>CM075821.1:35304466-35650513 GCA_037975025.1 Excoecaria agallocha | reverse complement strand
CAGGTTGCTCTACAAATATCTCTCTTCTTTCAAGAAGCCATTTAAAAAGGCAGATTTTACATCTAATTGAAAAACTCTCCAACCCTTTTGAGCTGCCACTGCAAGAAGTAGTTTGATAGTGTCAATCCTGGCCACTGGAGCAAAGGTCTCTGAAAAATCTATACCAAAGACCTGTGCATATCCTTTCACAACCAGCCTGGCTTTGTACTTGTTTACTGACCCATTAGCATTGAGTTTTGTTCTGAAAATCCATTTAACTCCAATGACCTTTTTGTTTGAAGGTCTTTGAACAAGCTGCCATGTGTGATTCTTCTCAATCATGTTTAGCTCCTCTTTCATGGCTAAAAGCCATTTTTTGTCTTGCATTGCTTCTTGAACTCCAACTAGTTCCGTTACTGCTACATTGCATCTTGCATAAATATGTGCAAGTGACCTGGTTCCTTTAACAGGTAGGTCATCAACATCATCTTCATTTGGCTGTAAATCGATTAAAGCCTTTTTTTCTTCATTTTCTGAATTCCAATCCCACTCTTCATCCTCCATGAACACTACATCTTTGCTGATTATAATTTTTCCAAATTGAGGCTGAAAAATTCTATAAGCTTTAGAGAAATTGTTGTAGCCTATAAAGATGCCCAATTCAGCCCTTTTATCAAGTTTGTCCCTCTTGACCTGTGGCACGTGAGTAAAACACAAACATCCAAATATTTTAAAATTTTTCAGATTTGGTTTGAACCCATACCATGCCTCAAAAGGAGTCTTTCCATTCACAGCCTTTGTAGGAAGCCTGTTTAACAAGAATACAGCAGTGTTTGTTGCTTCTGCCCAATATTCCTTAGGCAAGCCTTTTTCATACATCATGCATCTTGCCATCTCAAAAATGGTTCTGTTCTTCCTTTCACTCACTCCATTTTGTTGTGGCGTGTATGGAGCTGTAAGTTGATGCTCAATGCCAGCTTCCTCACAAAACTGATTAAATTGATCTGAAGTATACTCCTTCCCATTGTCAGACCTTAATATTTGAATGGTACAGCCACTTTGATTCTCAATCCATTGCTTAAATCTCCAAAAAATGCTAGCAACTTCAGATTTAAATCTGAGAAAATAAATCCAACACATACGACTGAAGTCGTCAATAAAAATTATGTAATATTCACTCCCCTTTAATGAAGGAGTTCTTTGAGGTCCTGCAAGATCAGTATGAATGAGTTGCAGCTTCTTTGTTGCTCTTCAAGATGATTTCTGAAATGGAAGTCTTGCTTGCTTGCCATATTGACAAGCCTTGCAGCTTTGTAAGTATGATTCCAGTTGAGGCAGCCCTTGAGCAAGCTCTTTTCTTTGCAAGTTCAACACTGCAGCATGGTGAAAATGGCCCAATCTTTTGTGCCAAATTTTTGTGATTCTAGCCACTGTGGAATAAGCTGCCTGCTCCTCCTGTAATGGATCAAAAGAAAAGCTTTTGCCTTCCATGTTAACTTTAAACATTTCCTTATTTGTTGCATCTTTGATCAAGCATTGATTGTCTTCAAATATGACTTTGAAGCCGCCTTCAAGTAACTGTCCCACACTTAACAAATTTTGATTAATGTCAGGTACAAATAATACATTTTTAATCAGTTTTGTACCTGAGTGACTCTCAATTGCTACAATTCCCTTCCCATGGATAGCAACATGTTCTCCATTAGCAATTTTGACTTTGGATATTACTGTTGTATCCAACTCTTTGAAGAGATCACGATTGAAAGTCATATGGCTTGTACACCCACTGTCTATAAGCCATTTTTTACTGGAGCTACTGGTTGCAAAACAAACTGCTACAAAGAGTTGCTCCTCCTTTTGTTGGTCTGCAATTTGGGCAACATTTTTCTACTGCAAATTGACTTGAGTAATCTCATTCTTTTGCTTGCAGATTTTTTGGTGGTGTCCCATTTTCTGACATTTCTCACACTGAACATCAGGTCTTCTCCAGCATTTGAAGGGTGGATGACCTTTAATTCCACAATGTTTACAAGGAGGATACTCATTTTTGCTTCCTCTTCTTGTGTTAGTAGAATCTGATCCCGAGGCTTCCTTCTTATTCCTCTTCTTTTTCCCATTTCCTCCTTGGTTTGTTTGCATTTTGACTGATAATGCCCCTTAAATAGAACCTTCAGACCTCATAAGCCTTCGTTGTTCTTGAGCCTGCAAAGCATTCAATAATTTCGCCAAACCAATCTTTGATGGATCCTTAGTGTTTTCTAAGGAGAAGATGGTTGCTTCAAACCTTTCAGGGACTGTAACAAGAAGTTTATAAACCAATCTAGAATCAGAAAATTCAGAGCCAAACAATCTTACCTTGTTGGCAATACTGAGTAATCTGTCGGAATACACTTTGACAGTATCCGAATCCTTCATCGTTTGAAGTTCAAATTCTCTAAGTAAATTGAGAACCTGCATTCCCTTCATTCTTTCATCTCCTTCAAACTCCTTTTTTAAGAAATTCCAAACTTCAAATGTTGTTTTCATTGACATAATCCTAATAAAAAGTTCTTGTGAGACTGCAGCAAACAACGTAGCTTTAGCCTTGGAATTTTTTAATTTCTTCTCCTTGTGATTTTTAATCTGTGCCAAGGTTGGATTTGCAGGCAATGGAGGAACTTCGTAGTCCTCCTCAACAGCTTCCCAGAGATCATTTGCCTCCAGATGTGCCTCCATCCTTGCTGCCCAGACGTGGTAGCCTTCACCATTGAAGACAGGAGGTGCAAGTGCAGTGAAAAGAGTTTCTGAGTCCATTTAAAAAGAAAAAATTTCACAGATCCCTTGAGAAAAAAGGCTCCGATACCACTTTGAAGGAATAAAAAGAAAATATATAGAAATTAATAAGGAATAAGCAGAGAAGAACTTATTTTATTGCCTCTGTTAAGTTTGTTTAAATACAAAAAGTATTTAACTAAAACAAGAAAAAACAGAAAAAAGATAAGTAAATGAGCAAATTATTAGGACCCACAACAGAGTATAGGTTCCTAAAAGACAGCCATAATTAACTAAAAAATAGCAACAACTATTTCAAAGACTTAGTCAAGTCTCTGAATTTTTGACTGGTTCAACAGCTTCTAAGGCACTTTTCTCACAGAAACATTTGATATACTCTTCGGTTAACACTCTGGTGACTGATAGGAATGCTTTGACTGCTATTGGCAAGAATTATGGCCATAAGCAAGAGGTGCTTGCTGGCTGGAACCCAAACCCACCAGGTTGGACGGTTTTGAATAAAGACGGCTCGTTTAAAAAAGATTTTCGCTAGGCTACAACAGGTGGGATTTTCAGAAATGCTTTAGGCAATTGATTAGTTGGCTTTTCGACTTATGTGGCAGCGATAATACCTATTTTGCTGAGATCGGGGGTGTCTTAGGCCTTCAAGAAGCATGGAGGAGAGGATGGAGGAAATTAATTCTTCAGGTGGACAATAGCAGTGTAATTTCAGTCATTACTCTTAATTCTAAGGTCCTACCTTCTCATAGGCCAATTATCCTTCGTATTCAAGAGTACTTAAGTAAAGATTGGCAGATCATAACTCGGCATATTTACAGAGAAGCTAACTCTGCAGCTTATTTTCTGGCTAACTGGACCTATAATCAAGAGCTTCACTTTGTTTAGCATATCTCCTACCCTGATGGTTTGAGTAATATTCTGAAGTTGATGCTATAGGCATTTCCTTTAGTAGACTCAATTATCCTTCGTATTCGGGAGTACTTGAGTAAAGATTGACAGGTCATAACTCAGCATATTTACAGAGAAGCTAACTTTGCAGCTTATTCTCTAGCTAACTGGACATATAATCAAGAGCTTCGCTTTGTTTGGCATATCTCCCACCCTGATGGTTTGAGTAATATTTTGAAGTCTGATGCTATAGGCATTCCCTTTAGTAGACTCATTACCATGTAATTTTTTCTTTTCTTCTGAAAAAAAAAAAAAAATTTATTTTCACTTTTAATTTAACGATTCTTTCAATTTTTTTTGTTAACACCTAATTCATATATCAAGTGGCTCAGTGCGTCCTCAGTCGTAGTCCAATTTTGAAAGGAGATACGTCCATTGGTTGCCAACAAATTAAAGCAAGAAAAGACTCGTTAAAACAGGTGAAAGACAGAATTTGCCGCAAGAAAATTTGTGTTGATCTTCAAATTCTTATAAATATAATCTGAGTATGCAACTATGACCCAAAAATAAAGAACCAAAAGTTACATAATGATGGGTTATTCCCCTCAATCATTATCCTCTAGTTACTCAAAAAAAATGTGACAGTAATATCTCCTCAGCAAATCTTGGATTCTTTTACTTCTTGCGCAAGAACAAGAAGCCAACAACCACAGAGATGCCAACAACAGCAATAGGCACTGCCCAATATTGCCTTGTCAAGTTCTTGAGCTTCAGAGCATAATCCACCGATCCTTTCTTGGAGGAGATCTCGAGTTCTGGGATAACTGGGGCAGACGAATCAAGCTCACCAATGCAAAAGGTTTTTAATTGCTCCCTTGCGTCTTTGCTGTGGCCAGCATCTTCAAAATCATCTGTTGCATCTTTCCCTTCAATCAAAGTACGAGTACCATTTAGATTAATGATTTATATTCTTGTAGTTATGCAGTTTAAATTGAATTGATAAATATAAGAAAAATACCGGTGGTAGCAAGGATAACATCATCTCCACCTGGGTGATCGTCCAAATATGAGCTCACATCGTATACCTGGACTTCAAAAGACAAATAAGCAATTTTAGCAACTACCAGGGAAGATAAGAAAGTACTTTGCGGGACAAGATTTTTATAGCAAGCTCCTGGTTGGGTAGACTCAATTCATTGAAATTGAATATCTTCTTGTTTGAAATACTTAGGTCCTGGATTTATAAGTACAAGATAGTTTTTGTTGGAACACCCAGTTGATTATAGAGGCAACTATTTCCAATTAATGAAAAAGCACAAACATGAGCATAGTATTATCTGATTGTATTATACCTAAGCTCATAGATTTTGCTGCCTATAGCACAAACAAAGGTTATGAAGTTATACGAGACAATGTGTTCATAAATAAGGCAATGCACATTGGACCACTGATCAAATTGGAAAATAGTCTCACAACGGAAGAAACTAAGCTCTCAACCTCTCACATAACTGTAACATAAAAGAATTTGATACAAGAAATTCAATGAAAATATGCATACAAACAACAAAGACAAAATATTAAGTTAACCAAAAAACAAAAACAAAGAATAAATCAGATGCTTATTAGCACAACAAATAGTTTACTCTCAACCGATAATAAAATTTCCATGACTACAAGCTGATGAAACACGACAGATAAACACTTACACCTTGAGAATATAGTGTTCATTCAGAATAACAACCAGCTGACAGAAATCGGCCCTAAATGCCTATTGATTAAACAACCAGGATAAACACTTGCGCATTGGCTAAGTGAACATGTCCAAAATAAAGTTTTTACGCTAAGCCACTGCAACACTTCAAATATTAGGAATTAACCATATCCCCACAAGTACTATCGAACCCGTGAACAGTCATTCAACCGTCGAGCAACGCATTTGAGTTCCATTCTCAACCTATGACCCATGTGAACTCAAAGCTCCCGCAGTAACTTCTACAACTTCTATTTCATAGGAAACCTCAAAGTGGCTCTATTTCATCATGTCTCATATATATCCCAATTTATTCATTCTTGTGTATATCTATATGCAAGAGTCAAGACTTGCTTCGGTGAAAAGGCATTACAGCTTAAATTAACAAAACAGGCAAATCGTCGAGATACACAGTGCCAACCCAATAGAACCAAGATCCGGAATAAGGTTCATAAAAAAAAAATCCACAAAAGGACAATAATAAATCACGAAAAAGATAGGACCTTTGCAGAAACTAAGTAAAACCCAGGATTCGATGCACAAAGACAAATAGTTTACCTTGCCATCGATGACGATCCAGCAGTCCTCCTTGGAATTGTGCTCAGCGGCTTCTTGCATAGTATAAAGCTTTGTGAGGGTAGGCATTCTGGTAAAGGGTCAAAAGTCTATCTCCCTCTCACACTCGTTTGAGTCAAATGAAAATGAGGCGTATTAAATATTTTGCCTCAGAATCTCTTCTCTCCCTTCGAATCTTTCGTGGGCAGGTGAGAGAGAGAGAGGGAGAAAGAAGCGCAGAGACGCTGGTTCGTGATTTGATTTTCCCGAGCACAAATTGCGATATTGCTAGAGGGATGATGTCGCCAGCTAACACTCTTAATGGGCCAACAATCCAACGAGGCCAAATCCTATGCAGCCCAGCCCAACTACTG
The DNA here is from genome assembly GCA_037975025.1 of Excoecaria agallocha. Taxonomy (NCBI): domain Eukaryota; kingdom Viridiplantae; phylum Streptophyta; class Magnoliopsida; order Malpighiales; family Euphorbiaceae; genus Excoecaria; species Excoecaria agallocha. The sequence goes on along the minus strand of CM075821.1, from coordinate 35,644,195 downwards.
GCATCCATCAGTTTTCACTTGCTTTTATTAAGAAATGTGATTATGTGAGTGACTCAACGTCTAAACTAGGCAGGAATTATGAACCAGATTAAACCAACTACGACTATTCTACACAGGCACTTCTTGTCACTGGTGGACTGTCCTCTTAGGTTAAAGAGATGATTCATAAAATCTGTGAATTAATAAAAGAATTTCAGACTGATATTTAAAGGAGAGAGTAACGATAAGAGAAAAAAAAAAATTTAGAAACTCATAACTTATTATTATCAAAGGCCAGTATGCGAAAAACTCCGATCCCCCTTATTACAATACATCTGAAAAACTCTGATCTCCCTTGTTACAATACATCTGCCTTTTATGGGTATCAAAAGTGAAACTTACGTCATTGCTTGCATCGAGATAAGATAAAATTATCTTTACAAAAATAAAATAAAGATAAGGATTACATCTCGAAAGTAAGATAAGATTTTAAAACAAAAAGATAAAAATAACTTTATAAGATTAATAGGATTCACCATTTTCTGCTACTTAATTTGTTTATTGGTTTATGGGATGATGACATATTCATGTCTTTCAAATCTCAAATTGGTATCTTGTTGTTCTGGTTTCCATTCAAGTTCTTTTTCAAAAGTAGCTAAATAATTCTGAATTTAGTTTCCCAATTGTACAATCATGTTAAGACGAGTATCATATTAATCAACTTATAATTATGTACAGAGATCATGATAATATTAAACTAATTACGATACAGATAGATTTATCAACTTTCTTCGAAAGCAACCACAGGGTAACAGCTCAAAGTGCAAGAAACTCCTGCCAACTTTGCACTGGTCATTTGTGCATCCAGCCATCAAACCCAAAAATGCGATTTTAACTCTGCATAAATGTCATTTCTATGATTGCTGTCAATGGTGGTCCTAAGTTTAAGACTGCAAGCGAAAAGAACAATGTGTATATTTTGGGACCAAGAAGCACAACTGTGTTTGTGTTTTTTAGTTGAACTGACATTTTTTGTCATCTGTTTTAATTAATTTCAATGAGATGATGTCCACAATTTTTCAAGAAAAGAGAAAAAAAAAAGTTTACAAAGTGTCGGTGGGAGGAGACAGTAATAAACAATTTTTTGATAGCGTAACGTGAAATTCTAATTGCCTAATAATAAGCTAGTAGTTAAATTTTAACCGCAAATAATGAGCTTCCAAAACAATGCCTAGTGGGTCTTATGGAGGTAGGATGTGCACATCCAACAAAATTTCTATTATATATTTTACTAAATTAATTAACCACTCTCTATTCACCTTATTAATCCAGTATAATATCGTCAAGGGGAAGTTCTCTATTCTTACCTTATCGATTTATTCATTCTTGCTCTATTTTATACTCTTTTTACAACAGCTAATTTCGTGGGAATAAAGATTGCATTCTCAACCCCTACTATTATCCAGCAATTTACTATAATAATAAATAATATTTCATCCTTTTTTTTATATATCACTTTCGAATAAAATTTAAATTTTATTTATGTATTATTCTTAAATTTTCAATATAATTTAATTTTTTAATAAAATTAAAATAATAAAATTAGCCGATAAAAAAAATGGAGAAAGTTTTTTCTTATAGAAAATTGAAGAATGAAAGAGTGGATTATATTGGAACCTAGTTATACCTTTTTTTTTTTGGGTGGCCCACCCGGTTCACCAGAGCTTCGTTCCGACTACATCCGGATTCAACCCGAGTCGCGCACCTAGCTTGTGGTGAGTGAGTCTCCCAACGGGGATTTTTTGCGTACGCAAGGCCTCGAACCCAAAATCTTGCTTAAGCGAAATCAAGCCGCTTACCACTTGGACCAACTCCCGTTGGTACGACCTAGTTATACTTTAAAAAGCCACTTGCGAGACCTAATAAATAATAGCAATAAACATTAATTATACTACCAAACATTAAGTCAAAAACTACAAAAACAGAAAAGAAATTAAATTGACAAATAACTCTTTCCCCCCACCATTCCTAATTTTAAGTACGACTGACTAAAAAGATATTCTCCAAAACCTGTTCTATTTCCATATTTACCCTTTAAAACCTCTCTATATACCAATTGAGGCAGCAGTAACAACCCACCAGTTTCCCAGTTCAAAGTTGAAACCCATCTCTCAGCTTCTATTTCTCTCTCTTTTTGTCTCGGCCATGGCAGGATCTTCGATCAAACCCACTCCCCTCTTGAAAGATGAGCTTGATATAGTGATACCCACAATTAGAAATCTCGATTTCTTGGAGATGTGGAGGCCATTTTTTGAGCAATACCACTTGATCATAGTTCAAGATGGTGATCCATCAAAGACCATCAAGGTCCCTGATGGCTTTGATTATGAACTCTACAATAGGAATGACATTAATAGGATTTTGGGTCCTAAAGCTTCTTGTATTTCCTTCAAGGACTCCGCTTGCCGCTGCTTTGGGTACATGGTCTCTAAGAAGAAGTATATCTACACCATTGATGATGATTGCTTTGTAAGCTTTTCATTCTTCGTTTTTTATGTGAATTTTGCTTGGATTTTTTTATTTTATGATTACTGCTCTGTTGGTAGTTTCAGTCCTTTGGATGTGAAATTTCATCACTAGTAGTTAATGGGAGTTCTGTGAAATTTGAAACTTCATGTCCCTGTGAGGGGTTTTAGAAGATTCTGGTTAAAAGTCTGGATCTTGATGTGGTGCTTTTGTTGGTAGACTGGTTTCTGTGCCTTTCTGGTGTTATGGGTACTTTGCCGGGTGCTATGTGGGTTCAGGTGTTGTGTTGCCTTTTTAATAGCTGCATTTGGATTTTTGAAGTTAATGTTTTGTTTAGTGCCATTTTTCCTGGTAGCTGTTTATTGTTCTGTTTCTGGTTCCAGTTACCGCTATGTCGGGGTATAAGAACGTCAATGTAGATTTTGAGTCATGAAGAACTACTAATTAAAATTTGGACCGTATGATACCAAGATCTGGCAATAAGGTCCTCTGGGGACACATCACCTGAGTTTTCAAGTCCAGCAAGAGAAACTTGGATGGTGTCCAATGTATTATATGGTAGAGGACCTGACACTAAATCGGCATCTCAGAAAGCCAGAGATTTTGTCTGCAGTCAGCCCTCGGCTCGCTATGATGCCTGCACTCAATTAAGATTGCTTATTACTTTTAGTATCAGAACAGCATATGGGATCTTGTTAGACTAGTAGAATAATCGATAGTTTTGAAAATTAGCTTAAAATTGGCATAGATAGCCGGATAAAAAAATCATGTGCCATTTTGCATCTATTGGATGTAATTGAGATGATTAATATTTTTGTTGTTGCCCTTATTATGGAACAGGTTGCCAAAGACCCATCAGGCAAAGAGATCAATGCACTTGAGCAGCACATCAAAAACCTTCTTACTCCATCAACTCCACATTTCTTTAATACTCTCTATGATCCATACAGAGAAGGTGCAGACTTTGTTCGAGGATACCCTTTTAGTCTTCGAGAGGGTGCTCCCACAGCCGTTTCTCATGGCCTCTGGCTTAACATACCTGATTATGATGCTCCCACCCAGCTTGTGAAGCCTCTTGAGAGAAATACAAGGTACTTCAGATCCCAACATCAAATTAATTACTATATGCATTACAATTATTGCTAATTTTTACTGAGCTAGCCATTTCATTTTACTCTCAGGTACGTTGATGCTGTCTTGACAGTACCCAAAGGAACCTTGTTCCCAATGTGCGGAATGAACCTGGCATTCAATCGGGAATTGATTGGACCTGCAATGTATTTTGGTCTCATGGGTGATGGTCAGCCAGTTGGACGCTACGATGATATGTGGGCTGGCTGGTGCATGAAGGTATGATATTCCCTTCCTTTCTTCGAGTCGTGTCTAGCAGGGTTTTCTTTACCAAAATGCCATGCAAGTTTAAAATGCGCCTCCAGATCTTTGAGATTGAAACTGTTTAAATTCGGGTTTAGCTCATATTTCAATGCTACATATTAGCATTTTATTCATTATATTACAGCTATTTGTACTTTTGACATCTCATATTTGCTGGAAATGCAGTTTGTCAGATATGGCTCACATTTAGCAAATTATTGAACTTTTGCAGGTGATATGCGACCACATGGGATGGGGAGTGAAGACCGGTCTGCCATACATATGGCACAGCAAAGCAAGCAACCCATTTGTTAACCTTAAAAAGGAATACAAAGGAATATTTTGGCAGGAAGAGCTGATTCCATTCTTCCAATCTGCGGTCCTACCAAAGGAATGCACAACTGCTCAGAAATGCTATATCGAGCTCGCCAAGCAGGTGAAGGAGAAACTTGGAAAGACAGATCCCTACTTCATTAAATTAGCAGATGCCATGGTCACTTGGATTGAAGCTTGGGATGCACTTAACAATTCATCTGATATTAAGCCTGCAAAAATTCCAAATGGCACCACCAAGTAGACAATTCGAGTACTTACTATAGTAGCATTTGCTTGCTAGTACTAAATTTATAGGTTGCTTAGTTTATAGCCTTATTATCATTACTATTATTATTATTATTATTATTATTATTATTGGGATGTAATTTCTTGTATGAATGAGTTGAGAACTTGAGATGAACTTGAAAGTACGTATGTTTCCTTATTTGGATTTAAATATTTATGTATACGGTCTTTGAAATTTAAAATATTTGTCCCCCAAATTATCGATTAGTGAGCCATACATAAGCTTTAGATCTACAAATATTCAAAAACTTTTGAGGCCCACCGCTTTGTTCTTTAGTAATATTGTCGGAGCGTAGCAGTTTGTTTTGTTTTTTTTCGGTTGTACCCATAATGACAAGGCTGCCTGGGTTTCTTTTATTGGCTGTTAGCAACTGCTATAAGCTTTTTGCAGCTGTAAACATACTCAATTTCATATTATCTTTTTTGAAAGTCATCAACTCCAATGCCCAGGAGTTTGAAGAAAATAATATGAAGTTGGATCAATTTTAGCTGATAAATTAAAGTTTTAAAAACATAGCAAATACAAAACTAAAAATTTCAGGAACTATGAATGTAAATTGTTCAAGAAATTGATAATATCGGCATCTTACATGGCTATCAAATCTGCCGTCAACGGGCATCAACCATATCTGAGAATTTTTTGGGAAGTAATTTTAAGTTGAATGTGCCTGAAGTTACGAATTAGAATTGAAGAATACAATAAATACGGTTAAAAGTTAAAAAGGACGTTGAGTACAAATTACCATTTAATTTATAATTAATTTATTAAATATTTAATATATTATATAATTGATAAATATAAATTAACCTTTTATTTTACAATGTCTATAATTAATATAAGTAGACATGTTGCAAAAAAGATGCCGTAATTCAATCAATCAATCAATTATTTATTTATTTTTTAATCCCTGATAAATAAAATGGAAGCCTTTTTGAACTTAGCGTTGATTTTGTACGAAAAATCCTTTACTCCATAAAAGGCGGAAAATCTAATAGCATCGATTTTGTAAGAAAGATACTCGACTCCTTAGAAGGTGGAAAATCTAATACTATTGCATCCCCATGAAAGAAACGTTTCTCCTGAATTAGATTTTACGAGATAAAAAATTTCCTTTTTTTTATCGGTCAATCAAAAATGAAAAATGAAGAAATTAATAAACTTTTGATTTTGTTGTAAGTAATAAGTAACAAAAAAACAAATTTGCGATAAAAAAAAAAAAGTATTGCATGCTCCTTCCGTTTCATAATTTTTTTCTAAACTTAGTTTTTTGATTTATTCCAAAATATTGTACTTTTTTTTTTTCATTATGGCTAACTTATAACTTACCTATCATACATTTATATTAATCGCAATTTAAATTTCATGTCATTAACCATGAAGTTCATAGTTTCAATAATATTTTAACATCCGATTTAATAGAAAAAACACAAGAAAATTAGTCTATTAACCATAATAATTATAATTTATTAATATGTATGAAAAATGAAAATGGATAAAAATTATGAGATGGAAAGAGCATTTTTAACTTTCTCACTCTACACATAAAAAATATGCAAGTAAATTGAAAAATATAATCGAACACGTATATGCAGAAACACGAAAGAAGCAGGGAAGTGAAACAAAGGGAACAGTTTTGTTTGCATTGATTCACTCAAGGCACTGATAAACCAGCAACTGACCTTTGTCATCTGCTACTCCCAGAACGCCTGACCCTGAAGCATCAGTAGCAATGCACGTAACGCTGCCACCTGATAAAATGTTCAATAAAGAGAGCGAAAAATCAGCAAGCAATGCATTTATCTGCAACAAAATTATTTAATTCCAAGCTATGCAATCCCCTCAGAATTCCTAACTGAAACTAATATTCCAGTTGTTGCCGGGGAGGTGTCAAAAACAAGCATGATAAACGTTCAGCAGCAAGTTTTGTGCAGAAGCATCTCCTGGATCTAGTTTTACAATTGATATCAAGCTATACATCATGTACAGAATACTACATACCATCAACTCAATGACAATGGATTCATTACTGCATTATCAGACAGGTATAAATTTTGAATCTTGAAGTCTTGTGTATTCCTTCTGAAAGAACAATGTTCTCATATTTTTTGGAGAGCACTTTTAATATAGAGCACACGTACTACGATTCAAGTAGCATGCTCTTTTACAGTTCAACTTCTATATAGCCTGTGTGCTCATTGATGAGTTATCTCATGATCTAGCTTACAAGATAACAAATGAATAAGCCATCAAAGCAAGTTTTAGTTAGTCTCATATCAGCTAAGCTCAAACTTGGCTCGCTAATATTTAATGAATTGAGGCTTTATTAAGCGCCAGGTAGCGACTTCGCCAATTTGAAGACCTTATTGCCCATGCTTTTTTATATTACTGCTACCTTCTCAGAGTTTCATGCCAATAGACGGAATAAAATAAATTTAAACTATAGAATCAAGATGCCGAGGTGTGTGCTTGTGAACCTAGAGAAAGATTTCGCATGACAGGTTTTATCATTCTATTTAAAATTCACACGAGGTCATTTATGCATAACTTTCCATATTCATTGTACTTTGATCTCAAGAAATAAGATTTTAGAGCAAGCAAGCTTGCAAAAGTGGAAATGCAAACACAAACATCACCGGCTAGCGTTCAACATCATGCCATTTACACTATGGAATAGCAGAGACAGAAGCCTTAAATTAAAACATTAAGTATACCTTCAAATTTATGCAGAGTGCCAAATTCTTTTCCTGTCAATAATTCCCACATATACACGAGTCCATCGTGTGTACCTATGATTCCACGACCAGCATATGTGCCAATTGCAGTAGCCCTGCAGAGGAGTTACAAATTCAAACTTGTGCAAATCTAAAAGCGGACTGTGTCTCAGATGCATGAAAGAACTATTGCAGTTTCACCTTTAAGTAACTAAAATCCAATGTTCTAGCACAAATAGCTTTCGCCAACCACAATCAAAGGCACTTTATAATATGGGTGTTGTTGCTTACAGCCTATCAAACTAATCTCACAAAAAGTAAACAATGTAAGAGTTGCATATCTTGCTAATACAGCTTTGTCAATAACAAAGGAACAGTTGAAACGCTGATGCTAAAGCATTTGAATTGCCCTTCAAGAGATATTTAACCACATTATTTCATAACGATATATATATATATATCAACTTCAGACGAGAATGATATCACTAATGCACGAAAGGGACAGAGAGATATCACATCTACATCCAACATGTGATCTATATGCTTTGAACTAACTTTGTTCCATCAGCATATAGCCAAGAAAAGAAGTTCAACAGAAAAGGGAAAAAAAACATTGTTCAAGAATATGGAACTCAAACTTAAAATTTAGATAATCAAGCTTTAAACACCTTGGATCCAACTGAGTTCCCAAAATCAATGTATTTTTCACCAGTACAGCTAGCCTCCACTGTCCAACAGGATTTATCTGGCAATCACTTGACACGTAGTCATGTTGGGAATCAAAGTCACAGACAGTCGAGACAAGAAACCATATGCAAATATCTTCCTTCTCCAGAGGAGGGGAGAGATGGTCCTCTCTGTGCTTTGAAAGACAGATCTTAGTTGCATCCATAAGACTATTAATGTGTTGTTCCAAATTAGAGCAACTGAAACCAAGGATTTCTTTTTGCCCACTAAACGAACATATAGGAAAGAATTGATGAACTGAAGTATTTGGAGCAGAGAACCTTGAGAGAAAGATACGTTTTGAAATATCCCTGAAAAAACAAAAGTAGCAATCATCTGGTCAAGAAACAAACATTAAACTAATTGTTCTCAAGTTTCAGTTATTCCCGGGGGCAAGAAGGGTAAGAAGGGATGTAAAATAATTTGAATCTTCAAGAAAAATTAAAAGCACATTCAGGACCTCCACAAACAACATTCGACTTATTTTCTGCACATTTTGTGTGTGGATAGATTGACACTGAGGCTCTTAGTAACCAAGTGGAGTGCACGTGTTTTTTTATAAGGCTTAGGAAGCAGAAATTTAGGTACCAATCATTATAAGCACATAAACTAAGAGAACTTTTCACCAAAATCAAAATATATTGAACCAAATTGCCAGTGGGAGAGCCGGATGATGGTGCAAATAGTCATAAAACCTTAAGCTAAAAGGGAAAATTTCTAGCTAATAGCTATATCCTATTAAAGAACATTCAACTCGATATACCAAAACAAAAAACCTGTGTTAGCTTACAGATATTCATTTAAGTTAATATGAAAAGATGAATACTTGCACCAAATTAAGCATGCAAAATAAAATTCATATAAATATCATAGTGGAATCTTCTCTATGCATCAAGGCAAATTTAATCATACCTTAATCCATTTGAGAAAAAGATTCACTATAGTAATCCAAAAGGTAGTAGATGAAGGAGAGATCTAACAAAATGCTTCCATTTTAAAATATAATATAATTTTGTTAATATATTGTTCAAGCAAGATCAATTCTGAAAGAATGACCTGCTGAAAGAATGACCTTTTAAATATTAAATCTCAAAAGCGTAAGTGAATCCCGAGTTTTCTTCTGCAAATTAGAAGTTGATTTGGCAACAATTAGGCTTAAACAGTGTTGAAACTTATAAAACGAACAAAAAAATTGACAAGCTAACTTGCCAAGGCTTGGGGAGGTGTGGAAGGATGAGGATCAAAGGGCATAGCAGAAATCTCTGTGCAATTATGAAAACCAAGACACCTACTACCCCAGCCTATAAGCCAAACAAAAAGCTTCTTCCAATTTCCATGCTTAAAAATTCCATGTGAAATTTAAATAAGAAGTCCAAGTTATTGCCTTGTCAAAAGAAAATCCACTTTAAAACAAGATCACTTCAGGCATTTTTTGCAATAAACTGCTCTTTGGTCCTTTAGGTACTTCTATTTGCTCATAAAAAGTCACTTCATCAAGTTTCAATTTCTGGCAGGAGCAAAACTAAAACTCAATGATATCTTATCAATCATTCAAATAATTGGAGGATCTGCAGAAGAAAAGTGTTGGAATATAGCACATATGGGCAGAGAGACTCAACAGAATGCAAGAGAGATAATGTTGCATAAGCCTACCTAGATAAACAGAAATATGCAGAATAATGCTTGCTTAATCAGAATCAATTTATCAGCTATAAACCTTTCTGCAATGCTGATCAGAAAATAGGTTCAATTATATCCAAAGGAATGGCCAAAGAAACAAGAACTCTTTGTAAACAGCATACCACAAAGTGAATTCCCCAAATCCATTATGGCCAATAACAAGAGCATCATATTTTGGAATTCTCTTCATCTCCATTAAAGGGGATATGTAGTGATTTGACTGTATCATGAATTCTTCTGCAGCTGCACTGAAATTTCAAAACAGAAACTAAATAAATAACTGAAAGCATTGAGTTTGTAAGGAATAGCAAATCATCTCAAGAACATCAATTTAGAAATATCAGCCTTAATATAAATGAATCAATGGAATAACATCATATTCGAGGGCCCAATAAAATTGTAAGACTTAAAGGGAGACAAACCATGAAATCATATGCAAACTTGATTTTTCTTGTTTTTTTTATGTAGGGTAAGGGGGAATGGAGCTCGAACTTGAGACCTTGCAGTACATTGGGACTAGCTCTACTGCTGGGATGTCCCCTTAGGGATATATGCAAACTTGATTAACAATAGCTAATCTCAATGGACAATGAAAGCATGAATACTTGCATGAAAATAGTTTATCCTAAAACTGTCAAGCCAGTTACAACAATACTGAATGCCGAAATATTTGTATTCATTAACTGTTAAGCATAGGCGCAAGGGAGTTGTGGACAATACGACTTACATGTATACAACCATATAATACTGCACATATGATTTAAATTCATAAAGACTTAGTCTACAAGTATACAAAGAGTTGGAGCAAGGAATGAGTTGGCAGTGGTAATAAAAAGTAAAACAGCTTAACTAAACATTTTCTAGATGCCAATAAGGAACAAGGCCATCACATGAATCGATTACTAAAATGTTATTTCCTATGCCTGTGCTGGTACTACTTAATTGTTTATCAGAGCCATAATATTTTCTTTCAAGCAAGGAGAAATGCAGTTGAATATATGGTTAAAATTAATTGAATTAAGAGTGTAAACCAGATTGACACTGTCCCAATAAAATATACCTCCATCTTGAATTCATGGTCCACAGATGCAGATTCTCTCCAGCAGCAATGAGATAGTCAGGTTCAACAACCAAAATACAACGAAAACTGTCAGCAGCTTCCAATTTTGCTAGAACTGAAACATATCCAGCTTTTACTTGCACAATCTTCACTGTATTATCCTCAAAGCGATCTAATGTACATTCTGGGCACAAACAATTTAACTTTCCTTCCCTGGGAACAAGTATGCACATTACTACCTAGATATTTGCTTTCACTGCATTAGATTTAATTTTCTATAATATAAAGCCAATGAAATAACTGTACCTGCAGTATGGAGTTCTCACGCCACCAAGTAAAATGAGACACTGGCCATCTGGGGTGATTTGCAAACCAGATCTTTCAAATGCAGTCTAGTATGTATTAACACAAGAGGAAAAGTCTAAGCAATAAGTGGAAGCACACCAATTGACAATATATCATCAAACACAACAATAGCAAAGATTTCGTGAAAATGTTTGTCTTACTTCTTTACCAAAGACATCTGTACAAGATGGCCAGGTTACTGCTGTGTGACCAACAAAGCATGGGCATCCTGTTGTTGGCTCTTCAATTGCTAGCTTGTATAGAAAGAGAGTTATGCTGTCATCTGCCACAAGGCCACATAGAACACAAATGTAGATTTCATTGCCCTTTCTGCTCAAAACCAACGACAGAACTGGCATGGGGAGGAAATAGCACCCCAGAAACTCAACAGTGCCTTCTAGCTCATTGCAAAGCTCCAAAAATCTATGCAGCTTCAGTTCTGAACTGCCTTGAACTTCCTTGACACTGGATGTTGTATTGTCAAAGAACTCTGTTCCTTGTTTCTGAGACTGAGAGCAATTAGCATCTAAAGTCTTCTCATGCCCAACTAGCCTCTCTCCAAATTGGGCTTTAGATTTTTCTACATGTGACACAGATGAAACAACCGTTGATGTATCCTGACCTTCTGAAGCAGATAGGGATTTTTGAGCTGGTGATGTAAAAGGTGTTTGGCTGTCTAATGTAGTGCTGGAATTTACAATAGCCTTGCCTGAGAGCAAACCATGTTGCTTCCCTCCAATTGTGGTTTTAGAACTGAAAATTTCTTTTTGGCTGGGTTCATCAGCAGAAGATCTCATATAAAAGAGCTCTGAGTCAAGCAAGGTTCTTTCAGTTTCCAGGCTGGGACCATCTAAAGCTTTTCTACATGTCACATCTTCTGAAAGTGGATGATTCTGATTTCCTGTTGACAGTTCTGCCTTTGAGACCTTTTTTCGGGTATATACTTTTTCCAGGATTTGATTGCTGCATATATTGCTGTTTTCAGAAGCACCAGCCTCAATAAGAGTCACATTAGCATGGCTAGCACCTACAGCTAAAAAAATATTTATATATTATTTAAAATTCAGAATGAGAAGTATGTGAAAGAATAAGGTTATGAAGTTTGGGATCATTCAATTGGTTCTGCACTAGAAAAAGCTTTTTGCATTGCATTGAATTAGAGATCCGATTGTAGATTTTGAAGGAAATATTGGTTTTCCACTTATGTTATATAAATATAGGTTAGCTTTGTTCCTAGTGCCAGATAGAATTACAAATAGCTTTAGGAATCTTCTCACCGTGAAGTAAAAAAAAAGATATAGGCTTACTGGTAGCAAATCATTACCTTCATTACAGTGAGGCACAGTCTTGACGTCCACCTCAAATTTGATCTTGGTAACTAAAGAGTTTCCATCCATATTTTTGCAAACATCCTGGTCCATTTTAGTGGGAACTTCCTTGGCAGACATGCAACCTAGAAAAGACTCAGATAAGCAGAGATCACCATCCTCAGGCTCTTTAGTCAAATGTAATTTTGTTTTATCATCATGCAGGACATCTCTGCTCCCATTCATATCTACGTCAACAAACTGCTCCTCACCATTTGAACCACTCATGTCTTTACCACAACTACATTGATCAGCTTCCACATTATTGGAAGGCAATAATGCTTTGTTCACAAGATGATTGCCACATTGGCTGCCATCAAATCCTTCAAGGTCAACGGACTTGGTATATTCAGCACTTTGCAGAACTGAGTGACTTACACCAGAAGGTTGAGCATTCGATAAGAAGAGAGATTCATTATTTTCTGCAAGAAATTTAGTAGCAGAAGGAATATTGTAAAAAGAGTTAATTGTTTTCTTTTTCTTGCTTGAGGTTTTCTTGAGCAGAGGAACAGCATGTGGAAGTAGAACTGTCATCATTGACTTGGCTATGTCTTGACCAACTGAATCAAAATCATTTCTTTCAGAATTCAAATTAGAAGTAGATGTGCCCGCTTCTTCTTCTGAATGTGATTTATTCACTAAATCTTCAGAAACAACTTCCTTTGCCACAATTGACTCCTCTTTGATGTAACAGTTAATTTTAACCATGCTACTCGAAGCTGAATTTGTTGAACTATCTGCAATAAACTTGTGTCAAGCACAGGGGAAAAATGACATTACATTACATAAAATAAAAGATTTAAGAGTTTAAGAGCTCAAAATTGAGCAAAAAAATGAAGCAGAAAGGTAAAGGAGCACCTTGCGCAAAATCCATGGCATCAGGAGCACAAAGATCTAGATCTAAGGTATCGGGAGCACAAAGTTCTAAGGCATCGGGGGCACAAAGATCTAGGGTATCAGGAGCAAAAAGATCAACAACATCAGCACTTTGAGAGTCTTTTGGAAATGGTGCATCTATAGCTTTGAATTCTGATGACGTTGGAAAGTATAACCGTTCAGCCTCAGTACCTTGCAACCTATCAAGCTGTAAGACATTAAGCATATTTCTCATAACACCAATTGACATCATAGATGATCCTAGCCAAAAAATGGACAAATAGTAATTTGTTACAGAATTGTATAAATAGAAGATAAAACCTATGTGCTTACAATTCAAAAGATATAGACATGGAAATCTTAAGAATAAATAGAAGAGCACTTACAGATTTTTCTACTGCAAACAAGTTGCTGACTGCACTAGTTGATTCGTTATTTTCAGAACTAGCAAACTTGTTTTTCTCAGGAGCTGGGACAGCTTTCTTATCAAGAAGATCATGTTCATCAACAAAATTCAAGAGCAAATCATCTTTGGCTAAAGAGTCAACACTTTCTTCTCCACTTGTATGTTTTAACTGTTTTCCTGTTGGCACTGCTCCTAGCAGTATGCAAGAGTCATGCTTTCCATTAAAACTAAAAGGAGGAGGTAAGGAACACCTTTTTTGATGATTATTGTGAGTAGAAGTTGGGGGCTCAATGTTATATGTTGGATCTCCAGCACATGCTTTTTTAAAATCATGAGTGCCTGATGAACTAGGATTTATAATTCCAAGTCTTTTACTTCTTTTCTTTGTAACTTGTGGTCCTGCCAGATATGGTAATAGATCAGGACACTTGCATGCATCTCGGGATTGTTTATTGTGATCCATATTGGAGGCCCCATCACAGAAGCTGGAAGATAGCACACTTTGTTCTGCTATTCCATGGACATCTGCCACCAGCTCCCGAAGTAACCTTTGGACAAATGGATTTCTGAACCCAAAGAACTGCATATCTCAGAGATAATAAACTTATTTAGCACAATATCCTGGTCCACTTATTTATAATGGCACACTTTGGGAACAGCCGGTTTGGAAAATAAATCATATTAATAATGAAGTGAGAATCATACTTGCAGTTACACATAATGGTTAAAGAGCCACAATCAATCCAAAAAAGCATGGATCGCCAAGCTCATCTTTTGCTTTAACTCCACCTTTCCTTGATAATCTTGTTCCCATGTCACAAACAAGTAGGATATTTAAAAGGGACATGACTACTTGAACATAATCCTCCCAGCAGGAGGATAATGTACAAAAAAATCTGCACATCTGACAGTTTTTATCCTGACTCCTTGCATGTAGCAAGGACAATCAGGAAGCTGTAATTCAGTAGTTAAGTTGGTGATGAATAACTACAGAAAGTAATGAGTCAATAAAATTACATAAGGAGAGCACCATGAACTCCAAATGCAAAACCTTTGATATACTAGTTAGACACATGATTCAATGGAAAAATATTCTCAACATAAATTTGTTCCTTATGCTGTTTAACTACACCACATTCAAATGTTACTAAACTCAAGTACCAGAAGAGCAACAGGGATGAGTATTCAAAGCTCCTAGGTGTGATTAGATGACAAAAAATTTGAAACAACTAAGTGGATCAAAGTCTCACATAAGAATTACAGCAACATAGTGCATTTCTATGCAATAACTTTGTCCAGATCAGGACCAGTGGCACTTTCACAATGCAAATGGACTATGGGATGCTTCGAGCTAGGAAGAGTTGCGTCTATGAATTATATTTCTATAATATCTATTAAATTTCCAATGGTGCAAATTGTATACTGTCCCAAGTCCAAGCTTATCGCAGAAACCTTCTGTTGCCACCATTACATCAAGCAAATGGACCAGATTCTCTGTTCCAAGTTGATTTTAATTAATACAAACATCTTCTTCATCGTTATACACCAAACCTAATTAGATCAGAGAGAGAAATACCTTCAGAAGTTTCTGTATTTCTATAATAAACTAATTAACTAGTTGGTTTTGATCGTTAAGAAAAGGAAACTTCCATCAAGTTATAAGTGGACAGGGATATTTTAGGGTGCATAACTAACAGATTCAAAGGATGTTGATAGAATGATTCAGATCACAGTACAGCAAAGTTCTTTGAAATAATCAAAATAGAACTCTTTTTCCAGCTCTAAAAGCAGGAAAAGCTAAGTCGGGTCCAAAATTTTAACAAGAAAAAGCATATATAAGAATGTGAAAAAGAAAAGATACTAACATAACCACCCTTGCCAGTACAAAATGAAACTACAGAATTGACTGTTTGGCAAAGATGCTAAGACGTACCTCTATGCCATCTATCTTGCAAGAAAATCTTTTGCCATGCCAAATCTTCATGCGTGGGCAACCCTTCTTCTGAAATCTCTCCCATGCAATATCTGGTGTTTCCCCAGAACACAAATGTCCGTCAGCAGAATTAATCTGCGAAAGATGGCCATAACATTTTTTTCAGCTTTGCATTAAACTAGCTAGCATCAGTCAAAAACCACAGGGTCTGGGTGCAAACCAGAAATAATGGCCCTTTAGGACCTTCCTGAATTTGCATCTTATATGTGCTCCCATTATAAGCGCGACAAGCTTGATATCCCACAGGATAAGGATAACGATCTTTACCCTACAAAATTACAAGTTCAATCAACTGAATGCATGCAGATGAGATGCAAGGGCACAACATTTGTAACAACCCATACTTGCAAATTAAGTTTCCGCCTGATGAATTACAAAGCTATTCTTGTTCACAGGAGAATTGCACCTTCTTTCACAATCATTTATACAGTCATCATGGGATTTAGCAGCTATTTCCTATGGGTGTCCAAATTTGGGCAAAGTTGGGCTATCTTCTACCTTGATGATTTTTGAATTGAGTGTAAATTTCCTTAGAAATCTCCAAGTTATATTAAGTTCAAATGTTTACCCACGTCGTCTACTATCAACTTAGGAGTTCGAATTGTACAGTCCCAAAACTCTTGTCGGAATTCCGACCATAAATAGTTGGATGCTGAGTATTTTATATTGTAAATTAGTTTCTTTGCCTATTGACCATAGTAGCAAAACAACCCAAAATATCTAACTTGTCTAGCATTCAACCCTACGCCCGTTCCCTTGCTAGCTCCTATATTCTTGCAAATCCTAAATACCAACATATTTTCCCATACTTTATGTTAATCCTTTTCAAACCTCAATTCCTCTTCACTCAGAAAATCCAGGGACTAGATTTAACAAATTTGGTATTCTTTCTGACCTTAAATATCACCTGTCCAGATGCTAGATTCTATAAACAACCAAACCCTGGGATCTAGCACACCATAACAGCAGAAATAGACAGACTGTTTGAATCGTTACTACATCAATTTGAGGAGCACACTGAAGAACTATCAAAAGAACACAAAAGATCATAGCACACAATTAAAATCTAAGTCCTAAACAAAAATGTTAATATCGGATCCATTAGATTTCTAGATCATTTTGTCCTCAAGACACCATCCTACCATTTCATGTCCTCTTTTTCACAAATTTCAAAGAGGCATCAAGAGCCCAAGAGATGTAAAATTTGCATTCCACATTTAATTCGTGTGTATCCTCTAAGTGACTTGAAACGCTCATATAAATTTGTCAGATATTTCACGAACCACAATTAGCAATAAATTTAGGTGAACTCAAATTTAGCAATAAATTTAGGTGAACCCTAGTGGCATGCATATTAAACTTTACACGCATTAATTTTGCATCAGTTTCGTTTAATGAGGTCCGCTGGTAAATGAGCTACGACACGGTTCGCATAAGTAGTAATCCTAAAATTATATATATAAACAAAGAAAGGAAAATAAGATACAATGCCTGAGCGTAAACATGGAAGAAAAGGGGAAAACAAACCCTAGAAGAGCTCCAGTATTTCTTGTCCCAGGGTCCACTGTATAGAGATCCAACTGAAATTATTTCAAGACCGTCAAGTTTGGACTCTTCATCATCTTTAGATGTAGCCATTAGTAGAAGAAGAAGAAGAAGAAGAAGACGGAATCAAATGCTAGAAAATGGAACTAGAGTTGATAGATCAACTCCATAGCAGAAAGGGAGAAGGAAGGGCTTTAGGATTAAGAAGGCGGGAGCGAATACCAAATGTTAGAAGTTCCCTCCATTTTAATCGTTCGATGATATTTGAAACCTTCAGGGGTAAAAGCGTCATAAACATTTTAAAAAGAATAGGAAGACGAAATGGGCCAGGTTTAGACCCATCTTGATAGTTTTCTATGCCGAATGACAATTCCAAACCCGATGAATATTCTGAGCCCAGCCTGGCTAGCTAGGCCCACATTTAAAAATTATTTGTTTTTTGAAAAAAAATTATAAATTTTTATTTAAATGTTAAATGGGTTAAAGTTCTGATTTGCTCTTAACATTTTATTTAATGAGCTTAGTATTTATTTTTGAGGCTAATTTGCTTTTAAATTTATTTTTTGGTTTTGAGTAATAAAATGCCCTCTATATTCATTTAAGTTTTCCATTTTATATTTTTATTCCAATTCAATTTTTTTTCAAAATTTATTTGTTATTTTTAAATTATGTGCAAAACTTAAAAAATTACTTCAAAATATTTTTACCAATATTCTAATACCAATCAAAATGAACCTACTCTATATTAATTTTTTTCAATTATCTTAAGTGAAATTATAGAGTTACCAAGGATAAGAATGGTTAATTAAAACAAAATCTTGAAATTTTTAAATAGCTCTATAATTCCGTATTAGTAGCAGAAGGTTTATAAATTGGCTCCACTACCGGTGGTTGTTGGTCCGAGTGATAAGGAACTTGGATTCCCTTAAATGAGATCAAATGTTCAATTCTTATTTCACGTATGAATCTACGCCACTGAAAGGACCGTCCTCAATTGTAGGTCCGATATGAGAAAAAGGGCTTTCATATAAAAATAAAATAAAATAAATAGAAAAGTAATTTGAAAGAGAAAGAGAAGTCTAATCAGAATTTCCAAAAGGGACGAGAAAGAGGACAAAGAATGGATACAATGATTGTGTTCAAATCCGTTAATGAACACAAGTATGTGGGTGAATGGGGTCTGCCAGCAGGGAAGCGTTCAAGACAAAGTGTAACACATGGGAATCTCTTCCCAATATTGGAGGTTTTGTTTTGTCTAATATCACCCAACTAATAATTAATATGCAATGTATAATACCAGACAATTAGTAACCCATGGGATAACTTTTTGAATCTCAAAATATTATAATTTGCTGCAAAGAAAACTAAATTACTAAATATTAACAAATAACGTGTTAAAATAATTTTAATATTTGACATGATAAATATATCAATTTGATTAAATTCAGGTCCAGTTATTTTAAATTTATATTTGTGTTATTATTTTTTTTGAATTATTTTAAGTTTAAATTACTCCAATTTTTATGAGTTCGACATGAATCGATTAATTCGAGTTTGACTTAAAAAAACTGACTAGATGATTAATTTCTCTTTTTTTTTTCGAGAAACAAACATGCTATCTCAAACCAACCCATTCTAATGATCTCCATATTTATAAGTCATCAATCTCTTATCTTTAAGATTTGGGTGGTGATGCGGATGAATTGGGCCTACAGTATATGAAGCGCTCGAAATGGGCTAATCGTTATTAGAGTTATTTTTATTACAATCCGAATTGTTTTTATCATAACTTTTATTTTAATTGTCGGATTATTTATTATAATATATTTTTAAAAAATTCATTATGAGCCAGACGACTTGTTACAAGGGCTCGCCCTCCGTAACTGGCCCGTTTGGGTCCTAAAAATAACGTTTGAAGTTTTAGGAACATTTTCGTTTTTATGGTTTCATTCATATAAATTGTTTGTTTTCCTTGTTTTGGGAGAGATTTTTGGGATTGAATAAAATTCTTCAAATTTTGGATACTTTCGCTGCGTCGGGTGGCTGCCGGAATGGTCGAAATCTAAGTCTAACTTTGTTATTTTTTTTAGCCAAAAATTGATCTCATGGTCCTCTAAAAAGTAATTAATTGTTGCTCGCTCTTCTACACAAGCTAGCATAATGTCATGCTCTGACCTCAATGTACATCTTTGAAATTATTATTACTTGGTTAGTGAAAATTCGTTTCCTTTTAAGGACTCCCTTCTTCTATGGTATCATATTGTGTCATTGCTATATATATATCTATGAATATTAATCTTATTTTTCATTCCAAAATAAACCATTTATAATAATATATTCACTTTATTTGTTGGCAAGGTTGCTTTTAAACAATTTTTTATCTGTTATGTGGGCATTACAGATCAAATATAGCTAGTGTAGATATTCTGATCAAGCCCTTGATTATAGGTAAAAAATACGCTTCACTTTTCTACACGGCAAGTTGTCTGTTGGACCAATCATAATCCAATTTAGAGGAAAATAATAAAAGATAGTTGTCTGCTTTGCTGAGTATTTTATTACAGTTATATTGTTTGATTTAAAGTTTATTATCTCTCGAATTATAATTTTGATAGAATCTAATTTGAATAGGATATTAGTTGTTTTGATATGATAAAAAAAAAATATTTTCCAAATTATTTATTTCTCTTTCATACTTCTAATATATTCCTAAAACATCAACACAATACCTATAACATTAATTAATTCTTTACATTAACAAATAACTTTCAATTCACAGTCAATTTATCCATTATTTCTTTTCAAAAACACTTTTTTTTTCTTTTGCACCATTAATTATTGTATAATTGAAATAGCCATAAATTAAATTTAAGTCACGCTAATTTGACAAAATTAATTTAGATAAATTCCATCTTTGATAAGTCTTCAAATAATAAGTATCTAGAGACTTTCTTCATCGTTAGATTCAAGCTAACTTGCCTATTGATCCGATTCGACCAGACAAAGCCAGATAATTTCGATTAAAGTGGAGTTCAAATTATGTGCAAGTTATACTTTGAATCCAACGGAAAATTATCGCAAATTTGGCTATTCTGGCCGTGCGTGTAAAAATAAATCTTATATGGTTGACAAATTAAAGAGACTCAGATTCAAAATCAGCTCCATTCTCATTTTTCTTTTAGTTAATAACAAATTAAATAGCTATATATTTCTAGAGTTTTTTTCTTTTTAATTTCTTTTTTATGCGACAGATCTTTCGTTGTTTTGAATGTTTTTATGCCCAAATATGTCAATAAATTGAGCAACCATTGTAATTCACATGCAGCCATAGCAAGTGAATGATATTCAGCTTCAGAAGAACTACGTGAGACTGTGCTTTGCTTTTTCGACTTCCATGAAACCAAAGAATGTCCAAGAAACATGCAATAGCCAGTAACCGACTTCCTTGTAATGGGACAAGAAGCCTAATCAGTATCAGCAAAACCTTGCACCTGTAAAGCAGAGTCGGTAGCAAAGAAAATCCCTTGGCCTGGATTACTCTTGATATACCTCAAAATCCTAGTAGCCGCCTGAAAATGAGCATGGGTGGGAGAGTCCAAAAACTGAGAAAGATAATGAACAGAAAAAGATATGTCCGGCCTGGTATTAGTGAGATACAATAATTTCCCCATCAAGCTTCTGTACATAGAAACATCAACAAAAGGAGGTGAAGCAGTGGTAGATGAACCAGGCACTATAGGAGTGGACACAGGTTTACAATCAAGAAAACCAAATTCTTGAAGAATATCAAGAGCATACTTTCGTTTTGGAAGTGCGAGCAACCTCAAAACCCAAGAAATATTTGAGAAGACCAAGGTCTTTAATGGTAAAGACATCATTCAAGTAGGATTTAGCCTGTGAAATTTCAACAGGAGTATCGCTAGTAATGATAACATCATCAACATAGATCAAGAGAGCAATAAAATATGAAGAAGAACGTTTGATGAATAAAGAATGATCTGAAGAAGCCTGCACAAAAGATTGACTAAGCAAAGCATTCTTCAATTTTATATTTCATTGTCTACCAGCCTATTTGAGACCATAAATGGATTTGCGCAATTTACAAACTGCATTAGGAGAAGCAGAAGGAGTATACCTAGGAGGCAGATCCATATAGACATCTTCAAATAAATCACCATGCAGATAAGCATTGTTGATATCAAGCTGTTCAATATGTCAGTTGTGAATGGCAGACAAAGCAAGCAACAGTCTAATGGTAGTTAGCTTAGTAACCGGTGAGAAGGTGTCAAAATAATCGACTCCAGGCTACTGAGTAAAACCTCGAGCCACCAATCGAGCTTTAAAATGATTAATGAAACCATCAGAATTATACTTGATACGATATACCCAGCAGCAACTAATAGATTGCTTGCCATGAGGTAATGAAGTAAGAGTCCAGGTATTATTATGTTCAAGTGCCTGCAACTCATCCTCCATAGCAGCAACCCATCTGGGATCTTGGGACGCTTGAAGAAAAGACGTTGGCTCAGAATTACATGTTATTTGTAAAGCAAAAGATCTATAAGAAGAAGATAATCGGTTATAGCTCAAAGTTTTTGAAATAGGATGAGGAATACCAGGCTGAGAAAATGACAGTGAAGGAGTTAAATGAAGAAGATTACAATGATAATCATTGAGATAAGTGGGAGTCCTTCTTGGTCTGGTGGAATGACGCATGATTAAAGAAGAATAAGAAGAAGAAGAAGAAGAATATGACAAACCTGATATATTATGAGGAAGAAGAAAAGAAATAGGATCTGGTGTAATTAAGGAAGAATAAGGAAAAGAATCTTCATAGAAAACAACATTTCTGGAAACCAAGATTCTTTTAGACTTCAAATCAAGAACTTTATAACCCTTCATACCTTCTTGAAATCCTAGGAACGCACATTTTAAAGCACGTGGATCCAGCTTCATCACACGACTTTGTTTATAATTTGTTGAAGTATAACACAAATATCCAAAAACTCTCAGCTAACAATAAGCAGGCTGTTGGCCATAAAGCTTCTCATGAGGAGTATAATTATTCAACACTGGAGATGAAAGTTTGTTGATGAGAAAAATAGCATGAGACAAAGCAAAAAACCAGAAGCTTTTAGGCAAATGACTTTGAAACAGTAAAGCACGAGTACCATTCAATATGTTCTGATGTTTTCGTTCAACTGTGCCATTTTTTTAGGTGTTTCCACATAAGACATTTGATGAACAATACCATTCTCAGCATAAAAGGAAGGATTATTAAACTCTTGACCATTATCACTTCTAATGCATTTCACCTTTCTTCCAAATTGAACTTCAATCATTTTGCACAAATTTACCATGATGGTTCTTACTTCAGACTTGGATTTCAGCAAATATCCCCAAGTAAAACGGGAATAATCATCAATAACAGTGAGTAAGTAGCAAAAACCATCGATAGAATGCAAAACAAGACCCCATATATCCATGTGCAAACAATCAAAACAAAAAATGGATTGAGATTCACTGAGAGGAAAACTCAAATGTTTTTGCTTCGCCAAATGACATACATCATAGGGTTGTTATTTACATTAAGAAAAGGAATATCTTTGAGTAAAAGGCTGGTTTGACCTCTAGAAACATGAACAAGCCTAAAATGCCATATATCAAACTTGTTAACAACATTTATGGAAGCAGTAGAATCTGGTAACACAGATCGATCACAAGAATCCTAAATGCATGATGAAACCAAGCATATAGAAAGCATGTGATAAATTCTTCCCTGCATTTTAGCTAACCCAATCATCTTCCACTGAATTATATCTTGTATAAAGCAGTATTCGCGCACGAATAAGCAACAAAGATCATTAAATGCAAGCCGACTAACAAACATGAGATTGTAAGAAAATCCTGGAACATATAACACATTAGTTAAGATTAACTGATCATTGAGCTTAATGTTCCCTATTAAAGTGACTTTTGACTGGTGGTCGTTTGGAAGATGCACTATAAAGTTCTGGACTACACGAGTAGATTGTAATGCAGAAAAATCACAAGTGATATGATCTGTAGCTCCTGAATCTATAATCCATGTCATTCTGCCTACATGAGTAAGAGAGTTAGAAGATATGATAATACCGGAAGTATTAGTTGAGCATGATGCAGGAGAGTTTGTTGTACACCCAGTGACAGCACCTTGTTTACGCACAACCATATTTACAGTAGCGACAGATGTGGGAATCTGACTTTGAGTAGTCTGTAGCATTGCAAGAAGTTGTAGACATTGTTCCTTTGTGAAAGGAAAATCTGGTGCACTGGACAAAGATGAGGAATCTTCTGCAGTATCCTCAAGTTCAGATTGCCAAGATTGAACTTGATTAACGTTAATAGCAACATTTTTTGTGGCATAACCTCTCTGCTTATTACCATATCTAGGAGGATAGCCATGTTTCTTGTAGCATCTGTCCACAGTATGTCCATTCATGTTACAAAAGGTGCAAAGAGGTTTCTTGTTCTGCATCTTGGCTTCATTTTTAACAGGTGGTTTTCATGTACTCTGGTTAGTACTTTTTGCCGTGAAAGCAAGAGAATCATTCAATCTTGGATTCATGACCTGTCTTTCTTGTTGTACAGCCATAGAGAAAACCTCATTCAAAGAAGGTAATGGTTTCATCAATAAGATTTATGATTTTAGTCATGAGAAATTATCATTCAATCCTCTCAAAAACTTGATTATTTGATTTGACTGTCTATAATCACGCATAACACCAATGGTATTACATTCGCAAGAAGGAACACACTTGCAATTAGGAATTGGTCAAAAATTGTGTAACTCATCCCAAATACTTCTAAGATGCGCATAATATTCAGTAACAGAGGAGTCTCCCTGAACAAGAAAAGCAAGCTCATGTTGTAAATCTGAAATACGCACAAAATCTCCCTAAGAAAAGCGATCTCAAAGCTCTTTCCAAAGCTCGACAGCTGTCTCAATCCACATGACACTTTGTTTGATTGTAGGTGAAAGAGAATTTGTGATCCATGTTAGCACAATCGTGTTACATCGATCCCAAGCATCAAATTTTGAATCATTAATCTGTGGCGCAAGAAAAGTTTCATATATGAATTTCATCTTATTTTTAGACTTCAATGCTCGTAACATTGATCTTGACTAGATGTAGTAGTTAGATGCATCCAGAGAAGGAAAAACCAATATTGCTGATGGATTTTTCGTTGGGATGAAGATAGAGTGGATGTGATGGAGTATCCTCTAATTTTGCCATGGCTAAAACTCAACAGATCTGGAAGAAAAGTATGTGTTTGGAAGATGAGAAAGGACGAGAAAATGAGGGAAAAGAAAACAGTTATTTTTACTCAGATACCATGTTAAACTTGTGGAACAAGATTCTGGAGAGAAAATGAGTTTTTTACATCTATTGAAAATATGAAACGGAGTGTATATACACAAACACAAGAAGAAAGAATAAGCGAGAAGGATGTTCGGGTGAGTAGCCTTCCTGCACGGGCGAGCGATGAGAGACTTTGCTGGACAAATGCAAAGTGCTCAGGAGAGCACTCTGCCTGCATGGGTGAGCAAAACTAATTAATAGAAAACCAAATGACAGTAGAAATAGAACATAGTTTATCAATGAATATGCATGAATATCTAATGTACCTTTTAGGTGATAATTTAGTATTATTAAATGTATTTATGAATGTAAATGTATACTTGAATTTAGCAAGAATTACTAAGGTACATAAAACTGAGAGAATCTTGGCTACGCGAGTTGAAACTTGAGTGTTGATAGCTAAGAATAATATCATTACGACGGGCATCAAGAACTCTAAAACTGCACAGGAAGTAGGGGCTAAATCAAGAAACAAAAATTTCAGTAATCCTTCATTAGAGAGTGGATGCTACGATGCAGCTAATTTAGCATCAATTCTTTGAAAAGGAGGACATAGCTAGTCTTGAAATAGTCGGCACGGCAGGAATGAAGGAGATTATTGTCGATGTCGAAGCAACAAGCACGACATAGGTGAAACAGAATATTTCTAACCCCGCTACGTACTATAGCCAACGCGACAAGAATGAAGTGAAAAATCTGGTGTTTAAATTGGAATTTTTTATTTAGACCAAATTCATGAAAAAATATATAAATCAAACCAATCACATATTCACATGTCCAAAAAAAATAACTATTTTATATATAGTAAATTATAATTGGCTTGATCCACTACTTTTTTTATAATTCTGATTTTAGTAGGTATTTCTCATTTAAATAACTTATGGTTATACCGATATAACAGAAATATCGAATAATTTTTTTTGTTAATAGCCCACAATACATTTATGCATGAGTTTTTTTTGTCTAAATTAGATTTAAATAAATTTTATAAACAAAACTGTCGGTGAATTGTTATCCATGCAAAGTTATTTGAAAAAAGAAAGTGGGGGCTAGCTAGCAATACGTAGATGGCAATCCATCCATGAAAGTTGACTCGACCGGAATTTTTATCCTGGTGAGCAAATGAACTGGGTGAATAAGCAAGCTCAAACAGGATTATAAATTAGACCAAATCCATAGTTTTTTTCTCAACGAACCAAATCAATATAGTTTGATTAGCAAATAGAGTTTTTATGATCCACGTTTGTACTTGAATCGTTTTTTTATTAATTTAGTACGTTCTAGACATATATTTTCCCTCTGATTAGACTTCTTTTTTCTATATAATTACATTATTAGGACGATGTGGAAATCGAGTTTTAGTTAATTAGGAAAGTTGATTTGCTCCCATCCGTTTGAACAAATGCATAAACCTATAAATTAAAAACTAATATATTACCCATAGCAAAAGAAAAAGGAAGAAAAAAGAGGGGTAGATATACATCGGACTAAGGAGTGAGCTTAGGGGTAATAGAGGGGTTATACGAGCAGAGAAAGTTGGGGAAACCAAGTGTTAGTATGGCTTTATTCCTATGTTTGGAAATTGAGGAATCGTCCCATCACAACAAGACACACAACCCTCTCTCTCTTTCTCGATCTTCTTCTTCTTCTTCATCCTCTACAATAATAAATCATCCACTAGTGTGTGTCAATGGGTGACAATGACCTTTGCTTTCAGCTTCTGTCTCTTTCAGGTTTCCTTCTTTAGCATTGCACCCACAAAAGACGGAATGCATGGACACCTTGCCCTCTCTTCACTATCTTTTCACTCATTCAACTTCTCTTGATATTTTACTCTTTTTTTATAACTTTCAACTATCTTGTCACTTAACTTCATGCCTTAAATATTTCTACATATCTTATGTTTGTGTCAATATTAATGCTTTTCTTTGCTCTACTGCTCTATTATTGTATAAGCTTTTCTTATGTATCTATACACAGTATATATATATATATATATATATACTGAATGCAGTTTTGTTTTCGAGGGTTGGAAGATTCATGATTACAAGTGTAGGCCTAATATAATAATAAATTAATAATGATTAGTAGATATTTGTACTCCAAATTATTAGTAGATATGACATATTTATGGAATTGAATCTTTTATATCCTTATTATTTATTATTGCCTTTTCTTAGAAATGTTCTTGTGGCGAGAGCTAATTAGATATCTTCCTTTTTTTCATGAAAATTTCATCTGTTTCACTTTGATAATATCTGATTACAAATTTTAATTACTATTTTTAGGTGGTGGACTTACATATAATTTCATACCTATCCATATTTATATCTACAATAAAGCCAAAATCTTTAAAAAAGGATTAGGAGACTTAACTGTGCAAAACAATTGATTATCGATTTTCTCATTAGTTTGCAATTAATTTTTTTTTCATTTTCTTCAATTTAAAAATCAATAAAAATATGATATGATATTTACTATATTAGGAACAATAGATTATATCTTTATATTAAATATAATTATTACGATCCTTATGATAATCATGTTAGATAATTTCTCATTGTTCTTAGATAAATGCTAAAATAAGTTTTTATTAATAAAAGTTTAAGGATAAATGAGATAGTCCTTTGTTTTTCACCTTTTTTTTTTTTATAATGCTATATTTCAAATTGCTTAACCTTTCATATTGCTGTAAGTCTTTCCATTTCATTCTGCTTTTTTTTTCTTAAAAACATATTGAAGTATACTCTTTTGTTAGGCAATTACGTGCACCATGTATTGGAGTTAGTGCACCATGTATTGGAGTTAGTTTTATCTATAGTCACTGAACTTATAACCAATTTCACAAAAATAATAATTTTTTTTCATAAAAATCATTGAAATTTGCAAATATATACAACAAAATTGATTACAAGTTCAGTAATTTTTATGAAAAAAAAATTATTACTGTTATGAAATTGATTATATGTTCAGTAATCATGGGTGAAATTAACCCCATGTATTGTATTCCTCACATCACAATATTTTTATATCATCTACATGCATACATGTACATACATTATTGTAACATTCAGAAGCTATATATAAGCTACCATATAAGCTAAAAAATTTTAGCTACATGTAAAATTAGAGAATATATACAGTGACAATAACTATAAATCAGATATTTATTGATACAATGAAGACACATATGCTTATACACATATATAATTAAAAAATTTGTACCATTAATATAAATTATATAAAACTATCAGTTATTAAGTCTAAAAAAAATTATATTTAAGGCCGACTACAAAACACTTAAAGAAGTATTCAAACTAATGCTCAAGTTACTTACATATTTAAATGAGAAAGAAAATTTTACACCATTAAATGTTAGAAATTAATCTTTAATGTAGCTCTTCACAATTGTGCTGACAACTAGTATCATACTATTCCAAATTCATTAGCATATTCTGCGTGGTAATTTCACATGATATATATATATATATATATATGATATATATATATATATATATATATATATATATATATATATATATATATATATATATATATATATATATTTATTTATTTATTTTGCATTTCTTAATTAAGAAATGCAGAAAACATACCTAATCCTTTAATCTATTTCGAAATAATAAGTTGGATTTTTATAGAAATATCTTTTTATTTGCGAAAAAAAAAAAAAGTTTTGTTGATGATTATTTTCCGAGATTCAATAGTGTAATAATTGGAAGAAGAGAAAAAAGGGTAGCTAGGGTTGAGAAAAAATATCGCGAGAAATTGGTAGCCCGCTGGGCATCTAAAAATGAAGTGTCTAAGTATCCGTGCCTAACTGCAAATTCTAAGCAGCTCTGCTCTCTGCAAAAATGCTGTCTCTAAGATACCATGACTTGTATTAGTAACCCTAGATTTTCTTTTTCTCTTCTCCCTTTATTATTCAATTTTCACACAAACCCTACCTATTCAACACTACATTTCTTCTTCTTCTTTGAAAATGAACCTAGAAGAAAAGGTCACCATGGACTTGGTTCCACCTTCTGAGCATCTCTGCTATGTCCGCTGCAACTATTGCAACACTGTTCTTGCCGTAATTTTCACTTCTTTCGCATTTCTGCTCTTTGATTTTATAATAGTTGTTTTTTTTTTTTTCAGAATAAATCTGATCGTCTTTTTTCTTAGTACAAATGATTTCCCATGTATCCCTACCACATCAGCTTTAGTGATTTCGTATACACTACAAAGCAATTCCTTTTTATAGAAAATTATATTTAATTCTCTCATTTTTCATCTCTTTTAACCTATAGTTAGACTTAGATACATATATTTTTTATTTAGTAGTTGATGTTAAAAAAAATTTGATTTTGTTAATTAGGTTGGAATTCCATGCAAGAGGTTGCTAGATACTGTGACAGTGAAATGTGGTCATTGCAGTAACCTATCATTTCTTAGCACCAGACCTCCACTTCAAGGTCAATGCCTTGATCACCAATTCACTCTTCAGGTACTATATATATATATATAATTCTTTATCACTGTTTTCTTTTCTTTTTTGGTTCTTTCTTTTTCCTTCTTATTCTTCTATGATTCGATTGATTTGTTGTTTTCCCGAGCAAAAAAAGAAAAGAAAATAAAGTATATATACAACTGAATGATTCTAATCTTTAATTCCCATGTTGACCTAAGTAAATGGAAAACAGTAATTTTTCAGATACTAACTAAAGGTGTTGTTATTAAAATATATGAATATACACAAAGAAGAAGCAGGGTCTCTTTAGTGATTTAAGGAAGGGTCAATCTGGATCATCGTCCTCATCTGCATCTAGTGAGCCATTGTCCCCAAAAGCTCCTTTTGTGGTGAAACGTAAGAAAATTGATCTATTCACATATTCTACTTATTTATTTTAATATCGTATATTATACAGATTTTCTTCATTTTCTCTATTAATGTGGGAATTGACAGCACCCGAGAAGAAACATCGACTTCCATCTGCTTACAATAGATTCATGAAGTAAGCACAGGCCAATAAATTTTTCCCAGTCATTGCATCAAACTATATATCATATATTTAATTACTCTTAAATCTTAATTAATTACATTTACAATGGTAATTATTTTTTTTCTGCTAGGGAGGAGATTCAGCGTATCAAAGCTGCCAATCCTGAGATACCACACAGAGAAGCTTTCAGCACAGCAGCAAAAAATGTAACTTTTTTTCTTTCTTTCCAAATATTTATTTTGTAGGGCTTAATATTATATTAATTCTGTATTGTGTTAAAATGCGTTTATTTGGTAATTCTCTTCAGTGGGCTAGGTACATTCCAAGCTCCACAGCTGGATCAATTTCTGGGAGCAAAATCACTGTCAGTAAATTGTCTTTTCAACCCAATTAACCTCAATTATTAATAATAATCAAGACTAATCTGAGGTTAGGCCTTTAACATTTTGCAGGACTGATATAAAAGTGAGATGTTGCAAGAGACAGTGGGTAGCAGCTATTGGTATCAACTGGTTTCAAACTTTGGTGAATTAAGTATGTGGTTAATTAGTTTGAGGAATGGTTTTGATTGTATGTTTTTTATTTTTTGTTATTGAACTTGTTGATGGGCATTTGAAGAAGGTGATGACTGATAGTTATAACTAGTATTAAAGCATAATATTTTCTAGTTAATTAATGGCTTCAAATACACTAATCAATGGTGGAAGATCAGTTGTTTTGTTCGATCACTGATAGCACCGATAATCATCCTCTCATACACATTCAGAGCGAGAGAGAGAGAGAGAGAACTGAATGGAAAGATTCAGTCTCTAAATTTGTAGATGTTTATTTACATTTATATTAGAATATAAGTGAAATAATATATATAGATAATTCTTCATAAAATTTAATTACATATCATTATTTAACTCTATGGTTATAAATGAGGCATAACTTTTTACTATTATTATTTTACAGAGTAATATATACATTAACTAAAGAATAATATCATAAATTAAGTTTAATACAATATAATCAAATCTACCTCTCTGATTTTCTTAGACAATGATTATAAAAAATTATCATTATATGGTGTTGCAAATCTAATCTAGGTATAACTGTAAGAAAATCACAGAACAGAAATTCCCTAATTAAGTTTGGTTGCTATTGTATATGGCGAGTCACCCTCATTCTGTCCTCCGTGATTGGTGTTACTGATGATGATTAATTACAAAATTTTGCATGATTATGCATTTTTCATACGCCTTTGACGACTATGTTTTATCCTACTCAGTACGAAATTTCTCTAAGTGTTAGGTTGAAAAGTTGTTATCGACTTTTATGGAGTCGCTATTCTAAACAGCTAATAAAACTCGCAAAGGCTTCACGAAACATGAACAAAATGTTCAAAAGGTTATCGTAACAAAATTGGAAGTTTAAGGCTGGCTTTCTAACATAAATACCTAAAATTGGAGGGTTATTTATGTGTTATGCAAAAGAGATCGAAATGGTGATTTTAAGTAGAGTTTAGGTGGATATTAGTACTTTTTGATAAGAATATCACATTGTCTTCTACTAGTCAGTTTTCTTTTAAGTATAATGATTTAAGACAACTGTAATAATGGAAAGGTGTAGTACCTAAAGTGATCAAGTACCATAATTTAATAGGACTATGGTAAAAAAAAAGAATTAAAAATTTTAATAGCATATGTAGCCATTGTCCAGCAGACCAGTATCAATACGCTCCTATTGACAAATTTTAATACTATTTTGTTTAATTTTAATTTTTACTAATAACTCACACATTGTTCTAATATTGACCCTCTTAAGGCTAATCCTTTTTAACATTTGCCACACAGTAACTAGTTACTACACCCGCCTCACAGTAAAAATACAAACAAGCATTAATTTTCCGTTTCCATACTTGCTCTCATTAGTTATTAGAGCTGGCAAATGAATGGCAAACAGTTTGGATTGGGCAAATTTAGATTGGATAATAAATAAATCATTATTTATAAATTCCGAGTGGGCTAATTCTCACACGGATTGTTTGAATTTAAATTGATCCATAAATTTACTACATGTTGGCACAAATGGATCGCATCAAAATTGTGAATTGACCCAATTTATCATTTTCTAATGAAAATTAACTTTTGATACAATTACGATATACTAATTGAATAGACTGAGTTCAAACTGAGCCGAGATCTGTCAAGACTAACTAGAATTTGAAGAAATTTTTTTTTCACGAATCTGCATAAATAAAATATAATTTTACTTTGAGCTGAATTGGGTTTAGGTCATAATAGGTCAATTGGACCAGACCAAATCAAATTTTAAAAATTTTTCTATACAAATCTGTATAAATAAAATACATGTCTATTTTGAACTAGACTAGGTTAGGGCCACGTCTAATCTAAATTTGAAGTTTTTTTGTACACAGTTATGCATATGTAAAATACAAGTCTATTTCGAGCTGCACTAAGTTTAGATCGTAGCGGGTCGAGCCAGTTCTAACCATAATTTAAATTTTTTTTTTTGCACAAACTGCGCGTATGAATAAAATCCAGGCCTACTTCGTGAGTGGATCGGATCGAGTTCGAATTCGGGCAAGATGGATTGATTATGATTGGGCATAACAAGAATTTGAAAAAAAAAAATTCTGCACAAACCTGCATAGACAAAATACAAGCATACCTTGAGCTAGGTCAGTATGGATTCGGTTCGAACTAGACCGATCCTAATTGAAATTTGAAGATTTATTTTTGCACAAACTTGCATAAATAAAATACGGACTTACTTTGAAATAGGCTAAGTTCAGGGCGAGATTGATTGCCTACAAGCCAAGTTTAATCAAAATTTGATTTTTTTTTTCATAAACTTGCATAAATAAAATACAGGTTTGCCTCAAGCTAAAATGGAATGAACTTGAACTGATTTTGACCAGAATTTGAAGATTTTTTTCTGCACAAATCTATATAAAAAAAATGCAAGCCTACTTTGAGATAGGCCGAATTTGAACTGGGTTGGATGAATTCGAAACTGGATTAATTTTGGTCTTGGATGAGACAGATTTGGATTATGCATCATTTGTATAAAACAACTTATAGTTAAGATGAATTTGATATTTCGGTCCATTTAATGTAGTTAATGTCCATTAGGCAACATAAAACATGCCCATATGAATCAAAATTTAATGGATCATTTTAAATTGGCCCAGATAGTTGTCTTGTTCGAATTGAATTGAGTTTCATTCATTTTTTTTTTTGAACAGATTTGGATAGTGTTTGAAAATTAGACCCAATTTACCACCACTAGTAATTATCTTTTCAATTTTTTAAATATTCACTATCTCCACTTATTATTTTTCTTTTAATTAAGTAGTTAACATTAAATTAAATAAACATATTTTTATCAACCTATTGCAAATTTATCCAAAAATAAGGTTAATACTTAATTATATTGATTTGAGTGCATAAATATTAAACGAGCTACAAAAAAGTTAGTACTCTGCTATTTATATATGAGAAGCCAAGTAGAGAACTAAAAAGACAAAAAAAAAAAAAAAAGCTGAAATTAAATATGCATTTGGGGTTACATAGAAAATTTAAGTCTGATAAACAGTCAAGGGCTTTAGTGGACAAAGTGGGGGGAAGATGCTAAGAATCCATAATAGTTTGCATAGTGGAGCATCATAGATAAAGGAGTATATGGCACTTCAACAAATCAGCAGCATACCTTTATGTCACGTGAGGACTTAGCCACCATCTCAAATTTTAAGACAGCTTTATTATTATTTTATATATATATATATATATATATAT
Organism: Excoecaria agallocha; assembly: GCA_037975025.1. Lineage (NCBI taxonomy): Eukaryota > Viridiplantae > Streptophyta > Magnoliopsida > Malpighiales > Euphorbiaceae > Excoecaria > Excoecaria agallocha. Next base: position 35,610,776 of record CM075821.1, on the reverse strand, counting down.
ATATATATATATATATTCCTTCACTAATTGCATTATAAACAATGTTATTAAAATCGAACCGAATAAAAAAATGACGAAATTGAAAATTTATGGTTCAACCGATTCAATTAAGTTCAACCGAATTTTTTTATTTTTAAATTATTATAATTTTATAAATACTATTATATAAAAATTAAAAAAATATCCATCAAACATTAATATATATCACAAATATCTTAAAAATAAGTTACAAAACATAATTTTAATTTTATTATTATAAATAATTAATTATAAATTTTTAAATATTATATATTAGAAACATAAAAATACAATCATATTATGAAAAAAATTTTCTTTTTAGATGGAGTACTAATGTGACAAATACAAAAAATATTAACCTTGCATATATGAGTATAATTATATTTAATTACAATAAATTTAAATAGATAATAAGTATATTAAATTATTAAGTAACGTCTTTATAATTTAAAATAATAATTTTTTTCAAAGAAATAAATTATAAAAATTTCATATATATATATAATGAACCAAATAGATAATAAGTATATTAAATTATTAAATAATATCTTTAAACTTTAAAATATTAATTTTTTTAAATAAATAAATAATAAAAATTTAATATATATATACACACACATATTACATATTTGATTACAATGAATCAAATATATAATAAATATATTATATTATTAAGTGATATATTTAGAATTTAAAATACTAATTTTTCTAAATAAATAAATAATAAAATATATATATATATATATATGAAGGGTGAAAAAATACAAAAAAAATATAATTTTTTTGCAATGTTCAGCCAAAAACCCTATTTTATCCAGTTTTTCAATTTTTTGATTCAACCCGATTTTTTTCGGTCCAATTTGATTTTTTACCAATCTGATTTTGTACAGTTAAACCAACCGATTGACTTTTTGATTCACAGTTCAACCGGTTCAACCGGTCAATCCAGTCCGATTTTAATAACTATGATTATAAGTTTTGGGCCCAAACAAATCCAACAAGAAGATCTTCCAACACCTCGGATATGGCATGCACAAAATTAAAGAGATTTTCTTGCTAAAAGTAAAAGATGCTAAGGGCACCACGATATACACTAGAAGCTGAAGCTGAGGCTAATTTTGAACTACATGATATTATAAAGACCAAATCAGTCGAAGTCAATTGTCAAGTGCTATCAAAATATGCAAAACATCAAGCTGAGACAATTCTTCAACTATATTATTACATAGTATATGAGCAAATCAGTGGTAACCAATGATCAAGTGACCCATAAAACAAAAATATATTATCTAGTGCTATCAACATGCGTCATGGGTTACATCCCATGATTAAATCTTGATATAAAAGTCACAAGATAAGCAATAAAATAGACTTAAAAACTTGCACAAACATTAATTTAATACACCTTCAACCCTAGAATTAATTGCACTAAGCATATGTTTTATACAAGAGTCATCTTACTTTTAGACAAATTACAAACCTTTTGGCAAAAAAAAAAAAAATGAAAAAGAAAGAAAGAAACAGGGTTCCTAAGTGGGGATTGACGACTTAACTTCTTCCTAACTTTTGATAATGTGTTGCCTTTTACAACTCATTCTCCACATAGCACTGAGTAGGGGGGATAATTCTGAAAAAGTAAAAGAAAAAATAGAAACTTTTGATCAGTGCATGAAGTGGGTATACCATTTTTTTGCTTCAATAGGAAAAGGAATAAAGGCTTAATGATACTAAAGATGGAAAAAAATTTCTCCCCCCAAAATTCATCCTTCTTGGAGCTTGACTGGGTCAAAGCTCCAAGGTGTATGGAATAATTTATACAAGATGGCAGTTAAGAACTACAGAGAGCAATTATGTATCAAGACTAATATTCCACCCACCATCACTAAGCCGAATATTTAATAAATAAAGAGCAATGATATGAAGGATCATCTAGTTGATTAAGCATCAACTCTTCCATATAAAATATTAACAGCATTGGTGCCATGTGTCATATATGAACTCCAAATTTTATGGTGGCTTTTTATTTGCCTCTTGCTTTGGCTCTTCAAACTTGCCCCTTCGTGAAGTGATGGGAAGTAGGACTCAGCTTTTGATAAACAAAAACTAAAAGGTTCAGTGATGACTATGCTGAGTTGTATAATTCAATAATCGGATCCTCCAACTAGTAGGGACAAAATACAGCACCTAATGCAAAAAATAGCATCAAACTTATATGAACTTGAGTAATTAAACCATATTAGTTTCTGCTTTATACCTATCAGTATAGGAATGTACTACAAATTGTCTTCAGGCTTCTGCTCGTCAAGTTCCGAAAAGAAAAACTTTCTGCTTCTCTGAAGCAGCTTATCTTCAATTGGGTCCTCTGAGACTGCCCAACATTGAATTTGTCATCGCTCCTCGAGAAAGATACCACTAAACCTTTTCTTTTTAACTAGAAAGATTTGTGTAAACCAACAGACAAAAACTGACAGAGACCGAGGCAGGTCATGCTATATCAACATTGTATGAGCATTACCAGATTATGGTATCGCTGGTAATATTAGATGGAGCATGAATGGAGCATATCTTTACAGAAGACCTTTCAATAAATATCAGAGCAGAAAAATCGAATTTCAGTTGCATAAAGAAAAATTGAAACTTCACAAACTTAGCCTAAAAAAATTATATAGAGATCTCAGGCAGTTATTTTACAAACCTTTTCTCCTTTCATATCCCATAGGTGGGAAGAAATCTGGAAAAATCCTCAATCTCATGCTTCACTTGTGCAGAATTTCGCTGTTGCTCCACCCTATGAAGATGTGATGAAAGTTGAAGCAAATCCACAGTTGATCCATCTTCAGCAGACATGTTGGCATCCAAAATGCGTGCCTCTTGATCCTGAAGAAATCCTTCTGGTTCAACTTGAAGTTCAGTAGCATGACCAGCACAAGAAACCGAAAAGGACCCCATATGGTTAACTTTGATGGAATTCATTGCAGATGAATGAAATACATCCGCTACGTACTTTTCAGAAGATTCTAACCCAAAAGATTTGTCAGAAAAACCCATGCAATGGTGTGAACGATTAGCTTGACTGATCAAGGGTCTAGCCCTTACAATTCCTGCTGAATGGCTTAGGTTCTGTGATTCAGCTGACAGAAGAGAGAGAGCACAACTGGAATTTGCCCCAGGTAACTCATGAATAGATGATTCTGCACTAAAGCCAGTGAAATCTTCAGTTGCGGGTGTATAAATTCCAGAAGTGTTTTGGATCCCATTGCCATGTAGATGGAGAAAGGACTTTGGAAACAACTGCCTGTCAGCACAGTAAATAGGTTTCTCTTCCGACTTAATAGGCCTAGAGAAGTTATACTGTTCATACTTCTCTGGATAAAGAATACCACCAGGCTGCATATTTGGGAAAAGGAAAGAAGCCCTCTTTGGCAAGGAAGCCCCCGAGAATTTGGTGCCTGCTGAATCCATATATGTCAATAATACAGTGAAATACACATTGCATGATGAACATTTAAGTTATGCAAAAATAATGACATTGCTTCCCACAAAGACCGATTTAACTTCACATTCACACAAAGGTCTGATAGATGCATCATCGGAATTATATTCATGAAGCAGCTATAAGATTGAATAGACTCTAAGAACAAGAAAAAAAAAACTTCTATAAGCCCCTAACATTGGGAGAGGGCCAATACACAGCCCTATATCTATTTCAACTTTCAAATTATTTCACAATGAATCTTGTATATGAAATTATTTGCTTCTGTTAACGATAATAACTAGTTGTGGAAGTGGCATGTCAGATAGAAAGCCCAACAAAAGCTCTAAGAGTTCAAAGTTTGAAACCTAGAACCAGTATGTCTCAAATTGCAGGTACACAGTCACAACAAAAATACCCAGAGGCATTGAAAAGGTCTGAACTATACCAAATTCACATCCAGAACTCTCATTGTCACCTACTGCAAGCATATCTAAATCTTGAAGCAATAAAAGATTTTGCAGAAACATAAAGCCACAGCTCGAGACATGCATGTAGAGGAAATTATGTATCAAGAGACTATCAACTCTTCAAACAATTCTCCTTGTAGAAAAAGATATTTACAAGAAAGTAAACATTAGATTATGTCCTCAACCATTTAATGCACAAAAAGAGAGAATGAGACGTTAATCATGCTAAAGGAAGCATGATCATCTCAAAAACAGTACTATAAAAAGAAAATATTAAATGCTACAGATTAATATTTTAGAGCAATCAAAACTATTTCCCTTTAAGAAGCAAATAAAATCAACAGACACAAGCCGCAGCTAGAATACACTGTTTTTTCTCGTTTCAAGTTAGTCTTTTCTTTCAGAAGATGAGAATCTGTCTCTGTTCACTCAAATTCAAATGACACTGTTAAAATTCGTAAACAGATTAAAGAGTATGAACTATTCATACCTTGATATGATTGCAGCAACTTATGTGGTCTGCCAGAAAGCCCACCAAATTGAGGCTTCCTTCTACGTTCATTGTGGCCTGCTAGACGTTTACGACAACTGCGCTTACCCTCGTCAAATTCAACCAGCAAATGAAACCTGATTAATCAAATACACAAGAGAAATAAAACAACCGAATTAAAAGGTAGAATAATTATTTTAGGTAACAGAGTCATAAAAGTAATGGCATTATTAGATAAAAATTCGACTGGTCATATGCTTGAGACATAATTGCATGAAAAATTAAACCTCTTGACTGCTAAAACTTCATAGCTCTGTAAGTTGTTGACTGGAAACATAAATCCCTTTCATGCGGTCACTTCTATTCCATGTTTTGATTCATTTTTCCCAACTAAACCAGAAAACCAACAGACATTCGCCAGTATAATCTTGAAGCAGTTTATTCCATTTAACTTCAAGACATACAGAATCTTTTAAAATTTACCATCACCATTAAAAGCCAGTCATCCAACATGCAAGGCATTGACAAAATAATTTTTCAACTTTAAGTAAATGATTTTCTATCAAGATTAAGAAAACATAGACGGAAAGACAAAAAGCGGAAAGAAACAACAGAGAAGTTAACCTGCTACACTGCTGACAAAACCTTTGTTCAATGCCATTAACGATAACTTTAGGAGTCTTTGAGTGAACCTCACAAACTTTATGCCTCTTGTGATAATCTTTCAAGGAGCTGAGATCCTTGTTGCAACCATAGACCTGGCAAAAAGGAGTCCGAGTCCGTGAACTCATTGTCCGAGCTCTCTTTGCCTGATAAGTTGGGCTTACTGAAGAAATCAATGATCTCTCTTTCGAGAACTTGCCATCCTGTCCACATTTTCCATCAGCCAATCTCCCAAGCTTCAAATCAATAAGAGATGAATCCTGACTGTTAGCTTCCACAAGGGAATTAGAATGATTTGACCAAGATTCCAATGATGAATTTGAAGCAATCACAAAATTGGGTGAAGTTAATTCTACTTTACTAGAATCAATACCAACTTCAAGACTACCAAGCATCCCCACACCTGTATTACCACCTTGAAATGACTTTTTGGCCATTTCAGAGAAACCCAGGTCTAAAAACTCCATGCTTTCAGCAGAATCCCCATCCCATCCTGTAAATGCTTTCCTATTTCTCCCAAATGAATCAATAGATAAATCTATTTCATCCGAGAACAGAAGGCCTTTTCCTTCTGCTGCATAGCGCCAACACTCCATCAGCAGAGAACTACAACTGCAGACAATGTGTAAATAAGTATAAATGTGAGAAAAATATTCAAAAATAAAACAGTTATTAGCCTTTAGCACCTGAAGCCAAAACCCTGAAAATTCACTTTTAATTGTGTGAAAGTTATAGAAACAGCAAGTACAAATATTTAAATATAGCTACCTGTTAATAATAATAACAATAATAAAAACATGTATGCATTAGCATAAAGTACTACAATATGCATAAACTACAAGAAGAAGAAGAAGAAGAAGAAGAAGAAGAAGAAGAAGAAATTATCGAAGGCTAAAAAAGACTGGCAATAATTCAACTAAAATTCAAAGACAAATTCCACAATTCTGCAACTAAACTAAACAAACCTAATGAGACCCGTTGACTCAATATCGCTTGTATGCAGCAATGATAACATTGTATGATGAAAATAAAAGATATTGCTCTGCAGAGAAACTTCTAAGGAAGAAGGAAAGGATAATCGATTGCCTTTTTTTTATATATTTTCTCTTTGAAGACTATCATCCCATTATGCACACAAAGTTTCACTGTCAATAAAAGATTAAGGTCTTTTCTTCCAAAATCTATCTTACAGCAATCACTGAGGACTGAAGTTAATTTCTATCCATTTCACTTTCCTCTAATTTTCTCAGCAACCAAACAGAGGATTCTACATGAAACAGAATCAGAACCAAAATAATCCAAATAAAATCTTTAATTCTCCGTCTAAAACTAACCGAAGGTGAAACAACCAAAAATCTCAACAGCACAACCACATTTAAAATATCAAAAGACAAACTTGAAAACTCAGAAGTTCCACATGAGCTTAAAAAATACTTATAAAGAAAAAGAACCATGCAAAAAAGAAAAAACCCCATTTTAAGGAATTAATATAAAACCCATCAAAATTAGTTGCAAACAAGAAATGGGTTGTCAGCCAAACTTCAAATTTCTCTTCTGATTCCTTTATAACAAACAGTAGCATATACAGTGAAACAAAAAAGGAGAAGAACCCAAAAAAAAAAAGGCAGCAAAATCAGTGTTTTCTTACCAGAGAAGAAAATAGAGAAAGAAAGAGTATAAAATCAAGAATGGGAAGATGAGTTCGAAGCAGGTAGAGAGACACTGTGAGTCAACATGATTTCCACAATACACACACTGCTCTCAAAAGCATGTCCAGGTCTTTTGTAGCTTTTGAGAGTTTTTTGTTTTTCCCATTTTGTCCCCATCCTTTTGATTTTATTCCCATTTTCATGCGGGGGCAAGCACCCACTGGCCGGCCTGTTGTTTTCTCGTTTTGCAATTAGCGGCTTTATTAATCCTACCTATAAAATTTGATCTGCATTATTATGGTTTAAGAAAATAGATTACCGGTATGATATGCGAATTATTAGGCATGTTAATTCAAACTAATCATATTAAATCTGCCTTTTTTTATTTATATTAGAAAAAAAATCTAGAAGGAAATGGGAAGTTGTGGCTTGAATTCAAAATTTTCCAATACAGTCAACATCAACCAATAGATTGATTAATTGGTTGAACTTTTTTCATTAAAATAAAAACATAAAACTTTTGCTTTATAGTATGATCAAATGATTGAATGATTACAAAAGAATATTAAATGCTGTATATTTAACTTAAAAGTCTATTAGTTAAACCATCGCTCAAAATAAATCAGCTTGCTAACGTTTTAGAATTAGCAACATGAAAATGATCCGATTCGAAAATGAATAAATCCATTTGACTGGCTTAGATTCGAGTGATCGAGCATATATAATTCCTTTTCTTTTTCTTTTTTTTTTTTTCTCTCGAAAGGACATGTAGGAATATTATAAAGAAGGGAAAACATTAAAAATGATGCAGTCAACTTGAATTGCCAAATTAGAAGAAGAAAGCAAATTTCTAGTTAATTACAAGTTAGCTTCACGAGAAAAAACATGAAAGAGATATTACAAAAAGAGGGCATAAACATTAGATCTTGTAGTATAAAAATAATTAGTTGCAAAATATATAGTCTGACCATACATAATTCATCAAATTAATATCATAATTATATATTTTACTATCTATAAAAATAATTAGTTTTATAATTATTGATAGTTTCACTTCACATAAATAAAAACTTGCAAATCGATTTTGGAGTTAATGTTACGGGTTATTATTACATATAGCGATTTCTTACAGCAGCGGTAATATCCATACTCGTTTTCCTAGTCGGATCGAATGGCCCGATTGGGTAAATAACATAACATACTATTTGATGGTCTGAGATGTCTGAAACACAACAAACAGAAACCTAATTATGGTCGGCCTTATCCTTAAGGTTTAACCAAGGTTAAAAAATAACAACTTTCTTACTAACTTGGGTTACTTGCTGAGCGAGTGTAGTTAATTTGCTTAGCTACCAAGCAAAAGGATGTTGGGCCTTGATTATGGGTCTCTCTTGATCAAAGCCCAAAGGCCCTCTCCGTTTTGTAGGAAAATCACGAAGTCAGAGCTACCTTTCAGGTGAAGAAACGTGATAATGGACAGGTATATAGGTAAAACGGACCCTACCACTCATCTTGCAGAATATCTAATGAAATTGCAGGTGTACACCTACGACGAAAGGATTACCTGCAAGATATTCCCTACTATCTTGGGAGGAGATGCCCGCATGTGATTCCACGAGCTCTCGGGCCAATCACCTATTTACGATAACTAAAGGAGATGTTCATTACACGGTTCGTTGTACAGATGCGAGTGCCAAAATCTATGAGCGATCTGTGCAACCTCTATCAGAGGGCCGATGAAAGTCTTCGAGACTACATCGATAGATTTCAAGCCACAATATCAGAGGTGAGGAATGTAAGTATGGAGATGACATCCACCGTTTTAGCCAATGACATTGTTGATAGGCCATTATTTGAGTCAATTACAACAAGGCCACCAACCAGTTTTTTCGATCTAATGGAAAGAGTTAGGCAACACATTCAGCTAGATGACGCCTTGAGATCCAGCCAAGGCAGAAGGAGCAACGTTATGGACAAGCTCCGCACCCAGACGGACGATCGTTCAACCGCGCTCTAATATCCGAACGGATTGCAAGGAGTCTCGATAAAGCCTCCACTTCGAGAAATTTGGAAAAAAGAAATGACGCAGAATGATTCAGGTCCGATCGGGATATTGGTCAGTAGGCTCGAACTTTCACTCCGCTCAACACCAATCCCGCACAAGTGTTGATGTGGATCAAGAAAAATTACCAAAAGGTAAATTGGCCTAAGAAGATGGACGAAAAGAGCAGAAGGACCCGAAACCATAATAAGTACTGCAAGTTCCACAAGAATGTCGATCACACAACCGACGAATGTCACCAGCTGAAAAAAGAAATTGAGAGACTCTTACAAAGAGGGTACCTCAAAAGGTTTATAGGTCCGACCAGATGGGCAAGTCCTTGTAAATAGTTAGACCTTAAGAAAGATGATTCTGATGACAACGAGCGGAGAAAACCAAAAAAAGTGGATCCACACCGACCGTACGTCGGTGTCATAAACATGATCTCTAGTGGGTCATCCTATGAAGAGGATCTCTCCAAAAAAAGAAAAGAGAAGGGTGTCTATGTCTCCCAGACATCCGAACGGTCAGCTTCGATCACCATATCCAGTGAGGATGCATAAGATGTAATATTTCCTCACGAAAATGCCCTTGTCATCAGGGTGCAGATCAATAATTTTGATGTAAAGAGGATACTGTGGACAATAGAAGTATTGTAAATGTGCTCATCCTACAAGCCTACAAAGCAATGGGATTCTCGATAAAAGAGCTCAAGCCAAACGCCACACTACTGATCTAACTGGGCAATGCCACGGTACCGATGGTAAGATCGGTTGATTTGTTAGCCGAGCTCGGCCAGGAAGCTCTCGCCCGTGCCTGCAAGGTAACATTCATGGTTATTGATATGATTTTTGCTTATAACGCCATTTTTGGCAGGCCTCTACTCTCTCAAACTGGAGTTATCACCAGTATCCATTACATGATAATGAAAATCCCGATCAGGGAAGGCATCGCCATCTTAAGAGGTGACCAAAAGACATCGAAAGAGGCCTATATTGCGATGATTAAGCACCATAAAGAGGCTATGATAGTAAAACCAGGGCTAAAGCGATTTGAGCAGGCAGAGGATCGGAGAATGGATCCTGCGGAGGAAGTCAAGATAAGGACACTTGCAAAAGGCAACGCCATTCAAATTGGCACCAGCATGAATACAGAGGTTGAGGAGGCCATCGTGCAAGTCTTGATGATCAACCAGGCATCCTTCGCCTGGAAGCCGGAAAACATCACCGGAATCGACCCTAATGTGATCACCCACAAACTTAATGTGGATCCAGCTTACAAGCCGATCAGGCAGAAGTTGTGAAGGCATGCTTCCAATCGGAGGAAATTTATCTTTGAGGAGGTAGACGGATTATTAAAAGTGGCTACAATCTGAGAGGTTGATTACCCCGAATGGCTCGCCAATGTTGTTCTAGTAAAGAAGAAGTCAGGAAAGCTGCGAATGTGTGTTGACTTTATAGACCTTAACAAAGTATGTCCGAAAGACAGTTACTCCCTGATGGAATATGACATGGTATGAATGTGATGATGGCACAGCAGAAAAACAAAAATTTTTATCATACATACCATACAATTCCGAAGCAAGAAACGAAACATGCAATTTTAGAGTTGTATTACTTACAACTTATGATGCCTTTTGAAAATTGAATTTGATGATGCCCAGCAGCTAAGGTGACTTTATCCGCCTTAGGTCTCGATCACCAATACCAAGGAACAGCCTTTTACGCCACTCCCTCTGTTCTCACACACACACTTGCACCGACGGCTTAAAATCGAGATTGCTAGTTCTCTTTTTCGGTATTGTGTAAAGGCAATGGTTTGAAGCTACAAAATTTGATTTTGTACTTCTCTTAGGTTGCTATTACTACCCAAGATCACAAGAGAATGAGGAACTATCTTTTCTCCTTGTGAAAATTGGCTAAAAGAAATTAATGAGAGAGAGTTTACGCAAAATACATAGAAGATTAGGGTTTTTGTTTTTGTTTTCACGCCAACTTCTTCTAGTCCATTTAGGGTTTTATTTCTTTTAATATGTATGCTTATCATTTGGCAAGTCTTTGATCTGAATTCAACTATCCTAAGATAATTAATTCAAACTCTATCACTTCCTAAAGATAAGTAATATATTTTGAATTAAACTTCTTTGAATTTAAAATTCAAATTTGAAATAAAACATAAGATATTTAAATAAATGAAATCACTTAACATAATTAAATGGCATGTGCCGAAATTCCTTGATTTCCATCTTGGAATTTCGGCCACTACATCCAATATTTAAATGATTTAATTTAATTTAAATTCTTTTAGGCTTTAATACTCAATTAACTTAATTAACACAAGATAATTAATTAATTGAAATTAAACCTTGTGGGCTGAATTTCTCTCTCTCATGGACCAAGGCCCAATAGTAATTTTATAACCCATTACATACATTAATTTGGCTTTAATTAAAAGCCCAAATTAATGCCCAATACTTAATTTAAACATGTTAAGCCCAATGCTTTGTGTGCGATCCTATAGGTCCATTTAATGTTGGCAATGAATTAATAAATTAATTCAAAGGCTATATATATTCTCTAGCAAGATATTATAGCATTCCAAATTAAATGAAAATGCATATGACATTTAGTGACCTAATGCAATTTTGCATAGTCCCTTACCTATAAATATCAGAATTAATATAAAGCATGGAACTAGTCATCCTTATATATATTAATTCCTTTCTTGATATTCCAGTGACACTGAACTCTCAGATAAATAATGATTACTCATTATTTCATCTCGGTATGGCCATACACTTCTCAGTTCACTGATCAAGTGGCCGATGATATTTTTTCTCTTATTGAGAGGGGTAATCCCTTCACTTCTCTCATGCTCTCTAACATGAATCAATGCATATCCAATCATATCCGTACTTGTCACTCTGTTACGAGCACGTTAGGTGTATGTCAAAGTACACAGTAATTCATAAAGAGTTTCATAGAGATTTCAGGTCTAAGAACTCCGATACAAAACTTGCATATGAGAAACACTTATGACTTGTACCATGTAGTGTTCTCATGAGCGAATCGTACCCAGATACCATGTTCTTTAATATGTATCTATGATCTCTGATTGACACTCTTATCCTAATGATCCGTAAGACAGAACTCATAATATCAGAGAGAGCATACTAGTCTTAATTCATTTTCATTCCCATAACAATGACTGACCACGGATATTTAGAATGATGTCTCATTTATTTCAAGGTCTTACAACCATGTGCCTCACACATGATAACTTAAACCGAAATAACACTCTTGAATAGTTTTATCAATTGAGATGTACAGGAATACAAAGGATAAAACAAATGCCTCATTTTATTAATTCAAAGTGCTTTATTACAATACATTGGGGCTAGGGCTTACACTAACAATCTCCCACTAGCACTAGTCCCAATTGGGCATAGCCCTAAGATCGAACGCTCTCAAATGAGCTTCGTGCAAATTTGGACGCAATTTTTTCGTCAAAGGATCTGCTACATTGTCTTCACTTGCTATCTTGCTAACCTTGACGTCCCCACGATCAATGATTTCTCTGATCAGGTGGTACCTCCTGAGTATGTATTTGAATTTCTGGTGTGACCGGGGCTCCTTTGCCTGTGCGATGGCCCCGTTGTTGTCACAGAAAATTTCTAATGGATCTAGGATGCTTGGGACCACTCCTAATCCAGAAATGAAATTTTTAATCCAAACAGCCTTTTTTGTAGCCTCACTTGCTGCAATATACTCAGATTCTGTAGTTGAGTCGGCAATGGTTTCTTGCTTTGAGCTTCTCCAGCTGACAGCACCACCGTTCAAAACAAAAACAAACCCAGATTGCGATCTAGAATCCTGAGTGCTGGTCTGAAAAGCAGCATCGGCATAACCTTGTATGACGAGCTCTTCTTGACCACCATACACTAAGAAGTGATCCTTAGTCCTTCGTAGGTACTTCAGAATTCCTTTTACAGCAGACCAGTGCTTCTCACCAGGGTCTTGCTGAAACCTACTGGTTATACTCAGTGCATGAGCAACATCCAATCTAGTACATAACATAGCGTACATGATAGATCCAATAGCAGATGCATATGGGATTCTACTCATGTTGTCCCTTTCCTCTTTGGTTTTAGGGCACTGTTCTTTAGTCAAAGGAACTCCCAAAGCCAAAGGTATGTACCCTTTCTTTGAGTCTCCCATACTAAAACGCTTTAGTACTTTGTCTATGTACTTTTCTTGACTTAGTCCCAAAAGCCGATTCGATCTATCTCTATAGATTCGAATACCAAGTATTGTCTCAGCTTCACCTAATTCTTTCATTGAGAAATATTTTTCCAACCATTGTTTAACCTTTAGCAATGTTGGAATGTCATTTCTAATGAGAAGGATGTCGTCCACATATAGGACCAGAAATACTACTATGCTCCCACTAACCTTCTTGTACACACAAGGCTCATCTTCGTTCTTGATGAAGTCAAATTCTTTGACTGCCTCATCAAAACAAAGATTCCAACTTCGGGATGCTTGCTTTAATCCATAAATGGATTTTTGAAGCTTGCAAACCTTCTTAGGATGCTTGGGATTGACAAAACCTTCAGGCTATGTCATATACACATCCTCAAGTAAATTTCGGTTGAGGAAAGCAGTTTTGACATCCATTTGCCATATCTCATAATCATGATATGCAGCTATGGCAAGCAAGATCCTAATGGATTTGAGCATGACTACAGGCGAAAAGGTCTTGTCATAGTCTACACCATGAGTTTGTCGAAAACCTTTTGCTACTAGTCTACCTTTGTAGGTCTTATCAGTTTTGAGTTTGAATAGCCACTTGCATTCAATTACCTTAGCACCTTTCGGTGGATCAACCAAGGTCCAAACCTGGTTATCGTACATTGATTGCATCTCGAATTTCATGGCTTCAAGCCAATTTTCCGAGTTTGGGCTCTCAATAGCTTCTCGATAGGTAGTAGGATCCTCACGATCTACTAACTCAATAGTGTCACTGTCAGTGATTAGAAATCCATATCTCTCAATCTCCTGACGTACCCTACCGAACCTTCTAGGTTCTTGTGTAATGGGTTCTTGTTCCACAACTGGTTGTGAACTTAATTCCATTTCCAAACCATCCTCTATAGGAGTTTGTGGTGCTTGAATTTCTCCAAGTTCTACTTTACTCCCACTGTCTTTCTTGAGAAGGAACTCCTTTTCCAAGAAAACAGCCTTGCGAGTAACAAATACTTTGTTCTCGGCTTATGAGTAAAAATAGTATCCCTTTGTTTCTTTAGGATAACCCACAAACAAGCAGACACTGGATTTGGACTCTAGTTTGTCAGATGTTAATTTCTTAACACGTGCTTCACAACCCCAAATCCTGAGAAAAGACATATTGGGTTCTTTCCCAGTCCATACCTCGTATGGTGTCTTCTCAACTGCTTTAGTTGGAGTACGGTTCAATAGAAACGCAGCAGTTTCTAATGCATAACCTCCAAAAGAGATAGGAAGATTAGCTTGACTCATCATAGATCGAACCATGTCCAACAGAGTTCGATTTCTCCTTTCGGACACACAATTCCATTGAGGTGTTCCAGGAGTGAGCTGTGAAATAATACCACACTCCTTTAGATGGCTGTCAAACTCTTGGCTTAAGTATTCGCCACCTCGATCTGATCGAATGGCTTTTATACTTTTGCCAAGTTGGTTTTCTACTTCGTTCTTAAAATCTTTGAATTTCTCAAAAGTTTCAGACTTGTACTTCATTAGATAGACAAAGCCATATCTACTGAAGTCATCTGTGAATGTCACGAAGTAGCTAAAACCACCTCTAGCATATGTACTTAAAGGTCCACATACATCGGTATGTATTAGTTCCAATAAGCCATTAGTCCTCTCACCTTTTTTATTAAAAGGACTCTTTGTCATTTTTCCATGCAAACATGGCTCGCATGTGTCATAAGACTCTAAGTCGAATGACCCAAGCACTTCAGTTTTATGGAGTCTTGAAATGCATTTTTTGTTTGCATGTCCTAAACGACAATGCCAAAAGTAAGTAGGGTTCAATTCGTTTGATTTAACCCTCTTTGTATTAATGTTGTATATTGACTCTTTGTTTTGTAAATCAAAGATATAAAGGCCATTTTGCAACATGGCATTGCCATAAGAAATGCCTTGGCGACGAATATGAGCATTGCCATTTTTAATAACAAAATCAAATTCATCATTATCCAAACATGAAACTGAAATAATGTTTCTGCTCATAGCAGGCACATAATAACAATTATTCAAAACAATACAAAGTCCAAAAGGTAAAGTGAGGTGATAGTCGCCTATCTCCATGGCAGCAACTCGTGCTCCATTCCCCACACGGAGGTCCACTTCATTCTTTCCAAGTAACCGCCTATTTTTTAGCCCCTGCACATTTGAACAAATGTGAGAACCACAACCGGTATCCAATACCCAAGTGGTAGAAATAGAAAGGTTAATTTCAACAACAAAAATACCAGAACTGGACGCCTTGGCTCCATTCTTCTTTTGTTCTTCCTTGAAGAGAGCGCAATTCTTCCTCCAATGCCCTATCTTGTTGCAATGGAAGCAAGTGTTCTCACTCTCTTTGAGTTTTGGCGCCTTGGGCTTGGATTGGGCCTAAGGTGCACTCCCAAATGACTTGGGTTTTCCCTTTCCCTTTCCCTTTCCCTTAGCGGGTCCCTTCTTAATTCCCTTTTGAACCATTAGTACGGGATTGGTCTTTCGAATGTTCTCTTCAGCATTCTTAAGCATCCCATGAAGCTCAGTGACTGACTTGTTCATTGCATGCATGTTATAATTCATCACAAATGGATCATAAGCAGCAGGCAATGATCCTAAGATCAAGTCAGTGGCCAATTCCTTTGGCACTAGTACCTCAAGCTTCTCAAGAGTATCAAGATACCCTTTCATCTTGAGTACATGGGTACCAACAGGAGTACCCTCAGCCATCTTACAAGAAATCAAAGCCTTTGTTGTCACGAACCTTTCGTGACGAGCTTGCTCTTGGAACATCTCTTTGAGGTGCACTATGATCGCATAAGCCTCTTGGTCCATAAATTGCTTTTGCAAGTCAGGCACCATAGTGGCCAGCATCAGACAGGTCACATCATTGGAGTCGCTCTTCTTGGTTTCAAAAGTTTTCTTTTGAACCGCGGAGGCGTTCCTCCCTGGTTCTTCAAGCAAGGGTGCATCCAAAACATACGACTTCTTCTCTTGCTTAAGAACTATTCTTAAGTTTTGAGACCAGTCTATGAAATTGGTGCCATTCAATTTGTCCTTTTCAAGGACTGATCGCAATGAGAAATTGTTGTTTGAAGATGCCATTTTCAATCTACAATAAAATTTAGCAAGATTAAATGAGGTCTTATTTATGATCCCACAAACCGAATTAATATCCCTTTAAATAATTCGAGTTAGTGATTTAATGTGGGCCAAGATCCACTTTTCACAACAACTTATTAGTCAAGCTGAGCCTGTACACCTAATAAGTTAAGTTACTTAGGTAGGAAAACTCCAATCATGTCTCGCACATGACTCTTAGATCAAATGGGTTAACATCTTAAGATGTTATAGCACAACCCATTTATTAGTTGCCTAGGTCCGGGCATCCCTTTCCATGTTAAGTCCAACCTACATTCACAACCCATGCCTCACAAAGATAATCGGGCGCATCTAGGACTCTTAGTCTACGTGACCGATGATCGATGCCTTGATATGTTTCGAATTAGGAAGGCAACTTTGTGACTTACTATTTTAGGGATTCATTTTATTACGGCTTACATGGCATACGCTTTGTCATCCATACATAGCATGCATATATATATAATTGCATAAAGCAAAGCGTGACAAACATGGGCCCAAAAACCTACAACTAAGATTCTATACTATTACATAAGAATATTCGAGTTGGGCTTCTCCACTCCGGTGGGCTTCGTCTTGATTTACAAAGTCTTCAAATATATTCTATTCTAAGAAATAAATGAAAAACTTTTACAATAAAACATAATGGCTCGCAGGCCATATTTAATTACAAAACCCAGGGCCCATGAATGCACCATGCATATCCATTCATCACACCAAACTAGCAAATAAATATACATAACATTCATGGATAAAACAAAGTCCAATTTTATTTTAGCCAAGTCCATTAATGAAAATTGTGTACTTGAACCTTTAAGAGATGACCCCGTGATGGGCTTGGGCCGAAGCCCAACTGACTAAATCCTCTTATTGAATAAGTTCTCTTAAAAGCCCAAAACACTAACTAGTTAGATTTGTGCTATAAATCAACTCTAGTATAATTTCCAATTTGTCATTTTTAATTTTATGTCATACAGCCAATAAATATTAAAAATGCATATAATATGTGCTAACATGAATTAAAAATATAAAATCATGAAAAACACATATATGGTACACGGCATTCATGCAAAAACAAACAACAAAAACTAATTGTTTAATGCTTATGTAATGCCATAAAATGCACAAACATTTAAATCAATTTTATGAGTCATTTAATAATCTAAATAAGTCCATAAATATTGATTTAATATTCTGTACAAATCTGATCTAAATGTGTTTTTACCATTTTAATCAAAACAAAACAAACAATGTTGATTAAACATGTAACAAACACAAACTAGTCTTAGTTTTAAGTGATTTTAAAATTAATCAATTAAATTGTCATAGACCAGAATTAAAACCAAATTTAAAATATGTCCAGACCTGATAATTAATCTTTAAATATCACTTACAAACATTCCAAAATCGTTTTTACATATAATTTTGAAAACTAGTTGTTAAAATAGCAATTTACATGCCAACTAGCACCTAGTTTCATAATTAACATGTACCATCAGGTATAAATAATTAAATCCGACCATTACCAGCCCTAATAATATCTTAGGACAGTATATTAACATGTCATATTAATTATAATACCTATCTAATCAATTAAAATCGTGTTTTCACCAAAACAAGGCAAAAAACTCAAAACAGAAAATTTCAGATTTGCATGTTTTCATAATGACGATTTTTAATTAATTTTTTCATGCATCTAAAGCACTGAAATAAGCATGTTTAGGCTCTGATACCACTGATGGAATATGACATGGTATGAATGTGATGATGGCACAGTGGAAAAATAAAAATTTTTTATCATACATACTATACAATTCCGAAGCAAGAAACGAAACATGAAATTTTAGGGTTGTATTACTTACAACTTATGATGCCTTTTGAAAATTGAATTTGATGATGCCCAGTAGCTAAGGTGACTTTATCCGCCTTAGGTCTCGATCACCAATGCCAAGGAACAACCTTTTACGCCACTCCCTCTATTCTCACATACACACTTGCACCGACGGCTTCAAATCGAGATTGCTAGCTCTCTTTTTCGGTATTGTGTAAAGGCAATGGTTTGAAGCTACAAAATTTGATTTTGTACTTCTCTTAGGTTGCTATTACTACCCAAGATCACAAGAGAATGAGGAACTATTCTTTCTCCTTGTGAAAATTGGCTAAAAGAAATTAATGAGAGAGAGAGAGAGTTCACGCAAAATACATAGAAGATTAGGGTTTTTGTTTTTGTTTTCACGCCAACTTCTTCTAGTCCATTTAGGGTTTTATTTCTTTTAATATATATGCTTATCCTTTGGCAAGTCTTTGATCTGAATTCAACTATCCTAAGATAATTAATTCAAACTCTATCACTTCCTAAAGATAAGTAATATATTTTGAATTAAACTTCTTTGAATTTAAAATTCAAATTTGAAATAAAACATAAGATATTTAAATAAATGAAATCACTTAACATAATTAAATGGCATGTGCCGAAATTCCTTGATTTCCATCTTGGAATTTCGGCCACTACATCCAATATTTAAATGATTTAATTTAATTTAAATTCTTTTAAGCTTTAATACTCAATTAACTTAATTAACACAAGATAATTAATTAATTGAAATTAAACTTTGTGGGCTGAATTTCTCTCTCTCATGGACCAAGGCCCAATAGAAATTTTATAACCCATTACATACATTAATTTGGCTTTAATTAAAAGCCCAAATTAATGCCCAATAATTAATTTAAATATTTTAAGCCCAATGCTTTGTGTGCGATCCTATAGGTCCATTTAATGTTGGCAATGAATTAATAAATTAATTCAAAGGCTATATATATTCTCTAGCAAGATATTATA
This sequence comes from Excoecaria agallocha, assembly GCA_037975025.1. Taxonomy (NCBI): domain Eukaryota; kingdom Viridiplantae; phylum Streptophyta; class Magnoliopsida; order Malpighiales; family Euphorbiaceae; genus Excoecaria; species Excoecaria agallocha. The sequence continues at coordinate 35,591,731 of CM075821.1, read as the reverse complement.
GCATTCCAAATTAAATGAAAATGCATATGGCATTTAGTAATCTAATGCAATTTTGCATAGTCCCTTACCCATAAATATCAGAATTAATATAAGGCATGGAAGTAGTCATCCTTATATATATTAATTCCTTTCTTGATATTCCAGTAACACTGAACTCTCAGATAAATAATGATTACTCATTATTTCATCTCGGTATGGCCATACACTTCTCAGTTCACTGATCAAGTGGCCGATGATATTTTCTCTCTTATTGAAAGGGGGTAATCCCTTCACTTCTCTCATGCTCTCTAACATGAATCAATGCATACCCAATCATATCCGTACTTGTCACTCTGTTACGAGCACGTTAGGTGTATGTCAAATTACACAGTAATTCATAAAGAGTTTCATAGAGATTTCAGGTCTAAGAACTCCGATACAAAACTTGCATATGAGAAACACTTATGACTTGTACCATGTAGTGTTCTCATGAGCGGATCGTACCCAGATACCATGTTCTTTAACATGTATCTATGATCTCTGATTGACACTCTTGTCCTAATGATCCATAAGACATAACTCATAATATCAGAGAGAGCATACTAGTCTTAATTCATTGTTATTCCCATAACAATGACTGACCAGGAATATTTAGAATGATGTCTCATTTGTTTCAAGGTCTTACAACAATGTGCCTCACATATGATAACTTAAACCGAAACAACACTCTTGGATAGTTTTATCAATTGAGATGCACAGGAATACAAAGGATAAAACAAATCCCTCATTTTATTAATTCAAAGTGCTTTATTACAATGCATTGGGGCTAGGGCTTACACTAACACCGGTGGATCTCACTGCTGGTCACGCCATCTACTCCCTCTTCAATGCGTATGCTGGATACCACCAAATCATGATGTGGCTGTTGGATCAAGAAAAGACCGGCTTCATCATGGATGATGACATCTTTTGCTACAAGGCTATGTCGTTCGAATTGAAAAATGCAGGTGCCACATATCAGTGTTTGATGAATAGGATTTTCAAATATCAGATCGGGCAGAATGTGAAAGTCTACGTGGATAATATGATCGTCAAAAGCAAAAGCCCCAAAGAACATCCTGCTGATTTAGCAAAGATCTTCAACGCACTGAATAAATTTCGGATGAAGCTCAATCCTGAGAAGTGTATTTTCGAGATGCCATCAGGAAAATATTTTGGCTTTATGGTCTCTCAAAGGGGCATTGAAGCCAACCCCGATAAAATAAAGGCAATATTGGAGATGCAATTTTCGAGCAGTGTGAAGGATTTTCAGAAGATGAACGGCAGAATAACAGCTCTTGGAAGGTTCATCTCTTCTTTAGCCAAACGGTGCACTTCCTTCTTCAAGAAATTGAGGAAGAATGAAATTTTTAATTGGGATGCCGACTGCCAGCAAGCCTTCGATGAACTAAAAAAATTCCTCATCAACCCACCGTTACTCAGCCGACCGCTTTTAAGTAAAAGTTTGTATTTATACTTGTCAACTTCTGGTGAAGCTGTTACAAGTATCCTAGTCAGGGAAGAAGGAATCCAACAGCTGTCCATCTATTATGTGAGCCAAGTGCTTAGGGGTCTAGAATTGAAGAAAGATCCGGTTGAGCAACTCATCATTGCCCTCATGATGTACACAAAGAAGCTAAGACAATATTTTGAAGCACATACGATAGTGGTCCGATCGAGTTAACCAATTAGAAAAATTCTTCAGACTCCGAACTTGGAGGAAAAAATGGTGGAATGGGTAATCAAACTCCAATCGTGGGACTGAGGTATGAACCCAGAAAATCAATCAAGGCTCAAGATTTGGCGGACTTTCATCACTGAATTTGCTGGCAAAAAATTAACTAGTCAGTCCCAACCTGTAAATGAAAAATGATCGTAGATGGAGCTACAAATGACTACCAAGGAGGTGCAGAAATCATAATAATGGGCCCATTGGGCATTGTAATAATGTACGCAATAAAACTCAGTTTTAAAGTTTCAAATAATATGATAGAATATGAGGCACCTCTGCAAGGGCTGAGACTGCTCCATGCCATCCGACCGAAGTCGGTCATCATCAAAAGCGACTTTCAGCTTGTGATGAGCCAAGTCTTAGGCACCTTCGAGGCCAGAAAAGCCAACATGATACAATATCTGGTAAAGGACAAGGCAGCACTCAAGATGCTAGAAGAATGTGGATCCAAATGGATCTTATAAAAGGTGCCAAGAGATCAAACTTTAGATACCGATCGGCTCGCCAAAATATCTGCTTCTAAATAAGGGATGGTGGAAGAAAATATAACCATCATTGAGCAACCAACCTCTTCCTTAGATGAACCAGAAATGATGAAAATTGAGCCAGCTCAAGAAACGTGGATGAGCTCCATCAAGCGGTACCTGCAAATAGGGCAATTACCTGAAGATAAAGCGGAAGCCCGAAAGGTATCTCAAAAATCTCTGAATTACTCTGTTATTAAGGGTGAATTGTTAAAAAAATCTTTCAATCACCCCTGGTTCAAATGCATGATGGAGGAGGAATGAGACTACATCCTAATGGAAATTTATGAAGGCATTTGCGGAGCACACGAGGCTAGTAGGGCTATGGCAAGGAAAGTACTCCAAATTGGATACTTCTAGCCAAGCATCTTCAAAAACGCTCAAGAAAAAGTAAGAAGGTGCCAGCAATACCAAATTCATAGGAGAGTCATCAGACAACCGACAGTAGACCAGCAATCGATCAGCATTTTTTGGTCATTCGACCAATGGAGCCTGGACATCCTAGGACCCTTTTTCCAAGGAAAAGGCAAATAAAGTTCCTCCTTGTCGCCGTCAATCACTTCTCCAAATGGATTGAGGCAGAGCCTCTAGCTACAATCACAGCAGAAAGGGTCAAAAATTTTACATGAAAAGACATCATTTACAGGTATGGCTTACCTAATATTTTTAGTACAGATAATGGCAAGCAGTTCGATAGCTCGATCTTTAAAAACTTTTGCCAAAACCTCAATATTAGCCTTAAGTTCACCTCTGTCACCCATCCAAGAGCAATGGGATGACCGAGATCTTCAATCGAACACTATTGGAAGGCCTAAAGAAATGACTGGGTGAGGTAAAAGGCAATTAGACTGAAAAACTAAAAAATATCTTATGGTCTTACAGGACCTCTCCGAGAGTTGGCACTCATCAAATGCCATTCTCTCTTGTCTACGGCTCTGAGGCAATGATACCCTTAGAAATCGATCTCTCATCCTATCGGTTAACATTCTATTCCGATCGAATGAACATCTTGGATAGATGCCAATATTTGGACTTGGTTGAGGAAAGGAGAGAAAATGCCTGCGCCAAAATTGCAGCCTATAAATAAGGTGTCGCTGGATATCACAATACAAAAGTAAGGACAAGAACCTTTAAAATGGATGATCTGATGCTCAAAAAGGTAGATATAAGCTCGAAAAATACTGAAGTTGGGAAGCTAATGCCAAATTGGAAAGGCCCATATGAAATCTTCAAGGTTTTAAGCTCCAGTACATATAGACTCAGAACCCTTGAAGGGTCGGATATTCCCAGAAGCTGGAATGTCAAAGTACTCAAAAAGTACTATGTATAATCATGTATCAAATTCACTTTCAATAAAGAAAATTTTCTCCTTTTTTCATCATCTTTGAAAAAAGGCATATTTTCATTTTTTTGTTTGTTAGTTTTGATGTTTGTTTGCAGGTCATTTTTTTTACTCCATTATACAAAAATCCCGATTGTCGGTCATAGTTCGTCCGATCAAAATTGAGGAATGATTATTCGCTATGCTCGATGCTCATTTCAAGCTCAAAATGCGAAAGCTTTTCTCCATTATAATTCCAGCTCCCTCGCTAGGCTCGATGCTTATCCCGAGCCCAAAATACGAAAGCTTTTCTCTATCATAAGTTAGTCTGCTAGGTTCGATGTTATTCCCGAACCAAAGATGCAAGACTCCTCCATTTAATCTCCACCAACTCATTCGCTAGGTTTAACATCTATCTTGAACCTAAAATGTGAAGGATGGCGATTGATTCAGTTATATCTCCTTAGTACTTAATGTACGAAATTGCCAAATCCTCAAAATAATGTATGATTCTCCAACGAATAACCGATCCTTATATCCGATCGGATAATACTTCGATCAAATCAAAAACTGAAAAGTCACCAACTGCATTTGATGCGATAAATCTGTTACAACTCACGCTTGAGTGAAAGGTTTATCTTTTAAATCCAATCGGATCAAGCGATTGCTGATCCTAAAGAGTTGTGTACTACAATGCTTGAAAAGCATTTTATGATTCAGGAAGTATTCTACTTAGTCAATTTTTCATATTCTCTATGTTTGATTTTATATACTCTCCTTGGATGATTTTGTACATTCTCCATAAAAGGTTTCTATTTATTCCACTTATTTAATTTTATAACAAATCTTACTTAAAATGAAAATTGCAGTACGAAGGCACAATTGAAAGGCAAACTAAATTTTATATATATGAGGAATCTTTACAAGTTACAAGGAAATGAGAAAACTATTACAAAAAAAAATTGCAAGGAAATAAAAAGCCTAAGCCTCTATATCTACAATCTCTACTGTTGCAGCGTTCGGCTCGACAACAGGCTCTACAGCAATTTCAGTAGAAAGTTGGGCATTTTCAGGATCTACTGGCAGAGGACGATAGCTTCAGGCTCCATTGGCAAAGGGGCAATGACATCAGGCTCTGTTGGCAGAGGAGGAATGACTTCAAACTCAGTTGGCAAACTGATGCCTACCTGTGATGCTAAATGTACTTCCTCTGCTGTTCCTTCAATCTCTCCGATCGGAGGGGCCTCTTTCTCATCATCGCTAGAGGGAGGATAGAAAAGAACCCCTGGTTCCTCCATCCAGTCAAGATCAACTTCAAGAAAGCGCTACCTGACTGCATAAATCAATCGAGTTATCAACCTCCCTTGGACCTCGCCTAACTGATCAAGGACCTCCTCCTTCTGAGCATCCAGCTCTTTCGCCAATTTCTCGTGCCAAGATGCCTCCTTCTCTGAAAGAGCTATCTCCAGAGAATTCCTTTATGCCCGGAGGAAGTCACGTTCAGACAGAGCCTTATCCTTATCCGCTTTGGCCTTGTCTTTATCTGTATTAGCTTTAAGGCAGTCAGTTATAAGTTGTGAGCATTCGTCCCTCAGCCTGCCCACCTCCTCCTCGTACTTCTTGCACAAAGCACTATCAGCAGCAAGGCGTGCCACATCTCCCTTCAAGTGATCCACCTCGCTCTGCCGAGCCTTGAGGTCTTGGGCTAATCGAGCTCTTTCCTTCTTCAACTTATCTACCTCAGACCTTAAGAGCGCAACATCATTTTTCGTTGCATTACTGGTGGCTTTAGCTTTCCTCCTCTGCCGAACGTCATCTTCCCACTTCACTCGGGCATAGGCCGCCATGCTGTGCATGCGAAGCTCTCTTTTGATTAGCTATGAAAAGGGAAGGTATCGTTAAAAAAAAGAAAAAAAGAAAAAGAGAAGGAGAAGACAAATATTACCACCAGACTTTGCTGTTGAAACAACCCGAAGTCTCGGGAGAGAAGGTTAAGCTCTGCCATTGCTTTGAAGTCACTCTCCAAATGCCTACCTGTTGGATGGATGCCATGTGTTTTCGATTTGTTATTGCGGTTACGAAGAGCGAAGTGCCATTCTAGAAACAGGTGTAACATTAAATGCAAAACAACTGTATGAAATGAACGGACGCGTCTCTTCAAATGGACGCCTCCCGAAAATTCAAAAACCTCGCCAAAAGGCTTAAATCGCCCGATCGGACTCTTTGGAGGGGGAACAAGTGATAACTACGAAAAAAATATCTCCAAGGCCCAGTTAGGTTGGCCCAACAACGCTCGACAGGGCCCAAAATCCATCAACAAAAAGGACAAAACACGAGTTGGAAGACAAGACATAAAGGTGCAGTGTCTGATCGGACTGATGGGATGCCCTGTCCTATCTAGTCCACTGACACAAGCAAGCGCCCATACCTTTCACCTGCTTCCTGTCACATCACTGCACACCTACTCCAATGTCAGTTATCACGCCCCAAGGTACTCAAGTACCCCTTCCAAAAGAACTCATATAAATAACCTAAACTACAATGGCTACAAATATTGAATATTTGAGATTCTCTCTCTAAATACCATCTCTCTAAATGTTACTAACTTAAGTTTCGGAGTGCTAACGTCTGGGTCTAACCGAACACTTTATCTTGCAGGTTCTGTCATCCGATCGGATCTTTCAGCTACCGGCTCTCTTTATCTCAGATAAAGATAAATCGTACTTTATCAATAATGAACTTCATTTATTTATTTATTATACTTTTTATTATGAAATTAAAATTTTATATTTGAAATTTATTAGTTTAATATGTATGAAAAAATCCAATCTAACAGATTTAAAATGCATCTACTATATACTAGAAGTAATAGATATAATTCTAATATGGATACTAGGAGTGTGCAAAAACAGAATCGACTCGATCAATTCGAACAGATAAAATCGGGTGGGGTTAATCGGGTTGTTAGGGTTGGATCAGTTTTTGATATATTTGTTAATCGGGTTTCGGGTCGGGTGAAACCCGACTAACCCGAACAACCCGAAAATTAAATATATAAATAAAAAATTATAATTTTTCTACAATATTAATTAATATATAATATATATTTAATGTAATTTTGAAATTGTTAGTTTATTGTATTTTTAAAATATTTTTTTATTGTATTTAATATTATTTATTTGTATTAATTTGAGATTTTAATTTAAATATGTAAATTTAAAAAAATAATTTCGGGTTAATCGGGTTGTTCGGATCGGGCCCTGAAAAATCTAGCTGTTCGGATAGGGGCTCAATATTTATGTAGGGTCGGATCGGATGAAGAAAATAAGTAAATTTCAGATTTCGGTTTAATCGGGTTTAGGTCGGGTTCACCCGAATCCGATCGATGCACACCCTTAATGAATACGAGTGAGTATACACACAAACACATACACAAAGATAGAGGAAAAAATAATAAAATTTACCTTTACCATTTTATATTTCAAAATGTTTAATTTCTCACAAAATAATGCAATCAAAGAATAAAAGACAAAAAAAAAATTATTTAATAATTTTATTTTGTATTATTATCAGAGCTTACATTTCCGATAAAATTTAAAAGGACGGACTATGTCATTAACAAAAATAAACGTCACGATCATGAACTGTTAAATTAAAAAGAGAAGAGTTACAGCTTACAAGTGTAGATAGTAAATACCATAAAAAGTTAATTAGGAGCATTTTACTAATTTGATTAAAATATTTTCAATTTATATTTTCTTATTGAAATCACGAACATTGTCATGGGCAAAAAAAAGTGAAGGGGCCTAAAATTTCATTGAGCCCCGCCCATAGACTCGACAGCAATGCCCTTGACCTAACAACAGCCTATTGTTTTTCGGCCAAATTCAGACCAACTTAATACCGGCCGCTTAACCAGCCACGTTGCTTTGTAGCCGAGAGAGAGAAAAGGACCGCAATAGGAGAAGAGAAAAAAAAAAAAAAAGAAGAGGAGGAATGTGAGAAGAAATAAACAAAAGCGAGAGGGAAGGGGGTAAATAAACGAAGGGGGGATTAGTATACTGGCGAAAGAGGATTAATTTCACCTGTAGTTATTAAAATTTAACGAATATAACGTTATAATTACTATATTACGATTTATAATAAAAAATAATTAATTTTTATTTTATAATAAAAAAGTTAAAAAAATCGAGAATTCGATAAAAAAAATTTTTATTTTAATTGAATTGATGTTATATAAATCGAGAAATAGTTGAGTTAATGTTATACAAATTGCACTATTAAATAAATAAATAAATTGAATAATAAATCAAAATAAATATTATATTATTTTTTTTCAATAGCTGAATTTTTAATTTTTTAATTTTTAGGATTTTTCTATTATAAAATAAAAATTTAATTATTATTTTTATTATAAATCATAATATAGTAATTATAATGTTATAACCGCTAAATTTTAGTAAACACAAATAAAATTAACCCAGTAAAATATTGGGTAATTTTGAAAGTGCAAACAATTAAAATTAAAAAAAGGACATTTTTAAAAATTGTTTAACAATGGTAGCATCTTTTTGAAAATAATAATAATAATAAATAGGTGACATTATTTTTTAGAATAAAATAAATATTAAATTTACAATCATCAAATATGACTCAATTCAAATAATTACAAGTACAAAGAAATTAAACTTGAAAAACAAAAATACTCTGTATCTCACAATGAAAAAAAAAAAATTTCTATAATTGTGCCACAAACTAATTTCGTAAAAAGGATATGGCCGCGGTTTTAATTCTTAAACTAGATGTAAGGTTATGAATATTGATAGGTTATGAATATTGATATGTATTAATTAATTGGTAGGTTAATTAATACATAGCTGATTCTTCATATAAAATTCTAGCTGCCCCTGTAGAATAATTATCATTATCAATTAATTCGGTGGTCTAAAGACTTATCCATAACTATAATAATAATAATAATAATGGACATAACTATAATAATAATAATAATAATAATAATAATAATAATAATAATAATAATAATAATAATAATAATAATGATGATGACGACGACGACGATGATGATGGACCAGCAGTACAGCATAATGCCTCCATTCCTTAAATTGCAAAACGAAAAATGGAAAGTAGAAGTGGGGAGATATGAAGGCCCCTGAATGCCACGTGTAAATGGTAGAGAGCAAACACTTAACAGTGGGTAGGAAAAAGGCAATAATAGTGGGAGATGAGAGAGTGACTGAGCTGTGTGTCTGAGCTTTGCTGACAGCCCAACTTTTCAAGTTTCAAAATGTACCACAGCTTGAGTGCCAACTGCCAACTAGAAGCCAACCACTTGTCCCTTTCCTCTTCACCTTCAACTGCTCTTCCTCATATAAAATCAAAACCTTTCTCTTATGTTATTTGCTTGGATTTTTCTTCTTATTTATTTATTTATTTATTATTATAAATAAATATTGTTAAATGAACATTTTTTATATTTGGCTTGAGGCATGTATAATTATCATTTGACAGTATGGATAGTTATTATATGAAACTAATTTTTCAAAAAAAACAAAAAATGAAAAATAAGTATGTAATTTAGAAAAAGAAAGGGAGAAAAACAACAAAAGGCAAAGGTGACATGACCAAAGGGCAAACAAAAGAGGGTCCCCCGTGACAGACAAGCATAATAAAACGAAGCAATACAGGCACTGTGAAAACAGAGAGCAATATATCCCAACCAAGAAGGGGCACCTGTCCTTATCGCCACTAATTCTAAGGCCTGAATTTTTGTGCTTTATGGGCCATTATTATTATTATTCACCTTCACAATCGCATCACTCTATTGCTTCCACGTCCCCATGTATACATGTGTTGCATGAAGGGGCCAGAGAGGAGGGGCCTAACCTAACTTTTGTGGGTCTATTGCCCCAAATCTGTTTGCATTTATTATCTTTGGTCCGTAGATTCAACGGGGACATTGTTTTAATTAATATTTACTTTTTTTTTTATAAAATTAGAACATATCAAAAAAAAAAAATATTTACAGATCTTGAGTAAAGTATAAAATTATTGTGTGAGATAATAGTTTCAAATGTGAAATTCACAACAGAATTCTGACATTATCTTCGGAAACCTCTGTAGTTTATGTCGGAATTTATTATTATATTAATAAATAATAATGAAAACTAATATTAGCTATTACTTGTAGTCTAATTGATTTGTGTTCTTTATAAATTTGCAAGAGGGTGTAAGTTCAAATTCCACTGCCAGCTTTTTTATTTATTTATTTTAATAGATTTTAGATATTATTAAATATTAAAAATAAATATCAAATTATATATACTGTCCCATATTTTATTTATTCTAGCAAAAAAATTTTTATAAAAAAATTACAGGAAATTCCTATTTCATAAAAAAAATTAATAATATGTTTATGAAAAGGAAAACCAATAGCAATTTAAAGGGATGTATATATAAAATTTTTAAAGTAAATATTTTTATTGTAAGAAATTAATTATGTGATTTTACAATTGTAGGGAATAATAACTATTAATTAATTTGTAAATTTTACTGTAAACATCAAACCAACCGTCGCCATTTTTTAAATAATTACATCGATAGAAAAAAAAATTGCAACTAAATTATGAAAAAATTATAAAATGAATAAATTGCTTTCTTTTCTTCCTTTAAATTTATCCACTAATTTGCAATAAATAAAATGATACTATTCGGATGTCTCGTTAGAAACTATAATATTCAGAAACAATAATTGGTTTTCTGAATGTTGTAAACTGTAATGAAGTGATAAGATGGAAATGGGGTGTGTGGTGAGGGCCAACATTATGTTTTTATTGCTTCTGTTTATGACAACGTTTGGTTGACAGAGCTTTTGACGTTTGGGTTGGTTTGTTTTTCAACACTTTCATTTTCATTTTCATTTTAATAAATCAAATGTGCATTCATCTTTCTGTAATGTCTAAGAATTTGAATTGACTTTACCATTCAATTATTGTATAAAAAGCCTACTCTCCACCAAAATCCCTATATATAATCCATATAAGAAGTGACTTTAACAAGTTTTTTTGAATTTACCTCAAAATATGTTGACTTAGTTATTTTTTCATACATGTTAAAATATGATTGATTTGATTTATAAATTTTTTTATGAACTTGATGTGGATTAAATTTTCTTATTTGACATCATCAAAATATACAAGCTAGACAATAAACCTCCTCATATGGAGAAGGAAAAGAAAAATCCACACATATTTTACTATCCACCCATTTGTGGGCATTATTTTGAGTGTGTGTAGTGGTGGTGATGGGAGTATGGCCAACAAAATAGTTGACACTTGACAATATAAGATGATAGAATAGAAGGTTTTTGGTTCATGGCAATATGGCATTGTGGTTGGTGCGCATGAGAACACACTCTATTCATCCACCTTCAATTCAATTCTTTGAAGAGATTAAAACATATGACAACTAAGTTATATATTATACTAAAATTTTATTTCTTCCAAGAAACACAATTCTACTCGTGTCTGTTTTAGTTCCTCCTTATAGCTGGGTTTATTAGTGTATATTTCAAAAAATAAAATCAGTGAATTATATAGGGAAACTCTTTAATATTTAAACAATTAGTGCAAGTGAAATATTTATTGAAAACAATGATCATGACAGTAGCAGATTTTAACGTTTGTTTTTCATTCCAAGAGGCCCATATGTGTCCAGTAAGCTTCACTCACCAGGGAGTGTTGAGTCCATTACACAATATCCGCAAGTCTAAAGGTTCTAAGCAAGAAAGTCACTGAGCCCAATGATGTCTAGCTCACTTCATACATTCTATAACAATTGTCACTCTTAGCCTCCTTTTTTTTTATTTTTATTTTTTTATGATTAAATTTTTTGGACAGATACAGGTAAAAATTATCAGACTCTATACTTTTTGCAGTCACTTAAATTAAGGCCCCACACAACATTTGTCACCTTAATCTCTGTTTCTTTTGGTTGATTACCGAATCTGAAATTTTGGACCATAAAATCATAATTTATCATTAATGTTTCATTGAAATATTAACAATATATATAGTTTTGGATGTCAATATTATTGTAGAGTGTAATTGAAATGTTAAGTTGGAGATATAATTAAAACATACATGACAGACACCATTTTTTTTGGTTCTAATGGAAAATAGAATTCGTCCATAACAGAACAACAACGACGAGGAATACAAGCAATTGGGAGGCCTATTAATAACTTAATTAACGTCTAAAATATGCAAAGATATTTTAAAAGTTAAGAAAGGAGTAATCTAATAGAGGTGTTCAACTTGTAGTAACATTACTTCATCCTTTCTTTAATTACTTTACGAGCAAAATACAATCTTCCTACTTAAATTGTCATTGCATAACTGGGGCACACAATCTTGAGCGATAGATTCAATTTTCCTCTTTCTGATTTATATTCATAGGGGGCTCCACAATTTTCTTTAGCGTTTCGGATCTAAATCTTATTCTATAAATGCTTTGTACTGAGGTAAAAATATATACTTCTTTCTATATTTTCCTCATCATAGATTAATGAGAACTCCCGGGTTCGATTAAACCATTGATTAAGTCCACAAAGCTGAGCAAATGGCTCAATACCAAGTATTTAAAGGTAGTTTATACATGAAATTCAGACATGAATTTTCTTTAATACAATTGCCAAATCTTCAGGCATACGCTTTTTTTCTTTTATTTAAAGAAAAACCGTACTTAGATGGGTAAAATTAAACAAGAATGTTGGGTTTGAATTTTCCAACTTTTAATAAAGGATTGAGGAGATTTGATTGTGGAAATTAAAGAAAGCTAATGAGGTCCCAATTTATATATGTATTGTGTATAATGAAATGTGCTTTTGAGTGAACGCATGACTGGGCCCTCCACCCACTTGATACACAGCTTGGCCCCTCCTTTGTATCATTTGCTTCCATCATTCCTCCTCATCTATCACCCTTTTTCTCTTTGTAACCTCTAATCCTTAATTGCTCACTGTTCATCATCATCACCACCATCTATTTCTCAATACCTTTATGTCTTTTTAACATACTGTGTTCACGTGTGCACTGAATCCCAGCCTCCACATTTGTCATTTTTACTAATACTTCAGGGTTAGGCAATCCATCACTATTTCAGTTGTGGTTGAGATCGAGACTTGTCCTTCCCCTATAAGGACATGGCTTGGTCTTTACTCTTTCTATGTATCTTAATTTTTTCTTTTTTTTTTTAAGAAAAAAGTTTTAATTAAGATTATATAAAGGACGTGATTTGGTATGTGCAAATATGGGCCATTAGATCAAAATTTCATTGGTTCGTGTAAGAGGTAGAGTTCTTCTCCATCTTGGACTCTCTCTCTCTATCTTGGACTCTCTCACGCTGCAGTAGATTCCATATCAAACTCTATCATGTTGTATTTGTTTCCTTGTACACCTTTGTTATTTCCTCTGTTCCACGTAGTGTACTGCTGTATATATTCAAGTGTAGTTAATGAAAAGCAAGTGTGGTGGTTCATTCTCATATGGTATCAGAGCTTGTATAGGTTCAAACACCAATTCAAAATGTCTACTGAAACTGCCAAATCCTCAATATCAATGGCGTCTATGCCTACCTTTTCTTCTAACCTCTCTCATCACTTATCCATTAAGTTAAATTCTACTAATTTTCTGCTATGGAAAACACAGCTTTCTCTTGTATTGAAAGGTTGTCGGTTGTTTTCTCACGTTGACAGTAGTGATACCCCTTCTCTTGGCAGTGATGACTTCCATTAATGGGAACAACAAGATCATCAGGTGTTATCATGGATCTTTTCTTCCATTTCAGAGAATATGCTGCCGCAACTTATTGGAGTTACAACAGCAAAACAAGCTTAGGATAAGCTTCATGCTACGTACTCTGTTGGTTCTCGTCCTCAAGTTCGTAGTTTTCGACAGCAGCTATTGACACTTAAGTGTGAGAATGATAGGATCACGATTTATATGCAGCGGGCCAAGAGTTTGTTCGATCAACTAGCCAATCTCCAAAATCCTATGGCTAACGATGATTTTATTGATTGCATTTTGGCAGGTTTGGGATCCAGTTATCGTCCATTTGTTCGTGCTTTGGAAGCACATCTTGAATCTATTAGTTTTGACAATTTATTTGGGTTGCTACTTATTGAAGAGGCTTAGTTGGCATGAAACAGTTCTGGTGATAACTTTCCTCATAGTGCTCTTTATGCCACTCGGCATTTTACATCCTCTAGGGGTTGTGGGCGAGGGCGCTCTAATAGGGGTGGTCGTTCCTCCCCTTCTACTGGTACTTTCTCACCTCCGCCTACTTCCTCAGCCCCTTTTGATACCAGCTTTGTGATTTGTCACAACTGCAAAGGTCAGGGTCATTTTTCCCGTGTTTGTCCCTCTTCCAAGATTCCCAAGGATCAACGCCATTCACCTAAGCTTGCATCCTACTTAGCCTCCACCTCCTCTCCTTCAACTCAACCTTGGGTTATGGATACCGGTGCTACTCATCATCTCACCTCAAGTTTGGAAAATCTTGCTCTGCACTCTAAGTATCAAGGGCCTGAAGAAGTCACCATAGGTAATGGGTCTAAACTTAAAATTCATTCCACTGGTTCCTTTAATTGTCATCTTAACAGTACCTCTTTTACCTTTCGGGATGTCTTATTTGTTCCTTCTGCTTCTCAAAATTTAATTTCCGTTTGTTCTTTAACTGCCTCTAACAATATTTCTATTGAATTCTTTGTTGACTATTTTTTGATTAAGGATTTGGCAACGAAGGTAGTTCTGTTGCGAGGCCAGAATAAAGATGGTCTTTACTACCTTCCCATCTCTCCATCTCCACCTATTCAAGATCATCTTGCATCTTTATCCACTTGGCACACTCGTCTTGGACATGCCGCTGATCCAGTTATTAAGAAATTGCTAGATTCTAATTCAATTGTTGCTTCTATTAATAAGAATAAGACAAACTCTTTATGTCATGGTTGTTTTGTGACCAAAATACAAAATACATAAATTGCCTTTTTTTCATTCTCATTTTACTGCTACACAGCCTCTTGAGTTAATTTGTTCGGATGTATGGGGTCCTGCAAAAATTACATCCCATGATGGTTTTTCTTATTATGTTATTTTCTTTGATCATTTTAGCAAGTATACTTGGATTTATTTTCTTAAACATAAATCTGAGGTGCTTTCCATCTTTATTAAATTTCGTTCTATGGTTGAAAAATATTTTGGCCTACCGATTAAGACATTTTAGGCTGATTGGGGTGGGGAATTTCGTGCCCTTACTTCTTATTTAATTAAATATGGCATTTCTCAACGATCATCGTGTCCATATACACCTAAACAAAATTGTTGTGCTGAATGTAAACACAAACATATTGTGGCCTCTGGTCTGTCCATGTTAAATCATGCTAAATTGCCTACTATCTTTTGGTCCTATGCGTTTGATACTGCTTCTATGTTATCAATCGCACTCCTTCGTCTGCTCTTAATTTTGATGTTCCGTATAATAAGTTATTTGGTCATATGCCTGATTATAGTTTGATTCTCATTTTTGGTTGTCTTTGCTATCCTTGGCTTCGTCCCTATGCATCCCATAAATTAGATACTCGTTCCACCAAATGTATTTTCTTGGGTTATAGCAAGTTGCATAAAGGATATAAATGTTATGATCCTGTTACAAAAAAATTATATCTTTCATGCCATGTACTTTTTTCTGAATAGGATTTTCCATTTGAGGCACTCCATCATGTGGCACTTGGTATCCATCACTCTTCATCCCCTTTGTTGAGCACACTATCTGTCACCTTTCCTCTTTTCACCCAACAGTGCTGTCCTTCAGCTGTCCGTGTTTCTTCCACTACCAGCCCACCTGTTGATCCTTCTAATCCATCCTCAGCTGTTGTTCAGCCACCTGTTACCCAAGCTATCCAGCCTCTATTGCATCAGCCTCCCACTTCCACTACCAACCCCACCGTTAGTTCTTCTCCTCCACCAGCAGCTACTATAATGCCACCTGTTATCCACACTGTCTAGCCCCCATTGAGTCAGCCTCTAACCACTCCTTTGCAGCCTGCTGTCTTACCTGAGCCATCCATGCACCATTCAGTGCCATTAATTGATGACTTAAGTTCGTATGGCCCATCTCCTAACCCCAGTTCCGCCACGATTGAGATAGCTTCTCAATCTATTTCCCCTGCATTCTCACCTCTGTCTATTCCATCTTGTCCTTCTCACATGACTACAAGATCTCAAACAGGCTTTTTAAAGCCCAAAGCCTTAGTCTCTAGTTCTATAACTACTGAACCGACCACCTATCTCCAAGCTTCTAGGCATGCATGTTGGCGTCAAGCAATGGCAGATGAGTATCATGCCTTACTGTCTAATGGTATATCGGATTTGGTTCCAACCCCTCCTCATGCCAATATTGTGGGATGCAAGTGGGTGTTTAAGACAAAAACTCTGCCTGATGGTTCTATTGATCGTCACAAAGCTCGGTTAGTGGCTAAAGGCTTTCATCAAAGACCGGGCCTTGATTTCACTGAGATCTTCAGTCCGATTGTTAAGCCTACAACCATTCGGTTAATTCTCACCTTGGCTGTCTCACTTGGCTGGTGGGTTCTACAACTCGATGTTTCCAATGCCTTTTTACATGGTGATCTTTATGAGGAGGTTTATATGGCACAGCTACCAGGATTTAAAGATCCTTCCTATCCTCAGTTTGTTTGTAAGCTGAAGAAGTCCTTATATGGCCTTAAGCAAGCTCCACATATGTGGCATGAGAAGCTCACCATCTCCTTGCACTCCTTTGGGTTTATTGGCTTCAAAATCGATTGCTCCTTGTACTACTTCATTTCAGGTGATGTCAGGTTATATTATCTCATTTATGTTGATGATCTCCTCTTAACAGGAAATGATCCCACGCTTCTCAATAATTTCATTTCCTTTCTTGAAAACCAATTTGTTGTTCACAATATGGACACCCTTTCCTATTTTTTGGGTATTGAAGCAGTATGGTCTGATGGCTGCGTACTTCTAACTCGGTCCAAATATAGTAAAGACATTTTTGCAAGGTCCAACATGTTTGCGAGCAAATCTATCTCCTTTCCAGCCCATCCCACGGATAAGCTAGCTCTGGGTGATGGTGATGCCTTTTTAGATCCCAGCCATTATTGGAGTGTTGTTGGCAGCCTCCAATACCTTACCTTTACAAGACTGGACATCTCCTTTGCCGTTAACAAAGTGTCCCAGTATATGCAAGCTCCTACTGTCCATCATTGGAGTGCTGTTAAATGCTTCTTACGGTACTTGAAGGGTACACTAGATCATGGATAATTTTTCTCTAAAACTGATTTATCTCTGTTATATTGCTTTTCGGATGCAGATTGGGGTGGTTGTCTTGATGATAGGAAGTTGACAACTGGGTTTTCCATGTTTCTTGGTTCTTGTCTTATCTCTTGGTCATCTCGCAAACAACGAACGGTGTCAGGCTCCTCCACAGAGGCTGAATACAGGTCCATTACTTCTGCTACATATGAGCTCAGCTGGCTTCTTATGCTATTTCGGGAGCTTGGGTTCCTTTTGACTAAGCCTCCTGTGCTTTGGTGTGACAATCTTAGTGCAGTCTACCTCATTGCTAATCCTGTGTTTCATCATCATAGCAAACATTTAGAGATTGATTTCTATTTTGTTCATGATCAGGTGAAGTCTAAAGCTCTTGTTGTTCGATACATTTCCACCGTGGACCAGACAGCTAATATTTTTACTAAAGCTCTGTCCAAAAATCATTTTTAGCTTCTTCGAGACAAGCTGAGAGTTCGTTCCCTCCTTCTTCAGCTTGCGGGGGAGTGTAAGAGGTAGAGTTCTTCTCTATCTTGGACTCTCTCTCTCTATCTTGGACTCTCTCACGCTGCAGTAGATTCCATGTCAAACTCTATCATGTTGTATTTGTTTCCTTGTACACCTCTATTACTTCCTCTGTATCATGTAGTGTACTGCTGTATATATTCAAGTGTAGTTAATGAGAATCAAGTGTGGTGGTTCATTCTCATAGTTCAAACTTTCACTCACTGCTGTGTATTCATGCACCTAATGATTGCCAGTATATTATTGATGCAGCGAAAGTATCCGAAAACGGAATAATTTTATTCAATATCAAATTCTATGCCAAAACTAGAGAAAAAAAAATTTCTATGAAAGAAAACATAAAAAGACGAAAATACCCCTAAAGTGCCCCTAAAACTTCAAATTAAAAAATGGAAGGCCAAACGTTATTTTTAGGGTTCGAAACGGCCAATTACAAAGGGCAAAGCTTTGGTAAAGAATGTCCGTTTCGGAACGGTCTTTCCTAAAATATATTATAATAAACAATCGGGCACA
The DNA here is from genome assembly GCA_037975025.1 of Excoecaria agallocha. Lineage (NCBI taxonomy): Eukaryota > Viridiplantae > Streptophyta > Magnoliopsida > Malpighiales > Euphorbiaceae > Excoecaria > Excoecaria agallocha. The sequence goes on along the minus strand of CM075821.1, from coordinate 35,573,710 downwards.
TGTAGCAAAAGTTATGATAAAACAGTCTAGACCGTAAAAAAAACAACATTAATAACGTTAGGCCCGTTCTGAGCGCTCCATATACTGCAAGCCTAATTCATCCATATCAATTATGTTATAGAATGAAATGGAAATGATAAATATTGTTATTTGTAGGGTATTTATTATATAGGAAAACCTTGATTAGGGCTATCCTAGTTTGTTATAGATATTGTTCCATGCACAATGACAATATGATTTAATTAATGAACTGTATAGCAGTTTCCATAATCAATCAATGTATTGTTTCAAAAGTTAAGATTAGTTTAAGCAAAATTAATTAATATTGTAATCTTGATGGGCCTCATCTGTTTTTGTTTTTTTCTTTTTTTTGTCTCGACTGTTATCGCTAGTAATTCAGCCAGAGTTGGATTTGCATACCTTTCTATGGTGATCATGTGATTAGACAGCATTCCCTAACTTAATACATAACATATCGCCTTCTAATAATTCGATTTTTGATAATAAAAAGCGAACTATTGGGAGGATATTAATTGTTTCATTTCCGTACACCATAACTTTTGCCACTAACCAAATTTTTAAATCAATCGCCTTCATTTCCGTACACCATATATATTTACTTTAGGAAATGGGGAACTCTAAAAATTGATGGAACTATTAGCTAGGTTGGATGGCTATGATCATTATCTGATATACATGCAAGGGTATCACTTCCATGGATGCCCACTATTTTCAAAAGTTTATTTTTCTTATTTATTTATTTATTTATTTTTATCTTTCTTCCTTTTATCTACCCATATATGCAAGTAGGAGGAGAAAATTGATGCATTAGTATTATTGCTTCCTGTCCAAAGTCAAAAAGATTAAAGAGATGCAGTCCACATAAGGGTTAATAATGCTTTACATGTCTATCAAAATAGTGGAAAATCACTAATCATGCCACAATCTAAGCAAGAAAATCCACTGCTAAACTTTCAATGTTCTTGCAATCCATCCCCAAAAAGCCAAAAGAAAAAGACAGAGACCATAAACATTACACTCTGTACATACAAAGAAACAGCATGCATGGTGAGAAACCAAGGAAAAAGTTGGAAAATATAGCTATAAGACATCAATATGCTTCTCACAGCTTCTAATAGTAAAATGACAAAATTCTCAGATAGTGCCATTGGAAATTGGAGTTGGCCTTTTGATGCTATCCAACTGCGTAGTTTCATACACTGGCAGACCATTTGAATAGATACCCAACTCATAGTTTTGCAACTCAAACAAATCAGAACTCGAATCACTCTCACCTCCATCATCAACCTCGATGTTCAATTTTCTAAATTCTTTCTCTTCTGATGGATATTGATCAACCCATACCCGATCTTTCTCTATATATCTATTTGGATTCTCCGTGATTTTCTCATCCAACCAAGATAAATCTGTGTTCCTTTTCTCACTGTGCTTTGACAAGGGCATTACTTGTTTGTGATCTGAATAGCTTCTGAAATCCTTGTAGCTCTTAGTAGGAGTGTGTGCATTAGGGGGTGGTGTTCTAAAACCAGAACTTGAAGAAGAATATAGAGATTTTGTATCAGCAGTAGTGCTGCTTGAGCTTCGAAAATGGCTAATGCTGATCCTTTTCCTTCTTCCACCAGGGCTTTCATCTTCATCTTTCATTGACTGTGTACCAGATTTTGATTTCTTCTTCTTAGAGCTGGTTTGATTGAAAAGAGAATTCAAGAAACTGGCTAATCTGCCACCAGGAGAGCTAGGTTGCTTGTACTTCTTGTCTTTCAGTAGTTGCTTTTCCACTTGCTGCTGAGGCATTGGACTCCGCATGGGTACGTCTAAGCTCATTCTTCCTCCTCTCCATGGATATCTATGATCATCTCTTAACACTTTGTGTGTATAAGTTGCACCTTCATTGTATCCTGAAAAATACCTTGCTGCCTCAAAAACATCAAGCTCATCAGAATCATTCCGGCGATGAAGGGGTTTCTTGTAAAACCTAGCTGTATTTTCAATGGACATGTTTGAAAAATTTCACAATAAGTTAATGCTTTGGATGACAGGAGATTTGTAGAGGGAGGGAATGGGTTTTGAAATGATTGAGAGAGGTGGGAGTGTTAGCTTTATGATAATACTTAAAGAAAGAAATGGGAATTGCAGGGTGGATGATATTATATGATTAAGAGACCCACAAGGATGTGAAATGAAGTGGTTTATGCTTTATAATATAAATAGAAGGAGAAGAGGAAGTGGGGTAGAAGGGAAACATGCTTTTATCCTTCTCATACTGTAAAAACCAAAGGTTTTGTTGGGTGTGGTGGGGGGCAATTTGCTGTGTTGCATTGGATTCTTAGGTTCGTATTCTGTTTTAGTGGGTTTGGCTTTCGAGTGGCTGTTGGCTATGCATGTCTATGTAATGTAATCTTTCACAAAAATCATGAGCAGTAGCTTAATTGGATGGTAAATGAGTCCCACTAATTAACCATTTCGATAACAATTCAGATTTTATTATTATTATTTTTTAATAGGAATTTGAAATCTCACCGTATATTTGCACATATTAATTCGGTTAATAAATTGGTGTTGGTATATAACTCTAGTTTAGAGTTTCTACAAGCTTAACTTTCATACGTACATGTACATGATGATTATATTTGGAGTTGGAGCATTTGTTTCATCCTACCCTACTTTTGACAGCTTGGAACTCACTCTTCAATTATTTGGAATCTAATTAAGTAATTTATTAATTTAATGTAACATATCTTTACTAGCATAAATCAACAATATGGCCCCAGTAATATCTAGTTGCCTCTTCTTTTAGGGAGCTTTGGGTTCTAGTCTTTTCATAGAGCTACCAAATTAAGAGCCTAGCTACTCCATGTGAAAAGTGAAATAAGAGAGGATGAGAATACATGCCATCAACAAAACACAAAACTTGTTGCCTCCCAGTAAAATATAGACCTATTTTCTTTTCTTTTCTTTTATTTTTTCAAATTCTTCTCATTTCTAAATATTAAAAAACTATTTATTTTTTTCTTTGATATAATTTTTCAGATATCTGAAACTAATTGATTCAATAAATTTAAATTTATATCGGATAAATTCACAAAAGACATAACATTTCCTCTTAAGTCGAATTAAGACATCTTGTGAGAAAGAGGTTCCTACTATCCTTGAGGATTATTTATTTTTCTTTGGTTTATAGGTTTCTGAAGTTCAAAGATATTCATCATGAGTGAAAAAAAAATCATGATTTTCCTTTATTATTTTTGTTGTTGCATATTTCAAATAGTGTTAATGTAGACCTAGCTAGTTAATTTGAGAAACGCATAACTAGTAGTTGATTCTTTGGGTTAAAGATAATTATTTATCTTCCTTAAATTTTTTTCTTTGTCGTTTGGAATTAAAGTGCTGTTTTTCCAATGTCCTTATCGGTACACATGAGTGCTTGTTTTGCAGGTAAAAAAAGTGGAATCACACTAATAACCAACAATTATGGCAACTGAAATTGGAAGGAAAATCTATATCACATTATAGAGGGAATTAATACAAATGTTAATTAATAGATAAGCCTAAATTACTTAAGTCGATTTATAAATAGTGTCCCTAGTCGATATACTATAGGTGAACTTTCAATTTTTTATTTGCTCCAAATTTATATTTTACTTTCTTAATTGATTAATTTTTAATATACTCTTATTTAATATTCATCGTTAGTAACAAAAATATGAAATATAATCTTATACTTCTCATATATACCCGTATTAAATATATGGATAAATTAGTAAACATGCATGTTAAAGAAAAGAACATATAATATGCTCCATCCCAAAATAATAATTACACTTTTATTTTTTATATGTTTCAAAATATAGTCCACCTACTCTTTCTGTCTTACAATTAAATTCTGATTTATTTATAATATCTTTTTTTTTAATTTTTTAAAATTAACTAATTCTCATTCAATTTTTTTATAACATTTCCTAATTATAAAACACAAAACAACGTAATATTTAATACTCTAATTTTATAACTCTCCGTTTATATATATATATATATACTTCAATTAGATTAATAAAAGTCCCCACATCAACATGCATGCCAATTTGCATTTTTAATATTATACCAATAGTATTAGTCATTTTTTTTACAACAATAATCATATATAATACAAATAAAGGGTATAATTTATTAATGGTGATTGAATAGTTAGGAAGTCAATATGTTTAGGTTTCCCTTAATTTTGTTAACTTTAATTAATTTTCGGTAATGAAATAATGCAACTTAGAGAACCCATTTATTTGATGACATCAGTAAATGATATGTATCCTCCTAAGCTAGCATAAATTAAAGATAACATTAATGTACCAAAAAAAAAAGTTTGTATACAGTATACAACCACATGACTAGAACACTGTTTACCTGATGATCCATCTCTGTCATGGAAATATAATTAAATATATATAAATGAATTAAAACTATGACATAATGTGATTCCCCACCAATTAAGAGAAAAAGAAACATATTATATTAGTATATCAACCTTTTCTAATTGTAAAGAATATAATTAGCGTACATGAATTGAAATAAATAGCTTTCTGCTTAATTGGCCCATCCACCCCATCCCTTGGTGTTGGAGGGGAGACAGAAATCACATGCTGTAAGCGCGAGAGATGGATCGCATTTGTGTGCCGACGACTAATCATAAGTGCAGAAATGCCCCATATATATATGGTCTCCAACATCGAATAAATAAAGATATTTTTTGGTCATCTTTTATTATTTTTTGTTGAAATAAAAATTTAGAAATTCTTTAAATAAAATCAAAAAATAATAATTTCATAGACTCCTCCAGAAAAAAAAAGGTTTTTGGGCCATCGTTTGGTGTAAATCATCCTAGAAGAAGCAATCTGAGTTAGATGATGATGACAGTTCAATAATGATAAAAGGGTAGAGTCAAGTTCAGGCATTTGAACTTATTAAGGCAAAATATAGGATGGTCCCTTTTATTATTATTATTTTTCTGACCTTTCAATCTTTGGGTGAACTAACACTCTAGAACCACAATTTGGCTCTATAAAAATCCACCCTTAGGAGTTGAGAGAGTGAGTTTGAGTGTCTTTATCCATAACATCGTCTATTTTTCCAAAGTACTTGTAATAGCATTCAGTTTATTCACCTCATACTTCAATTTCTGAGCGTGACCCATTGTTTCATTTGGTCTACTTAGGCTAAGTGGGTACCCTGCCAAATTTTAGGGTTTTCAGTTTCGTTTTGTATAATAGTGTACATATGCCTTCACATGGGCCATTGGCCTTATCAGGCCTCCTGGACCAATTACCTAATCTCCAAAACTCATGCTAAAGATTAATTTGAAGTGGGGCTATTTGACGTTGCCATTTTAGTAGCTGTTGATCAATATTTATTAGTTTTATTAATTAAACATACCAACTTAACTGTTCTGTTACTGTGTTATTATCAATCAAAACTTTATAATAAAAAAAATACTTAACACGTAATTTTATATTTGAAACTACTGCACACATATGAAAAAATTAGTATGAAGTTTTTAAAATTAAATATTTACGGATGATCCAATATTAATTCATATTGGCAACTCTAATATTATGTTAAAAAATCGTAAAAATTGTCCAAACTATTATAAAAAAGTACATTATACTTATAAATAGTCTAGTTAATATACTTAATAACAATCATTAAAATATCATATTGGCTATCAATGATATTGGCTTAGGGCCTAAAAAGACACCATGGCTGAAAACCAATAAAAATTTTGGAATATACAGTTGACATATATAAATAAGCAAAAAATAAGAAAAAAGAGCATGTTAGGTGTACTAATGCAATTTAGGGACATGTAAGAAATGGAAATTAATTGATAAGTTAATTTGGCGATTGATAAGTTGGCACGCCAACTACACATTTTAGTGAGTTTTGGTCATAAAATAATTCTTTAAGTTAAAATAGGTAACTTGTAACTATAATTTATTTTATTTTATTTTTTCATTACAACTACATAAATTCATGGGTGAAATTAACCTTTAAATTAATGTTCTAATTTTTAAATTGGATCAATAGTGCTTTTAATCCATTTGAAACTTGATCTCACACTCTCTGGTTGACTTTACGTAAAAACTTTAGATCTTTCTCTATTGTCATAGAATATGCAACAATTGCGCATATATATATATATATATATATATATATATATATATATATATATATAAAACTTTCAACCTCAATTCCAAACCTACGATTGTGAAATGTAGGCACTTGCCCTATATGCTAGAAGCAATATTCTGATATTTAAGTACACAACTTTGTCGATTTAGAAATTTTCTCTCTCTGTTTTTTTTTTTTATATTGGATTTTTCTGATTGTGACAATTAAAGCGTTAGCACAAGTTGAATCCAAATTAGGATATTGATGATATCGACTGTGCTCTTGAAGGTGAAGCCGTGAAGGAAGAAGTAAAAGATGACTTGAACAGCAAGAGATCATCTCTTGTTAATTCTTTGTGGCTCAAATTAGCAGCTAAGGAATCCTTGTGGAGACAAAAATCAAGGATTAAATGGCTTAAAGAGGGAGACAACAACACAAGATTTTTCCATTTATCTGCTGCAATCAGAGGTAACCGCAACAAAATCTATAGATTGGCCACAAATAATGGTATGATTGCGGATCCTTCTTTGATAAAGGAGGAAATATTGGGGTTTCATAAAAATTTGTACAGTGAGTCGTACCCGAGAAGGCCTTTTTTTACAGGCTCACCTTTTAAGAAGCTTTCATCACAGTCGATCACCTTACTGGAAACCCCTTTCTCCAGTGACGAAGTGAAAGCAGCGGTTTGGTCGTGCGACAGTTCAAAAGCACCAGGCCCAGACGGGTTCAATTTTGCCTTCATCAAAGCGGCTTGGGATATCATCGGGCAAGAGGTATTCCTAATGATTGAAAAATTCTTTAACAGCGGATATTTGCCATCAGGTATGTCCTCCTCCTTCATAACTCTTATTCCTAAAGCAGCGGGGGTTTTATGGTTGAAGGATTTTCGTCCAATCAGTCTCATCAATAGCATGTACAAAATAATTGCAAAACTCCTGGCAAATAGACTGAAAAAGGTAGTGGGAGAAGTGATCTCGCCTGAACAATGTGCCTTTATCAAGGGAAGACAAATCCTGGATGGTGTGCTAGTGGCAAATGAAATTATTCATTCGTTGAAAGTCTCCAAGAAACGGGGGGTACTCTTCAAAGTGGATTTTCATAAAGCTTTTGACTCGGTGAACTGGTTATATCTAGATGCGGTCTTGGAGAATATGAACTTTGGATCCAGGTGGAGGGGTTGGATTAAAAATTGCATCTCCTCGGCTAGAGTCTCGGTACTGGTTAATGGTTCTCCCACCCCAGAGTTCAGTCTATCTCGAGGCCTCAGACAAGGGGACCCCTTATCCCCCTTTCTTTTCACCATTGCTGCAGAAGGGTTATCGGTGCTCATCAAGAAGGCTATGGAGGAGAATATTCTAGCAGGTATCAATGCCCTTCCTAGAAATTCTTCTGAGCTGGTGGTATCCCACATTCAATATGCGGATGACACCATCATTTTCCTGGAACCGTGTATTGCCAACTTTATTCAAATGAAAAGGACTCTCAAGATCTTCGCGTGTATGTCTGGTTTATCGATTAATTTCCACAAAAGCTCATTGATTGGTATCAATGTTAGGGATGACTGGGTGTCCCATTGTGCGGAGATTATTAGGTGCAAATCCAAGAATCTGCCTTGTACCTACTTAGGCCTTCCTCTGGGTGCTAACCCTAGGAGAAGATCCACCTGGGCACCGGTTATCAAAAAGTTCAAGGATAAGCTAGCGGGGTGGAAAGGAAAACACCTATCCTATGCTGGTAGGATCACTTTGATTAAAGCCTCTCTGATGAGTCTGCCTATTTTTTATATGTCCCTCTTCAGGATGCCGGCGGCTATTTTAAAATCTCTAAATGCCATCATGCGTAATTTCTTCTGGTGTGGGTCGGATAAAAAGAAAGCTTTCTGCAAAGTGAATTGGGGTTCCCTGGTATTGCCAAAAAAACTTGGAGGATTGGGAGTCGGGTCCATTGCAATAAGGAATCAAAGCCTACTTTTTAAATGGTACTGGAGACTTGACCCTCTCAACAGTTCACTGTGGCAAAATCTTATCTTCTCCAAATACAACATCAAGAGAAGTCTCATTCCGGAAACCATCTCAAATCCTAATGCCTCTATTATTTGGAAGGATATTGATCAAAACAGATCCTCCTCCCTTTTTGAGAATTGCATTGCTATGGATGTGGGCAGGGGTAATCTTTGCTCGTTTTGGCATGATATCTGGATAGCGGAGGTTCCTCTCAAGGTTAGATATGCTAGACTCTTCAATATCTCACTACTTAAGGAAGCTCGCATTAGTGATTGCGGTTCTTGGTACAGAGGTTCTTGGCACTGGAATCTTAGCTGGAGAAGGGAGCTCATGGAATGGGAAAGGACACTGTTGGAGAATCTTCTGACCACTCTCAACAATTTCTCATTCTCTTTTGATCAACCTGACAGAAAGATTTGGATCCACCACCCGCTTGGAAACTTTTCAGTAAAATCAGCAAGCTCTTGGCTTATTGGCAACTCTTCGACGGGGACGGATAGGCTGAAGATTTTCTCCTTCATTATGTGGAAACATCTCGCCCCTCCCAAAGTAGAGATCTTTCTATGGTTAAGCTTGTTAGGAAGAGTCAGCACAAAAGCATTCCTGGTTCAGAGAGGTATCTTAACAGCTGATTGTGCAAAATGTCCCTTGTGTTTGGAAGAGGTTGAAACGCTGGATCATCTCATTCTGGGTTGCCACTACTCCTCCAGCCTATGGTATCGTATCATCAGATGGTGGGGTTATGAGTTTTGCCTCCCTGCAGACTTCCATTCGCTCGTTCTTCAATGGCAAGGGCTGGTCCGTGGTTCTATCCAGTTTAAAATCTGGAATATTATCTTCTTGGCTTGCTTGTGGACAATCTGGTTGGAAAGAAATGCAGTCGTCTTCAATAACAAAAGTTGGAACTCAGACCGTATCTTTCATTTATGCCTGGCTCGCTCTTCCTTCTGGTCAAAAGCTCACAAAGATCTTAATCTCCTTTCGGGCCAAAATATTATCCTTGCATCCGACAGTCTTAAGCAAATGCATGGAAAAAAGAAGATAAGGCCTAAAATATTATGGTCCCCTCCGACGGCTGGAGTAGTTAAATGGAATACAGACGGATCATCTTTCGGGAATCCAGGACCTGCTGGGATCGGAGGAGTGTTACGGAATGATTCTGGTGTGGTACTTTGTATCTTCTCCTGTAACATTGGTGTCGCAGATTCCCTCTCTGCAGAACTGCTAGCGGTGCTTAAAGCGTTACAATTATCCTCAGAGTATCTCTCCCGTCATCACCTAGACGTGGTTTTTGAACTGGATTCACTGACAGTGGTCTCTTGGTTAAATAACAAAGATTCCTTCAGACCTTGGAGAATGGGAGCCTATTTGAACAATATCGGAAATCTACAGGCATCCTTAAATAGAGTGCTCTTCATACATAAAAGGAGAGAAAATAATCATTTTGCAGATCACATGGCAAAGGCAGGGGCAAACCGAGAATCAGACTTCATAGCATGGCTCTCATAATGGGGCCTGCATTTTACATAATTTTCTCTCTGCACGCCTGTTCTTGCTGTTTATTTTGAAGAGGTGCTGTCCTGGTGATTGATTACTAGGGAAGTCTTGGGATCTACAACCTGCTATCCATATTGCCTTGCTGAGGGTCTGCTGGTTTTGTTCTCCTGTTGTCCTTGCTCCTCGCCTCTGTTTCGTTTGAATTAAGCTCTAGTTAATCTAGTAAAGCTGCAGGCTCGGCTGTCAACTAATTGGATATTGCTGCTCTGTTCCTTGGCTCATGCCTGCTCAGTTTTTGCAATCATGGCTCTAGTTCCGCCCTTCATTTGATTTTGTAAGGCTTATTGCTGCTTGATGTTTTGCTATAGGGGGTTACGGCGACTGCAGACTGTTTCTGCTTTCCCTTAAGTTTATACAGCAGGCCTTGGTTTGTTGACTGTATCTAGTGGCTGGTTTAGCTAGTTCGGCTTCCAGCGCTCTTTCTAATAAATTTTTAGCTTATCAAAAAAAAAGTACACAACTTTGTCGATTTAGAAATTTTCTCTCTCTGTTTTTTTTTTTATATTGGATTTTTCTGATTGTGACAATTAAAGCGTTAGCACAAGTTGAATCCAAATTAAATTAAGAACCACAATATATTTAGTAAAAAAAAGGAGAAAAGGCCATTAAATCAGGTGTGCAATGTGCCCAAAATCTAAGGTCCATAACGGACCTACACCTAATAGAAGCATATAAATCAAATTGGATTGCGTCCACATGTATGAGAACATATTTGAATTGGTACGCAGTGGAGATTGGCCAATAAAAACTTGTCGTCACTTGCCAATTGTATCTACAAGATATCAAATCTGCATCCCCTTTCGCCAATTTGTATATAATATTGGATAGATACATGGTTGGTGTTTGGTTGCTTTCTTTTATTATACACCATGCATTCAAAAAGCTACCTTTCATGGCCATCCTTCTTCCATTAGTCCTGTCTCTTTTCCCTTTGTTGAAATCCTTACACACACACATATATATATAACTTCAATTTCATTTGAATACAAATTAAACAAAACAGTTATTATTTGACCGTAGATTAGAAGATTATAGAATCTTGTAGTGGACCTTAGCTGTGTTTTTGCTCAAGATCCAACACCACTATCCATGACCAAAGATAATCTTACCTCAGCTTGGTTTTATCCTATCAGAAAGGTCTGTCTTATAGGGCGCAATGGCCCAAGTAAATGGACCAATTAGACCCCACTTTTGTTCCCATAAAAATGGGACATGGTCCTAAACTTGTCTCCCAATTAAGCCAACCCATATTTAGACTGTGATTCTGATTGCTGCCTTCCAATTTCCAATTGTTGCACTCAATCAGCAGGGTTTTGTTGATTGAAAATAAAAGATAAGATAAGAAGATGATTTGGCTAAGTGGTGATGTTGGATTAATTAGCTTGAATGGAAACTATCTAAACTTGGAGAAAATGGACCACAAAAATCTTTTGGAGTGATAATCATTAAGCAACCCATTTGATATATATGATTTTGACACTTTGATTTAATAAAAGCAAAGCTCTCAAACAACTTTAGTCCCTCTCGAGATCATCATTCATCAGTGTGACCAAAACTACACATGGTTTGCCCTGTGATGAGGATAACGTTAGTGCCAAGGTGAGGCTTCTTTATAACGGAAAGAGCAAATGCGGCATTATTTACTAATTGTCTGCCTAAACCTATGAATAAGATATTATTTACTACGACATGGATTGGATACTTATGCATAAAATTGAAGTGGACTAATGCATGAATACCCATTTTAAAGTATAGAATTAATCACAAAAAAAGTCCCAACTATAGAGTCATTTTCAATGTTTGTACTAAATTTCAAAACCTTATAATTCGGACACTCAACTTTGATATACCTTTCAATGTTGGAACTCTGTCAGTTAAACTGTTAATTTAGACAGAAAAAGCCGATTGGATGCCTAGGTGGACCAATTTTGATGGATGACTAAGTGGATTTAATTTTCGTCGCTAAAAAATATTTGGATGCCAAGTAAGTTGGGACAGCATCCAAGCAAATTAGCGACGGAAATTTCCGTTGCTAAAAATATCCAATTTTTTATAATAATTTTTTTATATATGAATTAATTAAAATTTATAATTAATTTATAATTATATTTTATATATAAATTAAATTATTTAATATTATCTTTATTTATATTTGGTACAAATATAAAATTTGATTCTAAATTTTTCAAAAATAAACAAAATACACATTTATTATATTAGTATGAAAAAATTATTATTATTATTATTATTAGTATTATTATTATTATTAAGAAATATTTAATTTATTCAAATTTTATTCGTTGAAAAAAGAACAGATGATTTTTATGTAACAAATATTATTTTACATTTGGTGGAGTTTCATTCCCTTACATAAAAAATACTTTTCTGTCAAATGATTGGTTACGCTGGGACTTCATCTTCGATACCCTAGTTAAAGCCGACTTCCTGGACTCTATTATCCAGGTTCTTATTAATAGTTGGGAAAGCAGCAATGCAAAATTTTTGTGGAATGGTGTTCTGTCTAATGCCTTTATTCCGTCTAAAGGAGTTAGATAAGGGGACCCCCTCTTTCCTTACATTTTCTTCCACTATAAAAAACTGTCAATTAGCGACGGCATCATTTTCGTCGCAAAATTTGCGACGGGTTAGCGACTGTTTTGTAATTCCGTCGCGGAAAGGATATTTTCTATTTTTTGCGACGAATTAGCGACGGAATGAAAAAACAGTCGCTAATTATTGGCGGGAAGTGTACATGCCATGTTTTGCGACGGAATTAGCGACAAAAATTTCAGTCGCTAAATTTTATAATTTTTATTCATAAAATTAGTTCCAAAAAATTTAGAGACGAAATATTTAGTCGCTAATTTAAGAGGGAAAATTTAGCGCCTTTTTTGCGACGGTTTAGCGACGAAAATTTAGTCGCTAATTTAAGAGGGAAAATTTTAGTCGCTAATGAAATTTTAGTTGCTAATCCGTCGCAAATAAAGTAAAAAATAATTTTTTTTAGAAATTAGAAATTTATTTTATAACTGAAAATTAGAAATTATTTTATTAGTTGATAATAATTTTTTAACAATTATACCAAAATATAAATTTATTTATTTAGAAAAATTACATTTTTAATAATAATATTAATAAACTAATTATTAAGATTATTATATATTTGCGTGTTTAAGATTAATAAAAATAAATATTTATAAAAAAGTAATATAAAATTTATTATTTCATTTAAAATAATAATAAAAAAATTTGTAATTTATATTTAATTTATAAAAAAAGACATTCATGGCATAGCTATTGTATATATTGTTGATGGTTTTTGCAATATCTCAATAACTGTTAGTTTAGTTGGTGTAAAGTGTAAACTAGTTCAAAATGATGGCTTATTATATGCAACCAAACCCATAAATAAATGAGTATTTTTTATATGTATGTATTTGCTAGACGTGTTAGTCAATTATCAGTTCTAATAATTCAATTATGCATGAAATTCACTATTTAATAAAATAAAATAATCTTTCGTGAAATTATATTCTTGGTCATTATCAAATTCTCTAACAATACATGATTATTAGCTTAGAACGATAATATAACACGGTTTCCTCGATTTATTTAAACATAAATTTTCTATATACACACACACACACACACATACACATTGAACAGCTTTTTATACAGAATAGTGTAAGTAAAGATTCAACAGTTAAGTATTTGTCGTTAGACCGGCCTGATTTTTGGTGAGTACATTCGAAACTCCTTGTTGTTAATTTTGAACGGTAAAGATTAGTTTTTAAGATCTGTAAGTTTAATTTTTGTTGCACAAAAGAGACTGTTTTTTTGGATTTTTTATGTAATAACCAGTTTTGTATACGAAAACGATCGAAAAATCATTTGCCGTTAGATCGGCCTGATTTTAGTGAGCACGTTCGAAACTCCTTGTTGTTAATTTTGAAAGGTAAAGATTAGTTTTTAAGGTCTGTAAGTTTAGTTTTTGTTGCAAAAAATAGGCTATTTTCTGGATTTTTTACGCAATGACTAGTTTTGTATACGAAAACGATCGAAAAATAATTTGCCGTTAGATCGGCCTGATTTTTAGTGAGTACGTTCGAAACTCCTTGTTGTTAATTTTGAACGGTAAAGATTAGTTTTTAAGGTCTGTAAGTTTAGTTTTTGTTGCAAAAAAGATGCTATTTTCTGGATTTTTTACGTAATGACTAGTTTTGTATACGAAAACAATCGAAAAATCATTCGCCGTTAGATTGACCTGATTTTTGGTGAGTACGTTCGAAATTCCTTGTTGTTAATTTTGGACGGTGAAGATTAGTTTTTAAGATTAGTTCTTATGTATGGAGCGTTTATCTTAAGCGATTAATATAGCAGTAGAAGATGGCAGATGGAAACCGGTTAAGTTGGGACGGTATGCATATGGAGTTGGTATCTCACATCTTTTCTTTGCTGATGACCTCTTATTATTTGCAAAAGCTTCAGAAGCAATGTTAGAGGACTTCTGTCAATGTTTAGGACAGAGAATCAACAAAGAAAAGTCATCTCTGTTTGTGTCGAAAAATGTAGATGCTAACTTGCTCCAGAAATTGAAGGAGGTGTCAGGTTACTCATTTTCTTCTAGCCTGGGCAGCCATTTCGGGGTACCAATTATTTCAGGAAGAAACAACAAAAGTTACTTTCAGACCATGGTAGATAGAATTAAATATAGATTAAGTGGCTTTCAACCACTTCGCTTTCCTTTGCAGGAAGGATCACTCTTATTCAATCAATGTTGTTAGCCATACCGATTTATGCTCTTCAAACGATGATCTTCCCTCAAGAGGTTTGCAATAAGATAGAGAAGCTGTGCAGAGATTTTTTTATGGGGATCAAGTTCAGATCAAAAGAAACTTCATCTTTTAAGCTGGGATAAACTCTATAGGCCAAAGAATGAATGAGGCTTGGGCGTCATCTTATGAATTTAAACAAAGCCTTTATGGCGAAGTTAGTGTGGAGGGCGATTAAAGATCCTGATGCATTTTGGGTTTAGGTTTTACGGGGGAAATACAGTAGGCTCAATAACGAAAGAAGGATTGATTTGAGCACTAAATGTTGTACGCCGGTGTGGAGGTTAATCATGAGTATGTGGCCTTTTGTCTTAACAAATATCAATGTTTGTTTGAGGGATGGTCGGTGGGCAAGTTTCTGGTATGATAAATGGTGTGGTCATGAAAGATTAATTGATAAAGCTATAGGAGAAGTTCCAATGACAGCTTTAGAATGAAAAGTTAAGGATACTACTTTAGCTTCAGATCATTGGGATATACCTAAATTTAGTTCCTGGTTACCTCCTGATGTTATAAAATAGATTAATGAAATGACTCCCCCTAATGATTTAATGGGCAATGATACGATAATTTGGCAGTCAACAACCTTAGGCAATTTTTCTGTCAAAGCAGCTTATGAAGCTCTTAATGGAAATTATGTAAGTAATAGAGCTGGACTGTGGAAACATGTTTGGAGATGGAGTGGTCCTTAAAGAATTAGGACATTCTTATGGCTCTATTTTCAAGACAGACTTTTAACAAACATGGAGAGAGCAAGAAGACATCTAGTCCAGTTGAGCACATGTTCTGTTTACAGTAATGGAGAGGAAGATATAATTCATGTCCTTCGTGATTGGCAAGAGGCAAAGGATGTTTGGGAGGGGTTTATCAACCATCAGGAAAGAGTGGCATTCTTTACTCTCACTAGGGAGCAGTAGCTGTATGATAATATACAAGGCAAGGTTTAAGGCCATTTTAACTTAGAATGGAGTGTCCTATTTGGGTTTACAGTTTAGCGCATCTAGAAATGGAGAAATGAAGAAATTTTCAACAATTTGAGAATGCCAAGCCAAATTAAAATCAAGACAATATTAAGTGATGTCAAAGCAGATTTATTTGCTCTATCTTCTTTACAATAGATAGCGAATTCAAGAAGGGAGATAGGAAGGGGGGCTACAAGCAAGATGGCAATCGCCGGACAAGGGCTGGGTTGCTCTTAATATGGATGGCTCCTCTCTAGATGGCCGTAATTTCAGCTCATCAAGTGGGGTTTTCCCTGATTACATTGGATCCTGGCTAGGTGGGTTTTTCACACAGATCAATAATACGGGTTCTCTTTACTCCGAGCTTTTCGCAATTAAAAGAGGCTTGGATCTGGCATGGAGTAGAAGATGGAGCAAAGTACAGGTTCAATCTGACAATTTAGAGATCATTGATCGGCTGAATAGAAATGTGGATGTAGATTTTCATTTCTCAGATCTGATCCAGGACATCAAAGACATAATGAGCTGTAACTGGCAGTTGCAGATCCTTCATGTGGGAAGAGAAGCAAATAAAGTAGCATATTTAATAGCCAAGATGGGCATTAGGAACAATGACAACTCTGGCTGGTTTGATTCTCCTTCGTCAAACCCAAAGACTCTTGTAGTTTTGCCTTTTGTCCTTTTTTCCCTTTTGAGATTAAAAAAAAAAGTAATAAAAAGATAATTTCAAAATTTAATTATTAAAAATATGTATTATAATAATATTTTAGAGAGTTATATATTATAATATTTATAAATTACAAAAATACTAAAAAATTTAAATATAAAATATAATATGTAAAATATATATACATTGTTTTGTTAAATATTAACCGTCGATTTTTAAAATTAAAAATCGTAAATCTAAATTTTCGATTTCGATTAACCTAACAATTAATTTGATTTCAGATCGATTTTTTGGTTAATTAAAATTTCAATTTTTTTTGCTCGTCCGTTAGTCCATAGCCCCACAATCTGGGAGGAGCATTCATCACTTGCTTTTCCCGTGAGTTTTCCTCTTTGATAATTAGCACGTGATGCCCTATATCAAAAAAAAAAGAACCCAGGCCATATTTAGGGTTCAATTATTGACTTCAGAATTACCTGAATAGAGTTAATACTTATGAAAGTGAAGATGAAAAGGATTAAGAAGAGTTGGATTGATCTCATCCACAGAAACATGACATTTATTCTTCAAAATTGCCTACATACGTCAAGAATAAATGCAGGGCCAGAGACAACTCGGACCATGCAAACTCGCCCAATAAATAGATTGTTGTTAAATTAGGCCAATGCAATTGCATAATCAATGTCAGGTTTTAATGTATGCTGTTCCATATTAGTTCGACTCTCTATGCATCTTCTCTAATCTATATATTCTTTATGTAACTAAATTACTAATAATTATATTTATATGGGTAGTAGTTTTCTTAATTATTCAAATTTTGATTGATTATCTATAGAAAAGAACGGAAATCTGCCCATAAATATGAGCCCATAGCACAACTGCAAGACCCAGCCCATCCAAAATGTTCACAACAGTTAGGTTCAATCTTCCTTATTGATCCTAACCCATAAATTACCCAACATATATTATATAGAGATATACAGTTTGGGACCAAAATACCAAAAGCCTATGAGATTTCTACATAAAAAAATAATAATAAAATAAATTTTACTCTTCAAATTATATATGACAGATAATTTGTCTTGATATTAACTTCTGAGATAATTGATAAAGCATGAATTATCTTTATCTGTAAGAAGGAGAGTTGGCAGTTGAATAGATCCGGTCGGATGAATGAACCTGCAAGAAGGAGCGCCCGATCGGATCCGAATATTAGCACTCCGAAGCTTAAGTTAGTAGCTTTTAGAGAAAGAGTGCTTAGAGAGAGAGAGAGAGAGAGAGAGTCTCAGATAGTCAATACCTGAAGCCTTTATATTTTAGGCTATTTATAAGAGTTCTTTGGGAGGGGTACTTGAGTATCTTGGGGCGTGATAACTGGCGTTAAAGTAGGTGTGCAGTGATGTCATTAGGAGCAGGTGAAGGCATGGGCATTTACTTGTGTCAGTGGACTTACCAGGGTAACACGTCCCATCAGTCCGATCGGATATCATGCCTTTTTGTCTTGTCTTCCAGCTCACACTCTGCCTTTTTGTCTTGTCTTCCAGCTCACACTCTACCTTTTTGTCTTGTCTTCCAGCTCACACTCTGCCTTTTAGTTGATAGGCTTTGGGCCTTGCCAAGCGTTATTGGGTCAACTTGATTGGGCATTTGGAGATATTTTTTTTATAGTTATCACTTGTCCCCCCTCCAAAGGGTCCAACCGGGCAATTTAAGCTTTTTGACGAAATTTTTGAATTTTTGGAGGTGCGAACTGATGAGTCGCATCCGTTCATTTCAGGCAACCGTTATGCACTTAATGCCTACGCGCGTGCGGAGGGCGATGCTTTGCTTTTTGTGCATAATAATGGATTGGAGACACGTGGCGATCATCCAGCGGAGAGGCTTGTTGGAGAATTCCAGAAGCATTGTGCCTATAAATAGGTAAGCCTGAGGCAAAAACTGCCAGATGAATTTGAAATGGAGAAAAACCTTCGCATTTTGGGCTCAAAATTGACGTCGGGCCTAGTAGACGAATTTGATGGAGGTTAAATGGGTGTGCTTCGCATCTTGGGCTTGGGATGAATGTCGAGCCTAGTGAAAGAACTTAACATGTTAATGAATGGACTCTAACTTTCGCATCTTTGGCTATGTCAAGCCCAGTGGATAAGTTGTAACATATTGATTCATCGTTCGGGATGTGACATCGATCGAAATTAGGTCCTCAGTCTTAGAATGACTGGAATAGAAAAATCAATCAAGATGAGATATTGATTGGAGATCAAGTTATCCGGTCTACGCTTTGGCGGTTGAATTATAGTGACCGATTGGGGCGAGGTCTACAGGAATCAGAGGCCCTCATCTCAAACTCTCAATGGTAGAAAATATCTTTTTGATCCACGCTGAGGCGGTAGGAGGATCCAACCCGAAGGTCGCTTTACTGGAGAAGGAGTTAATATAGTTAATTAAACGACAAGTAGTAAATTCGTGAGTTTGGACACGTACTTGTCTTTAAGCTATTTTTTGCTTCGTGGAGACACTTATTTTATGCGCATCAGAAGGTTTAAGGGAGTTACCCGCTTATGAGGAGTTACCCGTTTGGAGAAACCTCGGTTGGGATATCAGTATCGACTGACCGAAATTAACATGGCGACCTTGGGAGTTACCCACTTATGAAAAGTTACCCTTTTAGAGAAACCTCGATCAGGATGTTAGTATCGACCGACCGAAATTAACATGGCGACCTTGAGAGTTACCCACTTATGGAGAGTTATCCTTTTGGAGAAATCTCGATCGGGATGTCAGGATTGACCGATCGAAATTAACATGGAAACCTTGGGAGTTACCTGCTTATGGGGAATTACCCTTTTGGAGAAACCTCGATCGAGATTTCAGTATCAACCGACTGGAATTAACATGGCGACCTTGGGGAAGGACTTGGATATTTCACCTAAAAGGAAAATAAAAAATTTGCAAGTTGAGGCACATACCTTGTCTTTATGCCTTCCTTGCAGAGTCCCGGGTCAGCAACATTGAAAGTTCTTTGACTTCATCCTCATGTTGCCCTTGCTTAACATAGGCGACAACTCAGCACAGTCTTCATAGAGAAATATATGGTACGAAGCTTGTATTGGCAACTTTCCAAAATTCGGTTGGCGGGATGGCTCCGCTTTGAGTTTGTGGCCCATTGCCTTTGTTTCCTCCCCCTGTGTGAGGCTTCTTGGGATAATTGATTTCCTTATGTTTTTTCTTTGATCCGCTATGGAACCCGATCAGGGCTGGTGTCGAGTGAGGCAAACATCAGGGCCTGTTGTTTGGTAGTCCATTCAGACATATCTCACCAGGTCATTTTTGCTTACCCAGCTCTCGTGGACCGATGGCTCTGTCTAGCCTCATCGTTATTCGCTCAAATACGGAGTTCATTCAGATGATCGCCCGTCCGAGTGTTGCATTCTATCCGCGACGTCGGTCCCTCTTCTACTGCTAGACCTCCATGCATCATCCAACTGTATGTATTGATGAGCTCTTTTCGTCAAGTCAGAAAAGCTATTAGGCGATCTTGTTATTAATGACTCAAATAATGGGCGATCGGTAGTTCCTCCAGCCAAGGCAGTCATCGCCAACTTCACGCTTATATTTCTCACCTCAGACATGGTGAGTTGAAATTTTTTGATGTAGTCTCTAAGACTTTCATCGGTCCTTTAGTATAGGTTGTATAGGTCTTTGACCGACTTGGGCGCTTTCGTCTGTACAACGAATCATGATAGGAACAGCTTTTTGCGTTGTCTGAAGGAGGTTATTGATTCTTAAGGTAGCTCATAGAACCAATTTAGGGCATCCCCTCCTAAGGTGGTGGGAAAGATTTTGCAGGCGATCCTTTCATCATAGGTGTAGACCTGCACTTTTGTCAAAAACTCAGTCAGATAGGCGATGGAGTCAGTTTTACCTATGTATTTGTCAATCACAATGTCTCTCCACCTAGGAGGCAAGTTGGACTCTATGATCTCCCTACAGAATGGAGAGGAGGTATTCTTACAAGTATTACCTTCGAATACGCCTTCTTTGAGACTTGCAAAGACGAATTGCTTGAGCTTTTTCTTGAACCATATATCTTCCTTGCGCTCGGTGGAGGTAAACTCGCTTTTCAATCTTTTGGAGTGCGATTCGGGGTGTTCGTGAAAGGCAAACTATCCCCGAGAAGTGGAGTGTAGGATCTATTGGAGCTGTAGGCGAAGTCTTGGATAAGGGAGGTTATCCCTTTACCTTTGTTATACCTGTCCAGGGTCCTGACACCCATTCTACCACCGTCTTGAGCTCGAGGCTTTTTAATGGAGACTGTTCGATTTCTCTTTCTTCTGAAGTCTTCATCCATGAAGTCTTGTTCGTGGGCTCTTTCAGAAGTTTTGGGCATCTTACCTTTTTTGATTGTCTGAACAATGTTGTTGGCTAAATCACTAAGGAGGGAATGCATATCCTTAAGCATGATGGGTGTATTTTTTGGTTGCTGCAAGATGTCATGGTTCAAGATCAGGAGGAGGTTGTCCCCATTTGGGGGCCTTTGAGATCTCTCTCTTCTCCTTGCTTGTCTAGATTTGCCATGACCATCGTTGTTGCGGTCACATTCTTCAGAGGTTGCATACTCAGTGGATCTTGAACTGGCTATATTGCTTCTAGTAGAGGTCTTTGGGGGCCCGCTTTAGCCGGAGCTCTAGGTTGTCCTATTCTCTCAACGAAAGCACCAAATGATAAAGCACGAATTGTCTTTACCTGTAAGAAGGAGAGTTGGCAGTTGAACGGATCCGGTCGGATGAATGAACCTGCAAGAAGGAGCACCTGGTCGGACCCGGACATTAGCACTCCGAAGCTTAAGTTAGTAGCTTTTAGAGAAAGAGTGCTTAGAGAGAACACTACTAAAAAAATGCAAATTAGCGACGACAAAAGTGGTCGCTAACTGATATTTTTTCGTCGCTAAATCAGTTTAGCGACAACTTAGCGATGACTTTCATTTTGAAACAAAAGTCATTGTAGCAGAATTTAGCGACAACAGAGCGTTGTCGCCAAATTTTAGCGACAAAAGAGCGTTGTCGCTAAATATTTGTCGCCATTTTGCTACAACAATGTTCACGCAAAATTTTGCGACAACAATATTTTCGTCGCAATATTGCTACAACATTGTTCATGCAAAATTTTGCGACGATAATATTTTTGTCGCAACATTGCTACGATATTGTTCACGCAAAATTTTGCGACAATGTTTTCGTCGCAATATTGCTACGACATTGTTCACGCGAAAATTTTGCGACGACAATATTTTCGTCGCAATATTGCTATAACATTGTTCACGCTAAATTTTACGACGATGGCATTTTCGTTGCAATATTGCTACGACATTGTTGATGCTAAATAGCTATTGTTCAAACATGCTAATCCATCGCTAAATTAAAATTATTTTTTATTTTTAAATTAATATGAAAATTTCATCATTTAAATGATAAGTTACAAATGACAAATTTATATTTATAGACTACTTAATATTTAATACAAAAATATATATATTCATGAAAACATTGTTATTTACAAATGGATATCATCGTTAATTGTATATCTAAAATAATACACGCATATATAATAATAACAAATGTCGCCCAAAATGTCATACTATATACTTATAACTATAATGTAAATAGATACATTTGCTTCTAAATCTATTGCTGAAAAAAAGTTGTTGCATCTCCATCTATTGTTAGGTTTTGTCTGACCTGCTGATCCATCTCTTGTTCATGCTCAGCATAAATCTCAACTAAAAACTCAATCCGCATAGTGGACAAATATTGCAAGTACAAGCTATGAGAAACAAATATAAAATTAACACAATGGTGTGAGGAATTATCATGCAATTTTCTTGATTTTCTCAATGAAACTAAAACTTTGCAGAAGACAACAATGCCATGTAAAATGTTGATTTTCCCTACTTCTAAAACCAAACCCTTTCTTCATTTTCTAACCAATAAATTTTATATAAAAATTACAACCACAAAGTCACATAATAAAAGTCAAACCAACCAAAAATCAGTGACTCATTTGGAATCAAAAATCAAAATGCACTCACCGTTTCACTAGTCAAAAGCCAAAACTTTCCATCTACCCACAGTTTAGCACCTTCTACACTTCTCCACCATCTTGTTATATAGTTGCTCTTTTGTTTGATAACAACAATAGATTCAATTTCACAAACTACAATCGATATGAATGCAAATAAAATATATGTGGCAAAATTTGATCCATTCATGGACTTATCTAATTCACTCATAAAATTGCAATTCAAAATTGGCTTGATCTATTAACGGTTTAACCTATTTAATCCTTAAAGTAACTCGATTCAATATATATATATATATGAAAAATTATATATAAGGATCAATTAACTAGACAATAAAATTTAATTGTAAGTACATTAACTATAATACTTAATTAAAATTTGCGTCCGTGTACAATAAAACTGATTAATTTTATAGACCGATTTAAGCCCAATTTCTTTCGTCTTCCAGCACTAAATGCATTATAATAAGTTTCAATTTTTACGTCTGATTAATAATTTCAGTTTTGAAGTGGTAAACATTCAATAATTTATAGCATTTGTTTGCTCCACTTGTCAGCAGATTGGGGATAACAATCAGCCAGCCGACTATATATAGTGATCAATTATTGAGAGTCATTGTTCCATAATTAAACAAACGTATTCACTTACTTGTTACAGTACTTTCACTTACCTTCTAAATAATGAACTTACCTAGTTTTTTTTCCCCTCTTCAATTGTAACTATCCCATCGCTAAACCAATGCTGCTGTGAATATTATTTTATCAGGAGAAAATCGCAAAATAAAATTTGAATTTTTCTGAAATTAAACTTGGTATGATTATCTCATGTTTAGTATGGTTTTACGCGAACACAAGAAAAGAACCAACACCAACTAATTTAAATTGCAATTATCACCAGAACTGATATACCTTAGGGAAAATTTGATCCAAAACCTCAACAGCACGCTTTGAGTTCCATCCATAGTATCCTCTCACCAATATATCTGCCTGTGCATAATACCAACCAAAGCAAAATTTCAATAACAAGTCCCACAAACTACCTATAGCACTAGAAGAGAAATATACTGTGAAATGTAACAGAGTGAGGTAATGAGTTTCTACTGAAAAGAGAAAGCATTTTGTCAACATTAACCCCTCCTTCTATTCCCCTAATAAACGAATAAAGACCCAGTAATTAAATCCATGAATAAAGATGGAAGTAAATAAAATTGAACAGGAAGATGAAGTAAATAAAATTGAACAAGAATGTGAAACAGACATGAAGCAATAAAAAAGCCCACTTTAAATCAAATCATAAAGAAATTTATATATATATAGAACCCCAACCGCCATGGCTGAAGCTGAGCTGGACAATGGAGGATCCAAAGAGCACAAACTGTGGCCTTGATGGTCCCGCCATCTCTCTCTCTCTCAAAAAGATTACTCCTTTACTTTCTCTGCCCTGTTTCCAACAAACACAGAGACTCTTTCTGGGTATGAACACAAAGGCGCTAACTTTACTTCTTAACTCCGAACTGCCACCGCAGCATAACCCCTCTCTCTCACTGTCTCTATCATACTATAAAAACCCTAAGTGAAACAAAAGAGAAGACCCAAGGTTAAGGCTTTTGTGATTTAGAAAAAAAAGAACCGCCAATACTTTTATTATCCCGCTAAAAAATTTCAGGATTTAGCTACAACATGTTTGTTGCAAAATTAGCTACAACATTTTTCCAAGCAAAATTGGCTACAATATTTTTCCAAGCTAATTTTATGAGAATTATATTCACTCAATTTAATTATTTTATTATATAACTTATAATAATTGATCATAATTGATATTATTAAATATAAATATAATAATTAATTTTATTTAGTTAGTTAAATTTATTAAAATAAATAATTTAATTAAATAAAAATGAAATTTAAATATTAAAAAACAAAATTATATAAAAATAGTTAAACGTAAAATATGAAATATGATGTACGCATTTTTGTAAACTAATTAAAATAATAATTTTAATTCATTTCAAATTAACATAATATTATTTTACTAAATTAGCGACAACAATTAGCTACAACAATGTTGTCGCCAATATTGGTATATGAATATAATTGTATTTTGCTAAATTAGCGACAACATTGTTGTCGCCAAATTAGCTACAACAATATTGTCGCCAATATTGGTATATAATATAATTATATTTTGCCAAATTAGCGACAACAAATTTGCTACAACAATGTTGTCGCCAATTAGCTACAACAATTGTTGTCGCCAAATTAAGTATATGAATATAATTGTATTTTGCCAAATTAGCGACAACATTGTTGTCGCCAAATTAGCTACAACATTGTTGTCGCCAAATTTGCTACAACAATGTTGTCGCCAATATTGCTATATGAATATAATTATATTTTGCGAAATTAGCGACAAAATTGTTGTCGCGAAATTAGCTACAACATAGTTGTCGCCAAATTAGCTACAACAATGTTGTCGCCAATTAGCTACAACAATTGTTGTCGCCAAATTAAGTATATGAATATAATTGTATTTTGCTAAATTAGCGACAACATAGTTGTCGCCAAATTAGCTACAACATTATTGTCGCCAAATTTGCTACAACAATGTTGTCGCCAATATTGGTATATGAATATAATTATATTTTGCGAAATTAGCGACAAAATTGTTGTCGCCAAATTAGCTACAATAATGTTGTCGCCAATATTGGTATATAATATAATTATATTTTGCCAAATTAGCGACAACATAGTTGTCGCCAAATTTGCTACAACAATGTTGTCGCCAATTAGCTACAACAATTGTTGTCGCCAAATTAAGTATATGAATATAATTGTATTTTGTTAAATTAGCGATAACATTGTTGTCGCCAAATTAGCTACAACATTGTTGTCGCCAAATTTGCTACAACAATGTTGTCGCCAATATTGGTGTATGAATATAATTATATTTTGCGAAATTAGCGACAAAATTGTTGTCGCCAAATTTGCTACAACAATGTTGTCGCCAATATTGGTATATGAATATAATTATATTTTGCGAAATTAGCGACAAAATTGTTGTCCCCAAATTAGCTACAACATAGTTGTCGTCAAATTTGCTACAACAATGTTGTCGCCAATAGAGCCATATGTACGAAATAGTATGTTTTTCTAAATTAGCGACAACGTTGTTGTCGCCAATTAGCTACAAATTTGTTGTCGCTAATTAGCAACAACAATGTTGTCGCCAAATCTGCTTTTGTTGTTGCAATTGTTTGCGCCAAATTTTTGGCGCCTGATATTAGCAACAATAAAAAATTTTTGTCGCTAATTTGTCGTAATATTTGTTTTCCCACCAAATCTTTCAAGATTTGCGACGAAAGCTATTTTTTGTCGCAATGTTGTCGCTATATTATGCATTTAGCAACGAATTTTATTGTTGTCGCAAATTTTTGTCGCTATTCTGTATTTTACTCTTTCGAAAGAGTCTCAGATAATCAATACCTGAAGCCTTTACATTTTAGGCTATTTATAGGAGTTCTTTGGGAGGGGTACTTAAGTACCTTGGGGCGTGATAACTGGCGTTGGAGTATGTGTGCGGTGATGTAACCGGGAGCAGGTGAAAGCATTGATATTTACTTGTGTCAGTGGACTTACCAGGACAGCACGTCCCATCAGTCCGATCGGATACCATGCCTTTTTGTCTTGTCTTTCAGCTCACACTCTGCCTTTTTATTTTGTCTTTCAGCTCACACTCTGCCTTTTAGTTGATGGGCTTTGGGCCTTGCCAAGCGTTATTGGGCCGATTTGATTAGACATTTGAAAATATTTTTTCCATAGTTAATATGCAATTCTTGATATACTGTATTTTTTAATAAAAAATATATTTTTTTCACTATTTCGTAAAAAAATTACATATATCAATTTTTTTATTACAATTATATAGTAAATGGTGTAAAATAATATATATATATATATATATATATATATATGAAACCTTAGTAATTTTCTTTTGCATGAAATGGGGGAGTTGACTAAAAGTTAAAAATATATCTAATTTAATTCAAAATTTAATTGATGTTGCTATGATACTATATTAAATTCTAAACTGGCTATTACTTTGAAAATGACTTAAGTTTGAAGATAGTTTCACTACAATTATAAGCATTTGTCATTTATTCTTTTTAAATTATTTGATGTGGAATTTTCTTCAATATTTTCCTCAAGTGCAACCGAACTCATCCTGTTGTCATTTGTTTAATTTATGGCTCTGATGTCAATTGCTAACTAATAATCTCCACTGATACCAATTGTATGCAATTTAAAGCGCTCTAACATTTCTTTATTCCCTTTAATTATAAGTTATTGACATTTATCTGATGTGAAATTTTACCGACACGTATTATTTTCGCTTTTTTATGCTGTTTTTATTGTATTTTTAGCCCTTCTCTCCCCCATGTGAGAAATGTTTAGATTGTCCTTTATAGGAATAATTTTTGGTACTCTGTAATTTTTACTGGCTTTTCTTCACAAAGCTTTTTTGACATTTTCTGGCTAGAAGACGTTAAAAGAATGTTATTATTAAGTTTTATAAGAGAAATGATGAATAATTAAATATTCCTAAAAATATGGGCACAAATGATGACAAGATTGTAGTTAGATTTAAGATAATCAAGTTTATACAATTAATTAATAGTGCTTTAATGGAAGAAAGGTGCTCGACATGTCATCATCGTCACTTTCTTTCTTATCAAAACTAGATAAGCACTTACTTATTATATAAATTAATGCATACATCTTATCGATTCCGTAATTGAAAAAGTACTAATCTAGTCCATAAATATCAGGTACCAAATCTTGAAATAATATTAATATTTTAATGCCATTTACAAGCCTAGCTACTAAGCATGTCCATTGTTTTTTTTTTTTTTGAAATCAAAACTTCATTTAAGAAGAATCTGCCAAAATGGCATGAACAATACAATCAGAAGGGGATAAATCCCTAAACATAAGATCTAACATGAAAAAAGTAGCTCTGGCTAAAAAATAAGCTACTACATTCTCATATCTTTTAATAAATTTAAAACGAATATTAGTTAAGGAGGAACATAAACACTTACAATCACTAATAATCAAACGGAAATAAGAAAAATCTCCTAAATCAGAATCTAGAGCTTGATAAACTAATTGAGAATCAGTTTCAATCAAAACAAAAGACAGATTATTCGCCTTGATCCAACTTAAAGCTTCCCGCACACTAAGAGCTTCTGCCACCTTAGGATCAAGGGCTCCTATAAAAGTCTTACAGCCAGCAGCAACAAAGCTTCCAGAACAGTTTTGAACAACAAAAGCAGTTCCTGTTTGCGAGGAAGAATGAGACAATGAAGCATCTATATTAACTTTCAAAAAATTCAAAGGAGGAGGACACCACTTTACTTGAGAATTGGACAAGCAAACATTCGCAGCATGAATATTAGTACGAACAGCCTTCCATTCACTCAAAATCGAATCAGCCATGGACAGGACTGCAGAAATAGAGAATCTCGCCTTGTTCCAAACTTGCTCATTCCTAACCTTCTAGATAGCCCAGCACACCACAATGGCAATCCCACACTTTTCTAAATCAAGACATGAAAAGAGTAATTTAGACCATTGCAAAAAATCAACAAGAGAGCCTCGAATAAAACCCACAGCAGAATTAATCCAAACCTCACGAGCAAAACTGCACTCAACTAAAATGTGGAAAATTGTTTCATTAGCTGCACCACATAAAGGGCAAACAGGACAAACATCCACTCCTTTCAGCCTCAAATTAACCCGCACTGGAAGACAAGCATGAATAGCATGCCAGAAAGAGTGCTTAATTTTACTAGGAACAACAAATTGCCACAATTTCTTCCAATCAAATGAACACAAAAGCTCAGAGAAAGGATAAGTATCAGAACAAATGAAGCGGTAACCACTTTTGACTGTGTACATACCCGAAGCTTCAAAACCCATTGCATCTATCTTCCTTGCACTGCCAACTGACCGGTATCTAGCAAATGTATTAGATCGGCTAGTAATACATGAAAATATAGATTAAAATTTCAAATATCGTACCCAAAAAAACATGAATTGCTAAGGATAATCTCTATGTATCAATTAAATTAACCTAAAATTGTTTCCCAAATATTTTTAATTTAAAAGCAAAAATTAAATAAAATAAACAATGAAACAAAACAAAAACTAAAATTAAACTAACATGAATTAAAAACAAAATAATAATTGAAATTCCTTTGCTAAAGGAACTATCCACCTTAACTTTCATTGTAATGACTTAAATTCTGTAGAAATATCAGTGATTATGAAAAAATTAGTAATAAAGCTAGATATCTTTATACAAGTATATCATTCTTAGTATTAAACTCATAGACAAATCTAATAATTAGAATGAAAATCTAGTTTTAACTTCCTAAATATTCAATGAACTCTTTTTCAAGTAATTCAACTTCAATTTATTTTTAGTTCTTCCTCTCTTAGTATTAATCAATAAAATCAATACATAATTATCTCATATTTCAGTTAATAATCATGCATAAATATTAAATAACCAATCTAAGAACATGCAAATCAATAACTATGTCAAAATCAATTTTTAGTTATTTACTCAATAAACCAACAATTAATATCAACACAATCAAAGATAAGAATATACTTAAAACCAAGAAATAATCAAACCGATATTGAAATTAAGCTCAATTAAGTCATAACAATGAAAATATAAGTTTTTAAGAATCTATTATTAGCAAAAGAAGAAAAACTATTTACTAAACATATTTAAAAACTAAAACAATGTTGAAAAAAAAACTAAAACAAAGTTGAAAAGAAAAATAAAAATAGAAAAAACTGAAAAAACAAAGTAAAACTAAAATTAAAGAATTCTACTTGATTCTTTTAATTGATCCTTCTAATTATATGATAGATAATTTGTCTTGATATTAACTTCTGAGCTAAATTAATATGCAATTCTTAATTTATTGTATTTTTTAATAAAAATATTTTTCACTATTTCGTATGTGTGTATATATATATATATATATGAAACCTTAGTAATTTTCTTTTGCATGAAATGGGGGAGTTGACTAAAAGTTAAAAATATATCTAATTTAATTCAAAATTTAATTGATGTTGCTATGATACTATATATATTAAATTCTAAACTGGCTATTACTTTGAAAAGGACTTAAGTTTGAAGATAGTTTCACTACAATTATAAGCATTTGTCATTTATTCTTTTTAAATTATTTGATGTGGAATTTTCTTCAATATTTTCCTTAAGTGCAACCGAACTCATCCTGTTGTCATTTGCTTAATTTATGGCTCTGATGTCAATTGCTAACTAATAATCTCCACTGATACCAATTGTATGCAATTTAAAGCGCTCTAACATTTCTTTATTCCCTTTAATTATAAGTTATTGACATTTATCTGATGTGAAATTTTACCGACACGTATTATTTTCGCTTTTTTATGCTGTTTTTATTGTATTTTTAGCCCTTCTCTCCCCCATGTGAGAAATGTTTAGATTGTCCTTTATAGGAATAATTTTTGGTACTCTGTAATTTTTACTGGCTTTTCTTCACAAAGCTTTTTTGACATTTTCTGGCTAGAAGACGTTAAAAGAATGTTATTATTTTGCATTGCATGTCTTAAAAGAAGCACTTATTTTTCAATTTTTATTTTTTTTCAAATTTTCATAATAACAAAGACATTTTTCCTAACGAATTTATATTGGAAACACATTGATTTATTGAGGACTTGAATTTTGTACAAAATTATACTTTCCAAGGCAGCTTCTGCAAATCAAACATTGGCAATTTGTGATGCGAGTGGCGTTTAATTAGGGAAGACAAGTTGCTGTGTAGGGATAACCATTCAATTTGTATTCAGGTCACATCTCCACTTTATGGATGGGATAGGATGAAGAGCATATTTATGATCATATAAATGAACATCAAAATTCTGAGTATAACTCTATTTTAGAATAATATCTGTGCCACTATCAAATTGCTTGGTTAAACCGCTCTGCTGGCACCAGACCTTGGCGTTTGAATAGTGCTTTTAATGACATCAACAATTGCTTGGCTAAATTTAGCAATATTACTTTTGTTCACCAACGGAGGGAATCAAATCATTTTGCTGACGGCTTGGCTAAACAAGGAGCTCTTCGTTCATCTGACCTGATTGCTTGGCTTATATCGGAGGTGTGACATGTCTTCATGGTTTCAGCAGGTTACAGTAGTGGCTGGTTTTGAGCTGTGGTGGAAAAGGTCTTATTTTCCTTGTCACCTGGTGGTGTTTTTTGGTCCTGTTTCTGGTTCTTAGTTTTTGAGCTCCTGTATTTGCTCTTTTGTTTCGTGTTTTTTCCTAATTATTTGGTTTTTGTCTGGTTGGTTTCGTTTTCTGGCTCTTCGGCTTGCAGTTGTCGTGAGAGCCTGAGGGTTTTGTTTCCTACTGATTGTTGTTTGTTACTGGGCAGCTCTTCAGCTTCCACTTCCCTTTGATTAATATAATCTCAGCTTATCAAAAAAAAAAAATCTGTGCCACTATCAAATATCCTACCGAAAACTTATACTTGTTTTTCCAATTAATTATTTGATGCATATTCGGTAGGTTAGCTCTAAATATTGTAAATATGAAATACATCCAACAAATTGAATTAATAGAATTTTAAAAATGAAATCAAATTTAAATAAAAAAAATTATTTTGTTCGATTCAATTTTTTTTTCATTGTTTAAGCCAATGTGTTCAGTTTTTGGTGGAAATTTTTTTCACCCAACCGAAATAGAAGAATTTCGCTTTTCGGGATTTTTTTTCCTGGTTTGGAATTAATTTAATACTATATATTTAACATAAAATAGTATCATACTAAAATTATAAATGGCAAATAGATCGGAATAATTGACTTTCATCATATAGATTCAGCTATAACCAACCAAATTATATTAAATTTTGCATCCACTGTTTTTCTTACTTTATTTGTGAGAATTTTTGACTGCTTAGTTTATGAGCTTGTCATCATATATAGAGCAACCATTTATATATCTCTTTGAGAATCTGAAATAGTAACTTTATTCTTCATTTTCCACGCTGAAAAGCAGATGGAATTGATTGCAACTTAAGTTCTCACCTTAATTATTATAATACAAGCTTAATATATATACACGTGCGCTACAGGTAAAAATTTATTTTAGCAGAATATAAAATTTACAATCTTTTTAATTTATGAATTTAAAAATTAAATATAAAGAATTGTATTTTTTTTAAAATTACTCTATTCATTCACAAATAAATGTTCACTCTCCATTTTTCGCAAAAATTACAAAATTCATTTATTATAGGGGTGTGCATCGGTCGGGTTCGGGTGAACCCGACCCGAACCCAATTAACCCGAAAACCGAAAATTACCTATTTTCCTCACCCGACCCTACCCTAAATAAATTTCGGGCCCTACCCGAATAACCCGATTTTTTCGGACCCCGACCCGAATAACCCGAAATTTTATTTTTTTAATTTATATATTTAAATTAAAATCCTAAATTAATACAAATAAATAATATTATATACCATAAAAAATATTTTAAAAATACAACAAACTAATAATTTCAAAATTACATTAAATATATATTATATATTAATTAATATTTTAGAGAAATTAATTTTTTTATTTATTTTTTTAAATTCGGGTTGTTCGGTCGGGTTCGGGTTTCACCCGACCCGAACCCAAAATACCCCTAATATCCAAATCCGAACCGACCCTACTAACCCGATTTGATCGGTTCGGTTCGGATTGATCGGATTGATCGGGTCGGTTCGGTTTTTGCACACCCATAATTTATTACCTTATATTCTTACAAATTTGTCAAGAGAATTAATTTATTAGTTGTATTTTTTTTGAGAAGAGGACTTACTGTAGCAGAGACACGTTGCAGGCAATTGCTGACTGCAACGGACTCTACCCACGCCTTTAAACACACACACACACTCCACATCAGACGATGTGGGATCCCGAAGGACCTGCCCCGACCCGGACTAGGGGTTTCGGTTTTTTTGAGAAGAGGACTTACTGTAGCAGAGACACGTTGCAGGCAATTGCTGACTGCAACGGACTCTACCAACGCCTTTAAACACACACACACTCCACATCAGACGATGTGGGATCCCGAAGGACCTATTAGTTGTATTTTGAAAGTTGAATTAATATTTAATGTATAGAGGGCATATTTAAAATTACATATATAAATATACTATATTTTTTAAAGAAACACCTGTTTATGAATTGACGAAAATGAAAAGATATATACTTATTTGTGAATGATTTATTTCAATATACATAAGGATATATTTCAATTGAATACTCCAAATTTTACTCTATAATCTTAGTTCTCGATATTTTCCTCCGAATAGATTACATTATTTCTATTCAAATGGACTAAAAAGATAATAAAATCTTTAATTTGTTGGCTTTGATACACAGAACTTTACTGTAAATACAGACTTTCCAAATATTCAATTTTAATTAACAGTAGACTTTATAGATTTTTTTTATTTATATATATATAACTACATATTTGGAAACGAAAATATAAGATTTAAAATTTAATCAATTAAAAAAAATTACCTAAATTTTTAATTATATGAAATTAGAGGTGATTCCGGAATTCAATTTCACCCATAGTCACTAAACTTACACCTAATCGTCCAAAAGTAACTGATTTATTTTTCGTGACTTAAATGTCATTTAATTTATCACATTTTTGCAAAAAAGTTATCATCGATTTTTTACGATAATTCTTACCGGAACGCTGACGTGACATATAACACCATATGCTTAAGTACACGTGACATGATATATCAGCAGCCACATTACTGAAAGAAGTCATATCATACAATATGTCAGCACGTCACGTCATATTTTTGGACACACGTGGCCTCTTCTGATGATGCGGTTGCCGATGTGTCGTATCATGTGTGTTCAGGCATATGATGTGATGTGATGTGATATATCAGCATTTCGGTAAAAATTATCGTCAAAAAGCGATCAAAATAATTTTTCTGTAAAAATATGATAAGTTCAATGATATTTAAGCCATGAAAAATAAGTCAGTTAATTTTGAACGATTAAGCATAAATTCAATGACTATATATGAAATTGACCCGTGATTTCGGCTTTTAAGATATTTGTAATTTAAATTCATAAAAAAAAATCCTAAATTCCAAGTCACATAAAATATTTTGCTTTCATTTTTTATTGTCATGGTAGGAGTTTTAACCATGGCGTAGATTTTTAATCGAAAAAAAAAAAGATTTCATGCATGCAATCTCATAATAATATTAACAACAACATAAATAAATGGAACTTTCTAAAATAGTAATGTGTTAATGCTTAAAACTTAAAAGGGATTTCTCCTTAATTAATTACTAGCTGAAGTCCAAATCTTCAATCTATCGACACTTTATCAAATTGGGAATGTATAATAAGATCGGGAACGAAGTCAACAAATATAAAAAAAAGAGTTGTCTACTCTTTTTTGGATGAATATAAAAATTAGGACAAGATGTATTGGGTGTTGAAGTGTTTGTGTGGTTGCTGAGTGAGTGACACATGCGAAGGCCCTAAAAGTAAAAAAGTAGGGGCTTAGATTTCAAAAAGATTAGCAATGAGTGATTGTGTGTGTAGGGGTTCCGTACTGCAACTCTGAGGAATCAAAATTCACAGGAGAAGAAGAAGGAACAAAAATAAGCATCTTCATCAATCATAAATTGACACGTCAAGGTGCATTCATGGCTGTTCTGTCACTCTTTGATGCTCACTGCCCACTGCCGAAAAGACCTGTCTCTTCCTTCAATCTGTACTATGTTTTATTATATTATATATATATTTTTTAATTTTAATAACTTCAATCCATGCTGCGATTGTTGCCCGTCTTTGTTGCCCTTATGCCATTACCCACTTCACTTATCTCTCCCCTTTTATAAAGGTAAAATGCATTTTATTCTCAATTACATCCATATTATAGATGACTTCAATTGTTCGTTTTTACCATTGCCACTTTTTAGTGTCGCTTAGAAAATCTTTTTTCTTTAATAAGCTATATTTTAGAATCGAATTATATATAAAATCTTTTCTTTTTACACGATATTGGACTAATTATATATTTTTTTAGAGAGAGAGAGAGAGTAATAAGAGGATTCACAACCATAATTGTAGATTTCGTGTGCAAGGATACCTAGCCTACTTGTTGAACCTATACTTGTTATTCAATGGCGAAAAGCCATGAATTCCGAATACAGAGCTTTGATTTCTAATTAATGGGACTTGTTTCCACCTAATTCTTCTCTTAGTGTTGTTGGGTGTAAATGTGTTTTTAAAGTCAAAAGGAAAGTTTTAATTTCACTCACGATGAATTTATATCATTAATAGTAATTTGGTCACAAAAATTTTTTTTATTTCACACAAATAACTTAACTTTATTTCTATACTTAAAACATAAAATTACGTTTTGAGCAACCAAAATTGTTGATAGAAATTACCTTAATAAAAGGGTATAGTAGTTGAGAGAATTGAAGAAATTGTTGGAGCACCAACAAGTAGCAAGGAAAAGAAAAATTATAGAAAAAATAATAGAGAAATGTGACTGAAGGGTTTGAGTAATGGGAAAATATAATTTTTTTTAATCTAAAATAAAAATTTTTAAGGATATATACTAAAGGCTACAATAGTGATTTTATCTTTCAACAAAACTCGATTCCGATCCATCTTTAATATATGAAAATTTGGACCATATTTAAATAAAAAAATAAAATAAAAATTGATTAGATTCAATCCAAAATATAGTCTAAATTCAAAAATGAACAGATATAGTGATTATTAACCCTTCAATTTGATGGGGGACTGTAAAGGAGTCTAGTTATTATGTGTATGCTTCCTCGAATAGGAATATAATATACTTAGATAAATAGATTTTCTATGTTATTGGGACTCTTGTATATGTAGTCATATACCCTTATTCACATTAATAATAAGTGAATATAATATTCTCAATTGTTTTTTTTTTTAAAAAAAAAAGAAATTAGTACAGTCGGTTGACTTTGAACTCTGTCTGTGAAGTGTGTGTATATATACACAAGCACAAAGGCTCTATTATTTATTTTGCTATTTAAATATCCGTTGTCTTTCATTTATTTAGTTGGACATTGTAAACAGGGGTGTTCAAAAGTGAATTGGATGAATTATAAATAGTTTTTTCTTCAATTCATCTAAATTTTTAAATGCATTGAATCCAATCCAAATCATAAATTAAATTTTTTTATTTTGCATTGGTTGATTTACGTGAATTATATAAATTTATGTTAATTTTTTATATTATCTAATATTATTATATATCAATATTCATATTCTGAATACTTTTTTAACTTATAATAATTTTCATAATTATAAAATAATAATCACAAAATTTTATAGAGACGTGATATCTCTACGTTAAAATGGATAAAAGGATTGATGGTAGGGAAGGGGACTAATCCCAATCGTTATGACATTGATAAACCTGCAAAAAGGATGCCAGTCTGGTTGACTCGAGTATAGACACTCTGATGCTTAAGTTAGCAAAGGACAAGAAAACTTTTTAAAGAGAGAATTTATATTATTTAGAGAGAGAATGTGTGTCCTTCTTAAAAAAAATATGTTATTTATAGAGCTGAAAAAGTTTAAACAATGTGTTAAATAGTTGTTCTATTTTACGATAAATATAGCATATTCTTATAAGTGATGGCGATTAGACAGTGGCGTGTTTCAAACGACTTTTGCCTGTTAGAGAGAGGTCAAATCCGATCGAACGACCTTGATTTCTGTGTTTGACCCCTTAGTTGATGGGACTTTTATAGGCCTTTATCTTGGGTTCTTTTGATAGCCTTGGCCCTCTAATATATATATTTTAGGACATTATCAATTATATTATATATCAATATTTAAACTCCAAATACTCTTTTAACTAATAATCATTTTCATAATTATAAAGCAATAATTACAACAAAACAAAATGTATAAAAAAAGTTCTCTAATTAATTTGGACACAGATAAATTAAACAGTGAAATGATTGTGAATGTTTTTTGATTTGTTGGATTTTCTCTTTCATGTTCAGCTCAAAATCCATTAAAAAATAACTAAAAAATTAAGAAATATTTAAAAGAATTAAATCAAAATTGCTTATCAAGTGTTATAAATTACTGTTTAAATACGTTCCAAATTCATTTATTAACTACCATAATGGTTGGATAGAGTTACTTGTATCAATAATAGGAACATTAGCTGAT
The DNA here is from genome assembly GCA_037975025.1 of Excoecaria agallocha. Lineage (NCBI taxonomy): Eukaryota > Viridiplantae > Streptophyta > Magnoliopsida > Malpighiales > Euphorbiaceae > Excoecaria > Excoecaria agallocha. The sequence continues at coordinate 35,537,095 of CM075821.1, read as the reverse complement.
GAGTTATAAAAGCTGAAACTCATGACTAGCAAGTTGTCAAATGCAAAACAATAGCAATTTACATTGAATTCTGAACATAATGTAGGCTTTTATTTTACATTCTTCTTGCTAATAATCTTTACTTTTTTGATTTAAAATTTTTAAGTCTAAGTAAAATATTTTATTTTCAATTAATCAAAAGTTCCACCATTATGTTCGTTCAAAATTGAAATGTAAAAGAAAATAAAGACATGAGAACAATAACGGCAAAGTCGATAACTATTTTTTAATGTATTTTAACTTTTTATCATGATTGTAATTATTTTAATTTATTTTTATAATTAAATTAAATTTGATTTATTTTTATATCTTGATTTGATTATAATTTATTGTTTGTATTTATTTTAATTTTATATTATCTTTTTTGTTTATTTTTGAAATAATATTGATAAATGAATATGAATAATATATACATATTAATAATCAAATTTAGTACGTGTATATATATATATATATAATTGGGTGATAAAAAATCTAATATTGTAACCTAGAATTTTATAGCAAAGTAAGAAACAAAATCAAAATATCTTACTTGCAATTGAAAATGATTATTAAAAATTGAGTTTATTGGTTGGGTTATATAACAACTCATAACCCACATATATATTTTTAAAATATTAAAATGGATTGTATGAATTATAATAATCCATTATAATTGTAAAAAAAAAGGATTAAATGGGTTGGATTAGATGAATTAAATGGATTATAACAAATTTGAACACCCCTAATTGTCAATCTACATTTTCCGACTACAGAGAGATTGTGTCATTGTGATCTATTAAATGGAGTCGTTTTTTGTCCATCCACATTTTTTTTCTGTGACATTTTATATATATTCGTGTTGACGGTGGACACTCCAATACAAAGTTTATGCTAGGCAAACATTTCACCTCAGCAAATTTTTTTCAGATTGTTAATCTAAATTTAACTTATCTATTTGATATCATCTATCTATAATATCTAATCTGTGTTATATTTTTACGTGGTATAAGTCTTTTTTCTATTAAAATAGTATTTTATATTATATATATTTGACAATCATATTTTTTTAGAGTGAGATGGAATTGAATCCTAGTTAATTGGAAAATTTGTCCGATTCTCATTAGCCGTTTAAACTACACGTGGTTTTTTATAATCTATAATCTCATTTTTCTTTTGAACTTCAAACTAAAAAATAAAAAAAATCAGCTCCAATCTTTTCAAAATTTTTAAATCCAACTCTGTTATTCACAAATTTTTTAAATCCAACTCTGTTATTCACAAATTTGTCGCTAAATTGCATTGTGTTACATTTTTTACTATAAAATAACGGATGATTGAATATGAAAAATCAAAAAAAAAAAAATTAAAAGTCAGTTTCGTCGGTTTTTTAGTTTGGAGAATTAAATAAAACCAACTCATAAATGGAAGATTTAGAGATTACCTCAAACTATAAATTTTATCGTGTTAATATATTTTTTAATTAATTAATTAATGGCATCTATATCTCTTCCCTTTCAAATTAATTATTTTATGAATCATACCGTTCAAACCCTAGCTACCATCAATTTTCTTCTACCACTAGAAAGAACAGAGAAGACAAATGAAAATACCTCATTTCTCATATATCACAACAAACTAAAACAGAATCTCTTTATATACAAAGTTACCCAGCTAAAAGAACTAAAAACAAACTCTAACTGAACTAAACACGCGAGGAGAGAAAGAAAACAAAATAAATATAACAAAATGGTGAGTATTAGGTAAGTGAACAAAACGGTGAGAATTGATATTTTTTCAGCCCCCCTCAAGTTAGAGAGTGGTGAAAGTCAACCAGTCCCAACTTGTGACAGAGCTTAAGGGAAAGAGGAGTGTTTAAAGCTTTGGTAAAAACATCAGTAATCTGCAACGAAGAAGCCAAGTAGACCGTTTCAATGAAATCTAGTTTCAGCTATTCACGAACAACATGGCAGTAGATGTCGATGTGCTTCATGTGTTCTTGAAAAGCCGGGTTAGCAGCGATGTGAAGGGCTGCTTTGTTATCACACTTCAAAGAAATTGGGAGAAGAAGAGAAAGACAAAGATTACGCAGCAAATAACTAATCCACTGAAGTTTGCAGACAATCATTGCCATACTCTTGTATTCAGCCTCAGCAGAAAAATGAGAAATGGTAAGCTGCTTCTTGCTCTTTCAAGAGATTAAAGATGAACCAAGATATACACAAAAGCCAGTAACCGACCTTCTAGTATCAGAACAAACACCCCAATCAACATCACAGTAAGCAGATAAAACAAAAGAATTATTTGCAGGAAAGAATAATCCCAAAAAAGGACCATTTTTCAAATATTTGAGCAAGTGAAGAGCATACTGCCCGTGTAAAGTTCTCGGAGCATGAACAAACTGGCTGAGTTGGTGAACGGCAAAGGTAATATCCGGCCTAGCAAAACCAAGATACAACAACCTCCTAATTAATCTTCGGTATGGCTGGACTTCAGGTAATAAATCATCAGAAGCAGAGGTAGAAGTCAACTTGATACCCTTTTGAAGGGGGTAGTAACAAGCTTGGCCCCTAAGAGTCCAGCCTCTCGGATCAAACCTAGAACATACTTCATTTGATTCACATACAATCCATCCACAAAACGAGCAATTTCCAACCCAAGAAAACATTTGACAAAACAAAGATCTTTGATTGTAAACTTAACATCTAAAACTTGTTTGACTTTCACAGTTTTCGTTGAAGAATTACCCGTAAGGAGCATATCATCAACGTAGAGTAAAATAGCTACAAAAACACCATCAGTCTGTAAAACGAACAAGCAATGATCATCAAATGATTGCTTAAATCCATAAGCCTGAAGTTGATAAGTTAGTTCAGCATTCCACTGACGTGATGCTTGTTTCAAGCCACAGAGAGACTTCTTCAACCTGTAAACCTGAGAATATTATGCCTTAGAATAGCCATCAGGAGGATACATATACACCTCTTCATCAAGACGTCCATGTAAGAATGCGTTATTAATGTCCAGCTAATGGAGTGGCCAATTCTTAGCTGCTGCCAGAGCTAAGAAAACTCGAACAATAATTGCCTTAGCAATAGGGGAAAAACTATCAGTAAAATCAAAGCCCTCAATTTGATTATACCTTTTGGAGACCAACCTTGCTTTATATCTATCAACAGAACCATCAGGTTTAAGCTTTACTTTATACACCTATTTTAAGCCAATTGCCCATTTTCTTTATGGTAAGGTGGTAATCTCCCAAGTTTGGTTCTTTTCTAAGGCTGCTAACTCATCAGCCATAGCATGCTGCCAATGCACATTTCCTTTAACTTCTGTGTATGATGTAGGTTCTTTAAGTTTTGACAAATTCATCAAAAAACATCTATAATCAAGTGAAAATTTATTAGAGTGAACAAAAGGAAAAGTAAATGGTGTATAGGATGTAGGCTTGATAACCTCATCAATATCAACAACTTGTTCATTTACTGAATTAGTATGAAAATCATTAAGCCAAGATGGAGGTTTGGATTGTCTTATGCTTCTCCTAGGCATTATCGAAACAGGAACAGTAACTGAACTAGAAGAAGGCAAGGAAATATCTTGTGCAACTTCAGATGAAGTACCATTAGGTATGATAAAGACTTCTGGTGTAGGGTTACTAGGAGTACAAAAATCATCTAAAACAATTGGAATAATGGAAACTGGTTGTAAAGAAGAAGCAGTTGTAGAATGTGGCTTAAAAGGAAAAATGTCTTCATAAAAGATCAAATCATGAGTGACAATGCAACTTTTGCTCTTTAGATCATATACCTTGCAAGCCTTTTGTCCAAGGGAAATGCCAATATACACACCTTTAATAGCTCGGGAATCAAACTTATCTCTGTGCGGTTTATTATCAGTATAGTAACACAAACAACCAAAAAGCTTGAGGTGTCCATAAGATGGCTCTTTATGATACAACAACTAATAAGGACTCTGCTAATTGAGCAAAGAAGTAGGCAACAAGTTGATTAAAGTAGTAGCATGCAAAACAACATGACCCCAGAAAATTTTTAGCTGCGAAGCTTGATGAAGCAAAGCTCTTGCCACTTGCAACAAATGTCTATGTTTACGCTCAACCACTCCGTTTTGTTGTGGAGTGTATGGGCAACTCTTTTGATGAATAATAACATGCTCCTGTAATAAAGCTTGAAAATGATAACCAACAAACTCCCCTTTATTATTAGACCGCAAGATCTTAAGATTGGTCTCAAATTGGTTTTTAACCATCTTAATAAACAATGATAGAATTGATGATGTTTGAGTCTTCTGTGCCATTAAGTATGTCCAAGTGCATCTATTGAAATCATCAACAAGAGTCAAGAAATACCATGCACTTGATACTGAGGCACACATATATGGACCCCAAACATCAGCATGTATAACTTCAAACTTAGTAAGTGCTCTAGAATGACTTACTGGAAATTGTAGCCTTATTTGTTTTGCCATGGGCACACTTCACAAACACCTGTATTCTTAGTAAAATCATTTGTATTCCTATTAAACAGGGATAAATGTTTCATTACAAAAGAATACGGATGGCCCAATCTTTGGTGCCAAATTTGTCTACTAATTACAGATGCATATGTGTTATTTATAGCACAGACACTTTCAAAGGGTTTAGAAGGGAAAAGAAAACTGGAATGATCATGTTTACAAGTAGAAATGTCAAAGAAAGAAGATTGATCTAAAACATAAAGGTGATTTATGACATGGCCCTTGGCAATAACCTTCTCACTCTTCAATTCTTGTAACAAAAATAATTTGGGTAAAATTGAAGGAAAAGTGAAGAAGAATTGGATAGTTTATTAAAAGATAAAATATTATGGTTAAAGGTGGGGATATAAAGGACATTAAACAAGGTAAGAAAAGAATTGAACAGTGCCTTTTTATATCATGTGAGTAATAACTCCATTAGGAAAATGGACTTTTGTGGGTCTTTCAACAGGGGTCAGTGTTTGAAACTAGGTTTTGTTGGAACAAATTTGAGTAGATGCACCAGAGTCAATAATCCAGTACCTCTTATTTGTAGATGGAAGTTTTTCTAATGCCATACCTGCATACTCCATTTGAACAAAATTCAGTTGTTGAGAATTTACCATCTGCTTCCCTTTGAGAGCTTTGGCAATTTCTTTTTGAATAAGCTCTTGTAGACTCTGCATATTACTTGTAATGCCCCGCAATACACCCTAGTAGAATTATCACTAATTAATTATTAGTGTTTATGCTTAATTAAGTATAAATGTTAATTGAAGGGTGTAATTGAAAAGATAAAGTGTAAGTTTTGGGGTAGATTTTGAATTAAGGGAAGTTGGGGGACCAATTGGCAAATGTTGCTTTAAAGTGACATTTGGACCAATTGGATTTAAGGGAGAGGTAGATATTTTGGAGAGGATTTGGCCGGCCACTTATGGTCTTCAATCTCCATTTTCATCTTCCTAATCTCCTAAACCCTAACTCTCTCTCTCATCTTTTCTCTCTCTCTCTAGATTTCTTTGAATTAGAGAGGTTTGCTCAAGTTTGTGGTAAGATCACTTGTTCTCCTTGGTTATGTAATTCTTGATTTAGCTTACTAGGTTTTTATATAAGTGTTTTTATGACTTGTTAGAAGGAGAACCAAGCAAGAGGAAAGGAAAGGAAACTCTTCAAGGGTGAAGAGCTAGGAGGAGATCAAGTAAGGTATGGGAATTTAGTGGTTCATGTATGTGTGTATATTGATTTGTCATGAGAGATAAAGCTTGTGTGCCTCTCTCATGTATTTTATGGATGATTTATAGCTTAGAAGGGTTTAGAGTTGTTTTTATACAAAGCTTGTTTAAAGAACATGAAAATCTGTTTAAGGGTTATTGGACCAGTCTGTACATTTTTACTCATATCTTGAGCTATGGTAACTCAAAAATGGAAATTCAAGTTGATTCAGAAACTAGACTTGCATGTCTTGATTTTGTTTGAAGGAACCGAAATCTGATTTTCCCTGCATGATAGTGAAAATCGGTATTGAAATCTGATTGTGGTTGTGAGTTTTGCTCTTATGAATAGTCTGTGGTTTTTCTTGCATAACTGGAGTTTTACAGGTCCTATTGATATGATTTTTGATGTTTTGAAAACTAGACACTTAGGCCTACAAATTTGTTGAAGGCTATTTTGCCTGAAAATGTTGTTTTATAGGTCAAAATTAACTTTGAACTCGAGACTGTTAATCAGTCTCGAGTCGGTTTAGGGATCACGGTTACCATGACTTTCATAGTAACCGTGAGGTTCCTAAAACGACAGCTTAAGACCAAAGGAAATGCAATGGATCACGGTTACTAAGGATTTCATAGTAACCGTGACCCATTCTCGTAACACCTCACGGTTACTACCCTAGGCTTGGTAACCGTGAGGCAGTTAGATTTTGGTCCAGTAGCGAAAACGAAGCTATCTCACGGTTACTAAGGATTTCTTAGTAACCGTGACCCATGTTTTCACCCTACTTCACGGTTACTATGAAATGGTTGGTAACCGTGAGGTAGTTCGTATGAGGTCCAGAATTGAAAGGCTTTTTGTCTCACGGTTACTAGGAAATGTGTAGTAACCGTGACCCTTATAAAAATGTTAGGCTCACGGTTACCATGAAATTCATAGTAACCGTGACCCTCCCCTATTTTTCAAAATTGCATCTTCTTTGATTTCTTTTATGGTACAGACTTGTTTAAGCCCTTCCTAAGCTTATAAATCATCCTAAATGATAGTCATGTAGCAAAGGAAATATCCATGAATGCAAAGCTTGCTTGTTATTTGAAAGGTGAGTTTCTATTACTCATAATAGAAACATACATGAATTATTCCATGGAATTACAGTATATGAATCTTAAGTATGCTATATATATATATGAGAATGTCTAATATTGTACTGTTTAGCATTTGTTAATGCTATATTGAATTATGATGATGATATTTCATGAGAAATGAAATATAATATGTTATGCCTGCACTTAGAGTCTTGGTTGTGGATAGATAGGCATGCCTATAGGGTACCATCGCAGCTGCTTCTGTTTGACTCTTATGAGTCTTCTGTAAGTCTCTACATGGGACTTGTCTCTACGTGAGACTTCTGTTAGATACCTTCGGGTATCCTTCTGTTAGATACCTACGGGTATCCTTCTGTTTTGATACCATTGGGTATCCATTGAACCCGTTATCCACTCCCACATGAATTTAAGCAGGCAAATTGATAAGATAAATTATACATTAAATGTTATGCAATGATATGCATATATAGTCTGATATCTGTTACTGTATATTGTTAAAGATACTGTTATATTGTATTTTATTATTGAGGAATGCTTGATGATAGCTACTATGAGTAGTTATCAACATGTTTTTAGTTGTTCCCCACTAAGCTTTATAGCTTAGCACGGGTGTTAATCCGTGTAGGTTTGAAGGGTAGACCGTGTGTTCAGGGACAAAGCCAACAGTCTTCCAAGCCAATTTCAGAATAGAACTTGCATCTTAATGTATATAATTAAGTTTGCATCTCTTTTGATTATCAGTAATGTATTTGTAAATATATATAAGGCATGTAATTATAAGTTCTGTAAGAATGATCAAGAATATGTAATAGTGGGCCCTCCATATGAAAAGTATGTATGATGTGTATGTTATTATGCATGCATAATTAACTGATAAGTCACCTGATGAATAGGTTAATGAATGTAATTAGTAACAGTAACCTGGATTAGCTAGTATAGGCATTACATTTTGGTATCAGAGCGCCTTGGTTTAGGCGGTTCTGGCCGATAGGCATTTTATGAGTTATAGATATAGAATTCTGGTTGTTGTTGGCTGATTGTGGCTGTCCCTGTGTTTCTTTGTTATAGATAAGATGGAAGGATATCGTGACGTAGTTGATGAGTCGGCTGAGAGTAATTTACCGGGCCGATCGAATCCTTCTCAGCCTGAATCTTCTGCATCCACTAGAGGTGGTGCAGCTGCTGCTGAGGCTGGGGAAGCCTTGTTGAAGATTTTCCATGATATGGCTCAGATTCTACAAAGGATGACTTCACCAAAGGCTCCGATTTCGGAGATCAGAAAGCATGGTGCAGAAGAGTTTTTAGGCTCTTCTTGGGATGAATCTGAGAAAGCCGAGTTGTGGCTTGAGCGATTGGAGCGGGTTTTTGCTGAGGTCCAATGCCCTGCCAATCAGAAGGTGACTTGTGCTGTATCCTTACTTCAGGGAGCGGCCTATGATTGGTGGAAACTAGTTCAGACACAACCTCAGCTACCTGATTCCCTCTCTTGGGAATTCTTTGTAGCAGAATTTAAAAGGAGGTATGTGACTGAAGCTTATAAAGATGAAAGACTGAAGCAGTTTCTGAACCTCAAACAGAGAAGTATGTCAGTAGCTGAATATGAAGCAGAATTCAGTCGCTTGAGCAAGTATGTACCAAGAGCAATGCTGACTGGGACTTTCAAGTGTCGCCAGTTTGAAGATGGATTAAATGATCATCTTCGGGATCATTTGATAGGTCCTATTTCTTTGCACCCGGTGGATTATCACCAGCTGGTTCAAGCAGCTATCCGGGTGGAAAAAGAAGAGAATGTGAAAAGAGAAAAAGAACAGAGAAGAAGAAGTTTTTCTCGGGGTGGTTCTTCATCCGGGAAAAGATCGAGGTTGACTCAAGGAGATCAACCAGTGTCATCTGGAAATCGCCCTGCATCTAGAGGTAGACAGCAAGGGGCTTTTTCCTCAGCTGGTTCTGGTAGAGGTACTGCATCAGGACAAGGCAGAGGCCAAGCTCCAGAATGTACCTATTGTTTTAGGCGACACTGGGGCACTTGTAGAATGCTCACAGGTGGTTGTTTTAGATGTGGCAGCACGGAGCATTTTATAGCCAATTGTCCTATGCCACTGGATCAAATCTCGAGTCCACAAAGTAACCAAGGAGCTTCTAATGCACCCTCTTTTGGTAGAGGTCGTGGTAGAGGCAGAGGTGGATCGGGCCAGTTTAGAGCCCAGTCCAGGAATGTCTCTGAGACTGTGGATCGACCTTATGCTCCGACGTCTCCTGTTCGAGCTTATGCTATGAAAGGTCGAGTTGATGCTGATGCTCCTGAGGTCATAGCTGGTACATTTTCTCTCTTTGATTCTGAGGTGTATGTGCTTATAGACCCAGGGTCTACACATTCCTATATTTGTAATGGGGAACTGGGTAGAAATGTATCTATTGTTGATCATATGAATTATGATATATGTGTAATTAGCCCTTTGGGCCACAGTATGCATGTAAATGAAGTTTATAGGAATTACCCTATTAGAATTCAAGAGAGAGAGTTCCCAGCTGACCTGATTGTTTTACCTTTCCATGAATTTGATGTAATCCTGGGTATGGATTGGTTGTCTAGATATCATGCCATAGTGGATTGTAAAGCTAAAACAGTATTAGTTAAGAATGATGGGGAAGTAGAGACATTGATTCAGGGTATTAAGTTAAAACCCTTAACCAATGTTATCTCTGCTATGAAAGCGAAAAGATTCCTTAGAAAAGGATGTGAAGCATTTTTGGCTTTAGTCCTTGATTCTAAGAGGGAGACAGTCAATCTTCAAGATGTTCCTGTGATTAATGAGTTTCCTGATGTTTTTCCTGAGGAACTTCCGGGTTTGCCACCTGAAAGAGAAGTTGAGTTATCTATCGAGTTGTTGCCTGGAACTGCTCCTATCTCTAGAGCACCTTACAGAATGGCACCAACGGAACTGAAAGAGTTAAAGATGCAGTTACAAGAGTTGGTAGATAAAGGCTTCATTAAGCCTAGTGTGTCACCTTGGGGTGCACCAGTGTTATTTGTTAAGAAGAAGGATGGTTCGTTGAGAATGTGCATCGATTACAGACAGCTTAACAAAGTGACAGTGAAGAACAAGTATCCTTTACCTCGTATTGAGGATCTCTTTGATCAGTTACGGGGTGCAGGAGTGTTTTCAAAGATTGACCTGAGGTCGGGATACTATCAACTTCGAGTCAAAGATATGGATGTGCAGAAGACTGCCTTTAGAACTCGATATGGTCATTACGAATTCTTAGTAATGCCTTTCGGGTTGACTAATGCACCTGCGGCCTTCATGGATTTGATGAATAGGGTGTTTAGACCCTATTTGGATCAGTTTGTGGTGGTGTTTATCGATGACATTCTGGTCTATTCTCGTAATGAATCAGATCATGCAGAACATTTGAGATTGGTGTTGCAGATTTTGAGAGATCAGCAACTTTTTGCTAAGTTAAGTAAATGTGAGTTCTGGCTTAAAGAAGTTTCTTTCCTTGGGCACGTGGTGTCTTCAGAAGGCATCAGGGTGGACCCTAAAAAGATTGAGGCTATTGTTAATTGGAGACCGCCTAGGAATGTGCCAGAAATCAGAAGTTTCTTGGGTTTAGCCGGCTATTATAGGCGGTTTGTGAAAGGATTTTCAGTTATTGCCTCTCCACTCACTAAATTACTTCGGAAGGAAGCTAGATTTGAGTGGACAGTTCGATGTCAAGCCAGTTTTGATCAGTTAAAGAAGATGTTAACTGAAGCTCCAGTTCTTACCCAACCACTTGCGGGTAAAGATTATGCTATGTATAGTGATGCCTCGAAGATTGGATTGGGTTGTGTGTTGATGCAAGAGGGTAAAGTAGTGGCTTATGCATCAAGGCAGTTAAAGCCTCATGAACAGAATTATCCGACGCATGATTTGGAATTAGCCGCAGTTGTATTTGCTTTAAAGATTTGGCGGCATTACCTTTATGGTGAGAAGTGCAGAATCTATACGGATCACAAGAGTCTTAAATACTTGCTTACTCAGCGAGATCTCAATTTAAGACAGCGCAGATGGCTAGAATTGTTCAAAGATTATGATTGCATAATCGATTACCACCCAGGAAAGGCTAATGTGGTAGCTGATGCTTTGAGCCGGAAGATGATGGCAACCTTGTTGTTACAAGGTTATAGATGGAAATTTGCATCTGATGGGGCTTTGTTAGCTCAATTGAGAGCTCGCCCTAATCTCAGGCAGACAGTTCTTGATGCACAGTCAAATGATATAAAGTTACAACAGTTGGCTCAATCAGTTCATGCAGGAGATCCGATAGAATATTCTATTGGGATTGATGGTGGTCTTTACTATCGGAATCGATTATGTGTGCCAGATGTTTATGAGTTAAAGAAAGCATTATTGCAAGAAGCTCATAGTACTGTATTCACCATGCATCCTGGTAGCAACAAAATGTACAGAGATTTGAAACAGTTTTATTGGTGGCCAGGAATGAAGAAGGATGTATCTGAGTATGTTTCTAAGTGCCTGACATGTCAGCAAGTTAAAGCAGAGTATCAACTTCCTTCAGGATTGTTGAATCCTCTTCCCATTCCTCAGTGGAAGTGGGATAATGTCACTATGGATTTTGTTACAGGTTTACCCACTACTCAAAAGAAACATGATGCAGTGTGGGTTATTGTGGACAGATTGACAAAAGTGGCTCATTTTATCCCCGTTCGGACCAATTATTCAATGGATAAATTGGCTGAATTGTATTTAGACCAGATTGTTAGACTGCATGGGGTACCAATCTCAATTGTTTCAGATCGGGATCCGAGATTCACTTCCAGATTTTGGAAAAGTCTACAACAAGCCTTAGGCACAAAGCTTCTTCTGAGTACTGCCTTTCATCCTCAAACTGATGGGCAGTCAGAAAGAATCATTCAGGTATTAGAAGATATGCTAAGAGGTTGTGTTTTAGATTTTCCTGGAAGTTGGGATAAATATGTGACTTTGATGGAGTTTGCATACAACAATGGCTATCAAACTAGCATTGGTATGCCACCATATGAAGCTCTCTATGGTCGAAAATGTAGAACTCCTTCTTGTTGGATGGAGTTAACTGAAAGTAAGTTGACAGGTCCTGACATTGTTAAAGATACTGAAGAAAAGATTCAACTTGTTAAGCAAAGATTGAAAGAAGCCAGGGATAGACAGAAATCTTATGCAGATTTGAAAAGAAAAGACATTGAGTATCAAGTTGGTGATGCAGTGTTCTTAAAAGTATCCCCTTGGAGGAAAGTATTGCGGTTTGGAAAGAAAGGAAAGCTCAGTCCCCGGTTTATAGGTCCTTACAGAATTCTGGAAAGGATTGGACCTGTAGCATACCGGTTGGATCTTCCTATTGAGCTATCAAAGTTGCACAATGTTTTTCATGTTTCGATGCTCTGACGGTATAGATCTGATGAGTCACACATCATACCAATGCAAGATATCAGTGTCAGAACTGATTATTCGTATGATGAAGAACCTAAACAGATATTGGCTAGAGAAGTTAAGCAGTTAAGGAACAAAGAAATCTCCCTAGTCAAAGTATTATGGCAACACCATGGAGTTCAAGAAGCAACTTGGGAACCTGAAGCAGCTATGCGGGCTCAACACCCTCAGCTCTTCAGTACAGGTATGAATTTCGTGGTCGAAATTCTTTTAGGGGGAGAGAGTTGTAATGCCCCGCAATACACCCTAGTAGAATTATCACTAATTAATTATTAGTGTTTATGCTTAATTAAGTATAAATGTTAATTGAATGGTGTAATTGAAAAGTTAAAGTGTAAGTTTTGGGGTAGATTTTGAATTAAGGGAAGTTGGGGGACCAATTGGCAAATGTTGCTTTAAAGTGACATTTGGACCAATTGGATTTAAGGGAGAGGTAGATATTTTGGAGAGGATTTGGCCGGCCACTTATGGTCTTCAATCTCCATTTTCATCTTCCTAATCTCCTAAACCCTAACTCTCTCTCTCATCTTTTCTCTCTCTCTCTAGATTTCTTTGAATTAGAGAGGTTTGCTCAAGTTTGTAGTAAGATCACTTGTTCTCCTTGGTTATGTAATTCTTGATTTAGCTTACTAGGTTTTTATATAAGTGTTTTTATGACTTGTTAGAAGGAGAACCAAGCAAGAGGAAAGGAAAGGAAACTCTTCAAGGGTGAAGAGCTAGGAGGAGATCAAGTAAGGTATGGGAATTTAGTGGTTCATGTATGTGTGTATATTGATTTGTCATGAGAGATAAAGCTTGTGTGCCTCTCTCATGTATTTTATGGATGATTTATAGCTTAGAAGGGTTTAGAGTTGTTTTTATACAAAGCTTGTTTAAAGAACATGAAAATCTGTTTAAGGGTTATTGGACCAGTCTGTACATTTTTACTCATATCTTGAGCTATGGTAACTCAAAAATGGAAATTCAAGTTGATTCAAAAACTAGACTTGCATGTCTTGATTTTGTTTGAAGGAACCGAAATCTGATTTTCACTGCATGATAGTGAAAATCGGTATTGAAATCTGATTGTGGTTGTGAGTTTTGCTCTTATGAATAGTCTGTGGTTTTTCTTGCATAACTGGAGTTTTACAGGTCCTATTGATATGATTTTTGATGTTTTGAAAACTAGACACTTAGGCCTACAAATTTGTTGAAGGCCATTTTGCCTGAAAATGTTGTTTTACAGGTCAAAATTAGCTTTGAACTCGAGACTGTTAATCGGTCTCGAGTCGGTTTAGGGATCACGGTTACCATGACTTTCATAGTAACCGTGAGGTTCCTAAAACGACAGCTTAAGACCAAAGGAAACGCAATGGATCACGGTTACTAAGGATTTCATAGTAACCGTGACCCATTCTCGTAACACCTCACGGTTACTACCCTAGGCTTGGTAACCGTGAGGCAGTTAGATTTTGGTCCAGTAGCGAAAACGAAGCTATCTCACGGTTACTAAGGATTTCTTAGTAATCGTGACCCATGTTTTCACCCTACTTCACGGTTACTATGAAATGGTTGGTAACCGTGAGGTAGTTCGTATGAGGTCCAGAATTGAAAGGCTTTTTGTCTCACGGTTACTAGGAAATGTGTAGTAACCGTGACCCTTATAAAAATGTTAGGCTCACGGTTACCATGAAATTCATAGTAACCGTGACCCTCCCCTATTTTTCAAAAATGCATCTTCTTTGATTTCTTTTATGGTACAGACTTGTTTAAGCCCTTCCTAAGCTTATAAATCATCCTAAATGATAGTCATGTAGCAAAGGAAATATCCATGAATGCAAAGCTTGCTTGTTATTTGAAAGGTGAGTTTCTATTACTCATAATAGAAACATACATGAATTATTCCATGGAATTACAGTATATGAATCTTAAGTATGCTATATATATATATGAGAATGTCTAATATTGTACTGTTTAGCATTTGTTAATGCTATATTGAATTATGATGATGATATTTCATGAGAAATGAAATATAATATGTTATGCCTGCACTTAGAGTCTTGGTTGTGGATAGATAGGCATGCCTATAGGGTACCATCGCAGCTGCTTCTGTTTGACTCTTATGAGTCTTCTGTAAGTCTCTACATGGGACTTGTCTCTACGTGAGACTTCTGTTAGATACCTTCGGGTATCCTTCTGTTAGATACCTACGGGTATCCTTCTGTTTTGATACCATTGGGTATCCATTGAACCCGTTATCCACTCCCACATGAATTTAAGCAGGCAAATTGATAAGATAAATTATACATTAAATGTTATGCAATGATATGCATATATAGTCTGATATCTGTTACTGTATATTGTTAAAGATACTGTTATATTGTGTTTTATTATTGAGGAATGCTTGATGATAGCTACTGTGAGTAGTTATCAACATGTTTTTAGTTGTTCCCCACTAAGCTTTATAGCTTAGCACGGGTGTTAATCCGTGTAGGTTTGAAGGGTAGACCGTGTGTTCAGGGACAAAGCCAACAGTCTTCCAAGCCAATTTCAGAATAGAACTTGCATCTTAATGTATATAATTAAGTTTGCATCTCTTTTGATTATCAGTAATGTATTTGTAAATATATATAAGGCATGTAATTATAAGTTCTGTAAGAATGATCAAGAATATGTAATAGTGGGCCCTCCATATGAAAAGTATGTATGATGTGTATGTTATTATGCATGCATAATTAACTGATAAGTCACCTGATGAATAGGTTAATGAATGTAATTAGTAACAGTAACCTGGATTAGCTAGTATAGGCATTACATTACTACTCTTCGATTGGTCTTCATCACATTCAATTGGCGTGTCAATCATATAAGCTTGTTTGTCTTTGCCTACCTTTTTGCCACTTCCCTTTTTTGCTTCAATTCTTTGTACCATTCGAGATAACTATACAACTTGAAACAACTATCCTTCTCATGGCCTTCTGTTCTATAAAACTCACAGTACTTTTCTTCCTTCTTTTTATGGTCTTTTTTCTTAAAGCTTCCCTTGCCTCCGTTATGTTTATTAAAACCAGTACTTCTAACATGCGTAGCACTACTGTCAACAATATCACACATTATGTTAATCTCCCGTTGTCTCTCTATGCGAAGCACCATAGCATACACCTTGTTAACATTCGGCAAAGGATCAGACACTAAAATTTGACTCCTTATATTATCGAAGCTTTGATTCAGTCCCATAAAAAACTGAACAACTTTATTTCTTGTATCAATCTCTTCAAGTCTCTTATTTAATTGACAACTACAGCCATTACAAGAATAGATTGAAACAGGCTGCAACCTGGAGATTTCATGCTAGCATTTATGAAGTATACTGTAATAAATTGTCACAGAACTATTTCCCTGCTCAATAGAAGTTATTTCTCTCTAGATTTGGTATATTTGAGGTGTATTATTACTATCTCAGAACCTTTCTTCCAGCAAATCCCATAGAATCTTGGAAGTGGGACTGTAAATGAACGTTTTTGCTATTTCTTTACTAATGAAATTCAATATCCACTGTTTAATCATACAATCTACCTTCCTCTAGTGTTTATACTCCAGCCCATTATCAAGCGGTGGTTTAATCTTGCCATCAATGAAACTGAGTTTATCTTTTGCTTCCAATGAATTCACTATAGAGACACTCCAACTCAAGTAATTGTTCGCACTAAGAAAAGTAGTTACCAACACCATCCCGAGGTGATCTGAACTGTGTAATTGTAGCAGGTCATCCTCTATACAAATTCTTGGAGCATGTGGTACAAATCTTCAATTTTATTCTCTTGTTCCTGTGGATTCCACATCATCTCCAGTAGAAGCCATTCAAGAAACTCCAGATATCAGTTTTCGCAACCAAGAAATCAAATCTTGAAAAGAACTTTACAAACTACAAAAAGCTAGATTGAAGTTACAGTAAACTTCAATGTTGACAACAAAAAATATAAACTACTATGAAGCCAAGAATCTAAATGGCTCCAATAACATGTTTAAACCCTAGCTACCATCAATTTTCTTCTACCACTAGAAAGAACGGAGAAGAAAAATGAAAATACCTCATTTTTCATATATCACAACAAACTAAAACAGAGTCTCTTTATATACAAAGTTAACCAACTAAAAGAACTAAAAACAAACTTTAAGTGAACTAAACACGTAAGGAGAGAAATAAAACAAAATAAATATAATAAAACGGTGAGTATTAGGTAAGTGAACAAAACGGTGAGTATTGATATTTCTTCACATGCCATATACTTCATATACTTCTATTCTTTATCTGACCTTTGAAATTGCATTGTTTTACAGGCATTAAAAAGGCGAACAATCAACTTTAACCCTTTAGATTATTTTATATTCAATTTTTCATTAATTTTTTTGTCCAAAATCCAATGGAATACATTGCTCAATATATTAATACATCGTTAAAAAGCTGTTGTTAAATTACATTGTGTTAAATTTTTTACGAAAAAATACGGAAAAATTAATGGGAAGTGATAAAGCCTAAAATGTCTTTATCTTGTAAGAAGTAAAGCTGGCAGTTGAAGGGCCGGTCGGATGGATGGATTTGCAAGAAGGAGTGCCCAATCTGACCCAAGCATTAGCACTCCAAAGCTTAAATTAGTAGCTTTTAGAGAAAGAATGCTTAGAGAGAGAGAGTCTCAGATGTTCAATACCTGAAGTCATTGTGTTTTAGGCTATTTATAGGAGTTCTTTGGAGGGATACTTAAGTACCTTAGAGAGTGATAACTGGCAATTGGAGCAGGTGAGCGGCAATGTGACAGGGAGCAGGTGGAGAGTATGGGCATTGGCTTGTGTCAGTGGGCTGACAGGACGTGCTGTCCCATCAGTCCGATCGGACATCATGCCTCGCTGTGTTGGCTTCCAGCTCATGCTTTGCCTTTTTACTACAGTTATCACTTGTTTCCCCTCCAACGAGTTTGATCAGGCAATGTATTGCTTTATTATTTTGGCAGAATCTTTCAAATTGGCTTGAATTTGATAAGTTACGCCTGTTTATTTCAGCCTTTATGCATTTATTACCGAGGGCGATGCCTCATTTTTCAGAACCGCATAATGATTTGGAGGTGCATGGCGATTATTCAATTGTTGAGGCATTTGGAGAGTTCCATAAGTTTTTGAATCTATAAATAGATAATTTTTGGGGCGACTTCTTTATCCTTTTATTGATTCTTAACAGAACTCTGCCAAATTCTCTTTGTGAAGTTTGTTTTTTCCTACGCAAAAAATTTTTGGGCTTCATACTTCTTCGAAGATCCAGAGATTTCAGCGTTTTCTCCCAAGGATATTATATTGCACAATTAAGTGGATAATTTCTACCTTTTAATTTTTTTTTATTTTTCATAACATCATCATTATTCCTCCCCTTCCGTGAAAGATGGTTTCGAGCAACAATCAGTCTATAAACTGGGGGTTTCTTGAAGCTTAGAAAGGTTATGGGATCGCGGTTCGCCCTTCAGAATTCATATAGGAGTGGATGGCTAAGATTTTTTTACGATATAATTTCTCAACAAAGATCCTTGTGATGGCCTACCCTAAGTCCATGGCGATGACCTAGGGACTTCTTGGTCGTGAAGACAATGAGCGGCTTATTTGTCATTTATGGAGCTTGGGTGCGGGGTCAAGGCTTCCCCTTAACGCCTTTAAAATTGTGATTCCTAAATGCTACAGAATTGCCCTTGGTCTTTTGAATGGACGGAGATCAATGCTGCCTCAAGACCTGGCTATAGGACTTGCCACGTATATAATTCGATCAGATGTAGCTGTTGCCTTTGAAAGACCAAACTTTTGGTCGGTCTTTATAGGGAGTGATGTCGAAGACACGAGAAATCATATAATTCTAATTATCTCCTTGAAAATCTGATCGGGACTTCAGACTCAAATCATGAGCATCATAATTAAGTGCATATTGAACATCATGCATTGCATATTTATGAAATCTACGTCGGCTGGAGAGAGTACTTATCTTTTATTTTTGTGACACAGCTGCAGACGTGATGGTTAAGGGAGACGATGTTGCTAAGCAATTGGCTGATCGAGCTAAGGTAAAGATGGAGGTAGAACGTGCAGCCAAGAAAGATAGGAATTCAAAGAAGAGAAAGCTTGTATCTTCTTCAAAAATGCAAGCTTCCACACCCTTCGCCAGTGCTCCGATCTCCCATCCCCCTCAGCCTCTTTCGGTATCTATTGTTACGCAGACTTTATCAGAGGGTTAGCACCCCCTTCGGCATTTCTTATTGAGGAAGAAAATCAATTCAGAGGAAGAGCGTTTAGTTCTACCTCAAATGGGGTCAGATAAAACCAATGCGCCCCCAGTAAGTGAAACTACACAGAGGGGAGCCGAAAAGGCAGCTAGGAGGAAAATTGCCAAGCTGGTGGCTGCTACGGATGCTAAGGTTGCTGTAAGGGGCAAAGAACCCCTTCGGGAAAAGTCCGTTCTGAGAGTCGCATCAAGAATTTTTGAAAGGCATGCTACATCGCTGGGAAAAATTCTAAAAGGTCAATTTGACGATGACTGGTCCATTAAAAATAGGGTGGTGTCAAGCTTTTTGTGCCGAGGCATGCTCCAAGAGGGTGATTTTAAGGTAATGGGAGATCCCAACATACTGTCCTGAGAATGCAGCCTTTTTCAACAGCAAAGTCTGGAGGTATTTTTTTAAAATGTTCACTCTAAATGACTTTTCTTCTCGTTATTTGTTATCTTCTCGATTACTTAACCCTTCTTCTTCTTCTTATCTGAATTTCAGTTGATAAAAAGGAATTTACATTTGCACAGCGTGGACAACTTTTGTCGAGGGCGATGGAAGGATGTCGATCGGGTTAGGACGAAAGTAGAGTTCAAATATGATTATGCAAGAAAGGAGTCTCTTCTTGCCCGATTGGAAGTTAAAAATTTGAAAAAGGAGTCCGCT
The DNA here is from genome assembly GCA_037975025.1 of Excoecaria agallocha. Taxonomy (NCBI): domain Eukaryota; kingdom Viridiplantae; phylum Streptophyta; class Magnoliopsida; order Malpighiales; family Euphorbiaceae; genus Excoecaria; species Excoecaria agallocha. The sequence continues at coordinate 35,517,832 of CM075821.1, read as the reverse complement.
CGTCTTTCTCAAGATCTGAAAGTTCGACAGAAAGAGGTCAACCACCATAAAGGGGATGTAGCTTGCCTGACAGCCGAAAGTACCTTAGGGCAAAAATTCAAAGAAGAGGCGACTAGACTGAGGGGCGGGTGCACCCGTCTGTCTGTTAAATGCTCCAAGGCCGAATTCGAGCGTCATCTTTTGCGTGGGGAGCGAGATTCATTGCAAGTAGCCTTGGAAAAAGAGAGGGTGCAGAGAAGGGAGCTTAAGGAAGAACTTTTTACCCAAAAAGAAGATATCTTAGATTGACTAAGAGAATTCCAGAGAAGGTTACTGACTCGGCTAATTTATGAGGTCGGCAGGCGTTTTCCTGAGGCTGATCTCAGTTGGATGGATGATCCGGGTGTTTTTCCTGATCCTCCCTCTAGTGACAACGATCATGAAATCCCTTAAGGCCCTGCATTGTCTCAACCAAATGTCGGTGCGGAGATTAGATCTGAGGCTGCAACTTTCTTGTTGACGAAGAATGCTTCTAGGGAAATCTCCCAAACCTCCTACTGAAGCTACTGTAGGGCCTTCTTCTAGTGTAGAGATAGTAAACATAGAAGCGTAGTTTTTTATCGTAATGATTTTGTCCCCACTTTGTAAGAATTATTCATATATAATATTTGACCTTCCTCTCAATTGCATCTGTAGACTGCAATTCTTATTTCAAGCAGTATTTATCATAAGATCAGCTAAGAGGAAAATATTAAATTGATTGAGGAGAAATGTGTAAATCACCCATGGAGAATATATGAAATCGGCTAAGGAAGATACTCCCTGAACTTCAATATGCTTTTCAAGAATTGCAGTGCACAATTCTATTTAATCGATAACCGCTTAATACGAGCGAATGTACAAGATAAACTATTTAGCCAAGAATTATGGCTTAAACTTATTACATCAGGTGCAGCAGATGACTTTTCAGTCTTTAACATTGTTTCGATCAGATATTTGTTCGAGAGAATCAATTAACTCAGCTGTCGACTTTCGCATCTTGGATTCAGGATAGACGTTGAATCTAGCGAATTGATTGATGGAGATTAAATGGGTGCGAACGCACTTTGCATCTTGAGCTTGAGATAAACATCAAGCCTAGCGAATGTATTTATCCTGCTGATGAATGGACTCCAACTTTTGCATTTTTAGCTATATCAAGTCTAGCAGATAAGTTATGCCGAGCAAGGAATTTTGACCCTAAGAGTTTAAGGGAGTTATTCGTTTGTAGGAAGTTCCCTATTTGGAAAGCCTCGATCGAGATACCTCTATCAACCGGCCTGTATTAAGATGGCGATGCCAAGCATAATTATATATTTCGTATTCTGGGTTCGGGATAGACGTCGAATCCTGGCGACCAAATCAATGGAGATCGAATGGAGGCGTCTTGCTTTTTTGGTTCAGGAATAATATCGAATCTAGCGGATGAACTCATGATAAATAGGAGCTTTCGCATTTCGTGCTCGGGATGGATATCGAGCCTAACGATGGAGTTGTGCTATTAAAGCATTTAGATGGAATTTCGAACTTTCAGAATGATTTCTGATAGGTATTGTCTTCAACCAAGAGTGATTACTTCGATTGAATTTCTAGAAAACTGATTTGTGCTAGAGCGACGAGGACTATTCTGACTATTTGGGGGGATGTTCATAGGTTCCAGGGCCTTCATCCTACTCTCCTAAAGATAAGAAAGATTTTTTCACTTCACTCTGAGGCAATTGAAAAATAACGACCGATCGGGGTGAGGTCTATAGGCTTTGGAGCCTTCATCTCAAACTCCTAATGGCGAAATGATCTGATCCGCTCTTGGCGGTGGAAATAATAACATTCGATCCGAAAACCAGTTTGCTAGGGAGTTAATAAGTCTACTTAAATGACAGGTATTAAATTCGTGAGTTTTAGATACGTACCTGTTTTTAAGTTATTTTTTACTGTGTGGAGACACTTATTTTGTGCGCGTCATGGTATTGAAAGTTTCAACAGCTGTTTGCATATTGCAGCCTTTTTATTGCTGTCTCTTTAAAAATTTGAAAATAGATCTTTTAATAGTAAAACAAGTAATATTAAGATGGACTGTCAGTCTGGCATTTATTACAGGGGAATGAAAGAATATTTAAATTCAATACAAATGCATTTTTAAGAACTTAAATTATAACAATTGCACCTGATTTTGCCGTTATTTGTTGATATCTTCAATTTGTCTGTGTTAATGTGGTTTTTATGCTGATAGTTTTTGTTTGGACCAATCACCTCTTTTCCATCTTTGGACCACTTACAAAAGCTTTCACGTTCGTTTGTTCGAGCATTTGACAACGTTATATAATTCACGACTTTTGTCGCGGTCTCCATTGTTTCTCCTCTTGTTTGGACATTTTGGGTCGATTAGTTCTCCCATGTTTTCTCTTGGCACCCATTGGCATTTGGGGGGAATCGGCATTGAGGGGAGTGGAGGTCCCAACCAATCGATTATTATGGTGATCGGGTTTGTTTCGTTTATCCCTCTTTCCTCTCTTCGTAATCCTCAAGAAGATTGATCGGTTAAGCTTCCTTTTTGCTCGATGGGATGTGGGGGTTTTGTCGAATGGCCGACCATCTGGATATTGCAGTCTATCCATTACATTAGTCTTTCCGACTTTGTTGGATCTGAGAGTATCATCTAACTAGATGCGTTGCCTGACTCTATCCATTAGGTCGGGGAAACTAATCGGTGGCCTTACTGTTAATGATTCAGAAAATGGACAATCTATAACACCTTTTGACAAAGCATTTGATGCCAGCTTGACACTTAAATCCCTTATTTTTGACATTGCAGCTTGAAAACGAACGATGGAATCTTTGAGACTTTCATCGGTTCTTTGGTAAAGGTTGCATAGGCCACTGACCAACTTTGATGCGCATGTTTGCACATGAAATCGCATCATGAACAACTCTTTGAGCTGTCTAAAGGAAGCGATTGATGCATGAGGGAGTTTGAGGAACCATTTCAAAGCATCCTCTCTTAAGGTGGTTGGGAAAACTTTATAGGCAATCCTTTCATCGAAGGTGTAGACCTGCACTTTAGTCAAAAAATTTTCAAGGTGAATGGCATGGTCAGTTTTGCCTGTATATTTGTTCATCGCTACATCTCTCCATCTGAGAAGCAGCTCAACCTCCATAATTTTCCTGCAGAAAGGGGAGGTGGTGTTGTTGCCGGTATTCCCCTTGAATACACCTTTTCTGGGTTTCATCAACTAGAATTACCGGAGCTTTCGAGCGAACCATTTATCTTCCCTTCATCCATCAATTGTGGAAGCGATCTCCCTTTCAGATCTGTAGGAGCAGCTGTGGTTGGGTGTATGCATAAGGGATGGATCATCGCCAACGGGTAGGGTGGATGGTCTACTGAGGATGCAATGAGTATTTTTGCTTGATGATATTATCCGCTTACCCTTATCGTCCCTCCCTAAGACTCTTTCTCCCTGCATGACGAGATCACGGGTTCGTAGCTTCTCCATGGAAGTTTTCCTATTTCTTCTTCTTCTGACATCTTCGGTCATGAAGACCATTTCATGACCTCCTTCAGAAGCTCTAGGCGTGATGTCCCTTCCCAGAGTTTGGACCACGCTTTTAGCAAGGTCATTAAGAATGACATGCATATCTCTGATAGAAACAGGGGCATCCTCCGATTGTCTCACAACCATGTCATCGATAATTACTAAGGAATTATCCCTGACTGGTGATCTGAAAGGTCTCTCTCTTACCCTTGAGGGTTTAGATCTGTCCTGGTTGTTGTAATGATATTTTTTAAAAGCTGTGTGCTCGTTGAATTTTGAATCTACCATGACTCTCAACGAGAACACCAAATGATAAAGCCTAAATGTCTTTAGCTTGTAAGAAGTAGAGTTGGCAGTTGAAGGACCGGTCGGATGGATGGACCTGCAAGAAAGAGTGCCCGGTCAGACCCAGGCATTAGCACTCCAAAGCTTAAGTTAGTAGTTTTTAGAGAAAGAATGCTTAGAGAGAGAGTCTCAGATGTTCAATACCTAGAGCTATTGTATTTTAGGCTATTTATAGAAGTTCTTTGGAGGGGTACTCAAGTACCTTAGGGAGTGATAACTGGCAATTGGAGCAGGTGAGCAGCGATTTGACAGGGAGTAGGTAGAGAGTATGAGCGTTGGCTTGTGTCAGTGGGCTGACATGACGTGTTGTCCTATCAGTCCGATCGGACATCACGCCTTGTTTTACTGTCTTTTAGCTCATGCTTTGCTTTTTTGCTATTGAGTTTGGGCCCTGCCAAGCATTGTTGGGCCAACCTGATTGGGTATATGAAAATGTATTTTTCATAGTTATCAATAAGTGAATTTGAAAAATTCAAAAAAGTTAATGGTGAATTTAATCGGTCTTGTAATTTAATGTCTAAAATGAAAATGGATTTATAGCTCTGAAAATTTAAGAATTAATCCAAAATAAAAGTTTTATCGCATTAATATATGTATATTAAGTAATTAATTGATTAATACATGGCATCTTTATCTCTTCCCTTTCAAATTAATTGTTTTATATATCACACCATATACGTTCTCTTCTTTATGTGACTTTTTAAATTGCATCTTTATGCCTTATTATGGTATAGCACTCTACACCTATCATGGGAAAAAAGATTAGCAAGGGAGATTAATATTTGTGAAATTGTATTGTAGTTTTTCTCCAGTAAATAATAATAATAATAATAATAATAATAATAATAATAATAATAATAATAATAAAGTGATGAAAGGAGTTTATTTATGATGGATTTCTTGACGTACTGACTAATTTTAACGTCTAATATTCTAGTATTATTTAATATGTAATTACTGTGTACAAATCTTAAAATTCATCAAACATGTTATTAAGTTAAAAAAAAAAATTTGTATTACCTTCGGCGCCAAGTTCAGGTATTCAACAATTATATAATTAATGGAGTATCGCAAAATAAGATCATAAAGTAGTATTATTTTTAATGAAAATGTCAGCACAAAAAACTAATTTCTTCACATCTTAATTTCTTCACTCACAGAGTATACAGTCATGCAGCAATTAGTCATTTTATAGATGAAATTTGAGAATTGGATTTGGAGAAATTGTGGGCTGATGTATTAACTTAATGAATATCCTTTTCTGTCGAAAAGAAATATGCTTAGAAAAATATGTAGAGAATTAATGTATGAATAATTCATAAGTGTAGCTTGCACACCTAACTAGTGTTGAGAGTAAATTTGAAATGACAACATTTACCTAACTAGCCTTAACTTAAATGTGAAATGATAGTATTTAATACTGAATTACTATATAGTAATAAAATAAGAGAGAGGCTGTAGGACCCAATCAGCCTTTTCTGAATTCTGATAAACCAAAAAATGGCGATTGATTCGTTGCATTTCATGCATAGGCTGTAATTTATAAAATTAAGAATTGGTACAACGTTCACGCTTTTGATGTCATCCATACCCTCCAGGGATTTATTTGAAAGAGAGTAGACCTCAATTCCAAAATAATAATAGTTTCACACGAAAAGTATATTTGGCATCGTACTGAACGTCTCTTACTGTAGACAATTTGGACAAAATTCTGACCGAAAAATATGAAGACTTAAACATAATTTCTGTGAAGTCGCTGTCCGACACATGTCGCAACTGCAATTTCAGAGTCCTTTTTATTTTCACGAAAAATGTGAATGCCCAGTTACATGAATTAAGGGCAAGGTTTGCATAGTTGTAGAATTTTTTGTGTTAAAATATATATATTTCAGTGTGTCAACTTTTGGGTTTTGGGTAATTTCTGGTGGCAGTTCTGTTCGAGTTCATTTTCAATAATTTAGTTAGCAAAATTCTAAAATGGAAAATTAGATAAATTAATCTTTTTCACTTCTTACTTCGTCTCATTAAATCTTATATGGTCTTTTCCATATATTCTTAAGAAAATAAACTAAAATAAATTGTCAAGATATCTAGCAACATAATAAAAAAAAAAAATTCCTATTTTTCTTTGCCTTTTTTGCTGAAATCAAACTCAACTCCTTTTACCTATTACTTATCCTCAACCGAGCCAAAGAGGTCGGGTGTGAGAATCTGAAGAGTAGTATTTATCATCAAAACAATTCATATCTCTGTAAAGTTTATGATTTTTGATGCATATATATAGACATAGGAGGAAAAAATGTTGTTTTCAAAAGATGTAGATTAGAAAATATAATAGGGAGAAAAAGGAACAAAATACTGAAAGAGGTAGAATTAACTAAATTGGCAATCGTAAGATGATAAGTATTCACCAATATATTGTTTAATTTAATTTAAGTGGTTTTCTATTAAAAATCACTTATGGGACTGTGCAATAAATCTCAGTATGTAGCAAATAAATTTCTATGTATGTGTATGTATAGATTATTGTTAAAAGGTAAGAAAACATTTAAACGCTGAAAAGAAAAAAAAAATTAGAAAATGGTTTCTTGAAGGGATATATGCATATACATATATACATACATGTATATGTATATGCACATATATATGCTTTTCAATGTTTATAAATAATATGACAAATAACATGAAATTCACCACATTTTACAGTTTATTCACTGCTACTCCTGAATTAACAATTTTAGTTTTTGAAATTGCAAAATATTATATTTTATTAGTTAATTTAATTCAAATTATGAATTTAATAATGCATTTTACTGGAGTCAAATGCAACTCCAGTTTGATATTTGAAATGTTAACAATTAAACTGTAGTATAATCTCTATATTTTCATGCAACAAAAAAGAAAGAGAAACTTCATTCTCTTAAGATTATATTTCTCATTGATAATAATATCAAAAGTATAAATGTCGAAATAATAAGGACTAAAAATATATAATTTACCAAAAAAAGGACTCAATATATATTATATAAAATTTGATAGAAGGTTTAGTTATTCTATTACATTACATATCTAAAATAATCTAAAAAATTATGCTAGCGGATCTGATGAATCAAGTGGTTGGTAAATGGTAACTACTTCTACATATATATATATATATATATATATATAATTTCAATCACTCCTGATGTACTAAATTTGTACAAGTACTGTGTAGTGAAATCACATCATATTTTAGTACATTTTGATTTCCAATTGAAGAAATTTAAACATATGCAAACCCCAATAATATAATTAAACGCCATTTTTCTAAAAGGATATAAAAATGATCTCTTTTTTTTATTATTTTTTTAAGCAAACATAGTATAAAATCGGTTAATTATAGATCCGGTATATTTGGGAAAAATAAAATTCCCTCTTAAAATGCTTGCATGCAAAGAAATTTTGATTTTCATCCAGCAACTAGCTGCGTATGAAATATCAATTTTTTTTTTTTTTGCAGAATGGAAAAAAAGAAGAAGAAGTGAGAGGTCGAATCACATTGGAATATATAAAAATTAATCTTAAACTACCCAATAAAGAAACTGTAAGAGCAAGAAAAGTAGAGAATGGAAAGAAAATAGCAGGGTAAAAAGGAGGTTATTAATTAAATTGATAAAATAAGAAAAAACAAATATTATTCTTTTTCTGGACAAGAAAATTCGACCATTAAAAAAAAAAAAAAGTGCCCCCCTACAAATGTGATTGGGTTGGCTTTCTTCAGACTTTCTATTGCTAATAAAGGCCATTCTCCATTACCTTGCACCATCAAACCTAATAGCTCTAGCTGTTAAGCATCTATCTCTTACTTTCTCAAACAACTGGTTCTTGCCCTAAAGAAGGAGAAGAAATTTACCAGACAAATCCTTCTTTCATGTTTTCTTCTTAGCCTGCTGGTACAAGAAATTTTTTTTTTAATTTAAATAAAGAAAAAAACAGGAGAAAGAGAGAGAAAGTTATGGGTAGAGGAAGAGTAGAATTGAAGAGAATAGAGAACAAAATAAATCGACAAGTGACATTTGCAAAGAGGAGAAATGGGTTGCTCAAAAAAGCTTATGAGCTTTCAGTTCTTTGCGAAGCTGAAGTTGCTCTCATCATCTTCTCCAATCGGGGCAAGCTCTATGAATTCTGCAGCTCTTCTAGGTACCTTTCTTTTTCTTTAATTCTAAAAAATTAAAAAAATATATTAAAACAATTTTTTTTTTAAAAATTCTTTTAAGGGTTTAACTTATCATTTTCGAGAATGTTTGTTTTTTTTTTTCCCTTACTCTTTCTTTGAAGAGTTGCTGATGATCTTGGATTGTTTTCTTGGAGATCTGATCCTACTCAATAAGAAAAACCCTTCTTATTCCGCATATATTGTAATCTAGCACAAAACAATAATTTTATGTCCTGAATTTGCAATTTGTTGTGTAAAATATGTTTCTAAAATAATTAGCAGTGAGTGGAAAGAGTAATAAGTGGATCGAGTTGAAGTGCAGGTATATATTCTTCTTGTTAAAATAAATCTGGGAATTATACACTAAAGTTTCCTGTCAAAGTGTTTATATCGCAAAATAAAAAAAATAAAAAAACTAGTTTCATTTTATTAATAGTGTTTAAACTTTTATTGATCAATTACTTGGCAGTGCCAATTTATTTCCTCTTTTCTTTTAAATCAAATCCAGTTTGATTTTCTTTTCTTTACTTTGGATTGGGATTATAATCTCGCAATTTTGAAAAAAAGTACATTAAATTACTTCTAAGACAAATATCGTTAGTATTATATATTTATAGATAGATTTCAGACTTTTTAGTAAAAAAAAATTAGAGAAACATAGCAATTGATTTGATAGCTTTTTGTTTTTTCGCGATCTCTACCTGTGAAGATTAAGTGAAATCTTTCTAGTAAATCGGTATTTTCCCCATATGATTCCGATTCACTTCTTTTCCTTTGACTTTTGACACAGCAGCGAAAGTTTTTTGCTTCAGATTACATACCAAATTCAAAATAGAAATTTTAGGCTTCTGTGTTCAGAAAATAAAATAAAGCTTCTATAAGCTTGGTTATAAGGTTATGTAAATTATTATATTAAGTCCAATGGATCAAAGAGATTACTTTTTTAAATTATATTTTTCAGCAAACAATATATTATGAATATGTGCATTTCAATGTTTATATCTTACCCTTTAAAATGTATCGGGATTCAGGAAGGTGAATATATAATGAAATTGTTTAATAAGCATTTTCCCCGAAAATACCAAATATTTGAACTTATGAGAAAATGCTTTAAGAAGGGTTTTATATTACTAACACACTCATGCATGCGACTGTCAGTTGAACTTGAAAGTGTAGTTAAGTGCATAAGCACTTTATATTTTGTTGAAAATATTTAGTTAATAAAACATAATTAAATATTCTGATACCAATCTATATTTGATTTTAAGTTTAAATCTTCTTATAAAGATCATATAAGAATTACTCAATTTACAACTTTAAAGATTAATGAGAAACAAAAATTAAGTTTATATCCTTACCCTTTTTTTTTTATTATTAGACTTTAGATTAAACATTGAATTTGATATTTCGAAATGGAAGTGAAAATCTACATGTTGCATTCATAAAAAAAAGATACATAATATTCATATGGTTATTAGTTGTTTAAAAACCATGATCATTTGTACTTTTTTTTTTTTTAGGGATGAGCATGTACTTTACTCGTAGGTTTTCAAAGTATCAGTAGGAAAAATTTAGTCGTACCGTTTAAAATCTCTATGATAGGGAAAAACAGCTCTAGTGGAATTTCTTGGGAACCAACCATTTTTGAATTCCCAAAAGCTAATTAGTTACTGGGTTTTAACTCCATTCAGATGGCTTTGATTTATCTTTTCACTAAATATCAGAAAGTAGTTATTCTTTGAAGTTTGATTTAACAGTATATGTTTGCATGAACATTGAGATATAGGTCTTTGAATTTGGTAAGATAATAACATAACACATTGTACCAAAAAAAAAAAACAATATATTTTTGCATTATTGGTTTTTCATGCGATCAAGTGCATGCTTAGTCTGTTTAAAATAAAAATAATAATAATAAAAAGTGCATGCTTGATTTTTAGAACAGTGAATTCTATTTTGGAAAAAGCATTCAATATGTATTTCTTCCTTTCCCCTTCAATAAGTTTCTTCTGGTCTTCTTTTATCACTTTGATGCTTTAGTCTTTTGCTTTTTTATTTTATAAAATTTAAGCATACTTGGAGGACCTCCTCTTTTCAAAGATGTTCCATATTCGTCCTGTTGAACAAGTTTGTCTTCTAGATATTTCATATATTATTTCTGCCATACAGCAAGTCCATTGCAGAATTTTTTTTTTAAAAAAAGCATATTTTAAATTATTATTTTAATTTATAGAAGATAACAATCTAACAGCATATATAATATACTATAAGCATTTAAATATTCAAATTACAGTAATAATTAAGGCAGCAATTTGAACATTTTGAGGTAAAATTTAAATACTTTTATTACTAAAACAGCACTTTGAACATTTTGAGATAACACTTAAATGCTTATAGTATTTTAAATTTCTACTCTATTTTAGAAAAAAGTGTGTACCATTGATTTAAAGTTTATCGTTTTAAATCTTTTTTATTTAATTTAAAAAATAATTTCATTATAACTATCAAGAGTTGGTTTAGTAATCAATATTTGATTAAAAGTGTGCGAGATTTATATCTAATTTGAATAAAATAGTTAGTTCATAGGGTGATATGTGATAGTATGGTATGGTATGGTGTAGTGTGGTATGGTATGGCTTTATTTACTAGTATGTTTAGGAAGGTGATGTGGGATGATATGGTTTAGTAAATTTTTATAAGAAGAAATAATTAAAAAAATGATAAAAGAGATTAAATATTAGGGTTATATTAGAATATAAAATGAGTTACCAATATCAAATAAAAGTGGTAAGAGAAAGAAAAAATAAATAAAAATTTGGACAAAATAAAACTATGGTCTAACCATGGAAAACTATAAATCATGAAAAACCTATCTTCCCAAACAACTAATTGAATCATACCACTCCATACTATCTCATTGCAAATTATGATCCAAACAAGGCATAGAAGTTATCTCCTGATTCTAACTTACTGAAAAATAAATCATATGGGAATAGTATATAAACAGACACTAACCCTTTAGCTTATTGAATCGTGGACTGTAACTAAAAACTCAATCAAACAGGCACATAAGTATTAAAATAACTCTTACAATATGTGCAGTGTGTGTGTGTGTGTCCATTTTTTCACCTTATCAAAAGAAAAATAACTAATATGTTACTCACTATAATTGAATGGCATTTTATGTTAAACCCCAGCATGGCAAAGACAATTGACAAGTACCAGACGTGCAGCTATGGTGCATTGGATCCCAACCAATCTATGCATGATGCACAGGTAATCTTTTTTATTGTTTTTCCTATTTTTTAATATTCTGAACCCATTTTTATTGTTTCTCCTCCGCAAAATTTAACTGCCACAATTTCTTCAAGTAGAATTGCTATGAGGAATATCTGAAGCTAAAGGCAAAAGTGGAGGTTCTACAACGTTCTCAGAGGTATTCACTTCCAGCTGCATGCTTAGCTCTCTTTTCTGATGAAATTTTGTTTTTTTATATATTAAAACCTACTAAAGCATAACATTTTTTTCCATATATATAATCCACTTAAGTTATTCAAATGATTTTTCTTTATTTTTATTATAGGAATTTTCTTGGGGAAGATTTGGGAATTCTGGGGGCAAACGAGCTTCACCATCTTGAAAACCAGCTTGACTCTTCATTGAAGCAAATCAGGTCAAGAAAGGTACTATTCAGTATTAGTTCAATGATTCTATTATTACCGTTTGGTACTTTTGCCTTTTTATTTTATTTTTATTTTTTTCTATTTGTGGATTTGGTTGGATTTATGAGATTGATAAAGATAATTAGAATTTATTTTAAGAGGATATTCCAACAATAACATTGGTTTTAGTGTAATAAGAATTTTGAATTTGAGTCTCGTTTTATCTTTTTCTTATTGAAAAAAATAAAATCTTAAATTTAAATAAAATTTAAACGAATATAATTTTAAATTTAAGTAAAGATGTCAATAAAGGAGATAAGAGAACATAAATATGTTTATAAAAAAAAAAAAAGAGAGAACATAAATATGATTTAACCCGATTTCTTTATTTTAATTGATTAAATATCCAAAAACTTAAAGGTGAGAGATAAGTGCAAGCTATCGGTTTTCGCCTCAAGTAACATATTTAAAATGTGCAAGTATATATGCTGACTATTAAGTGGCGACAAGTTTTAACAGTAATGATAATAAAGAATCTTGTTCTGATATCTTTAAAAATTAGAAGAAACACATACATGTATATCAATCCAGTCATTAAAAAGAGTATACAAATACACTTAATACTCTTAATTTATGTTCAGCATCCCATGTCGGCTCATAAGAATATAGTATTTGAGTAAACTTCAAGGGTTTATATATATATATATATACACACACATACATACATACATAAATACATATATGATAACAGTCATTAATTTTGTAATCAATTTAGGACTATACATAAATGTCTAAACTTGTAAAAACATACTTTTACATATGTGAGAGAGTGAACTGCTCATCTCTATTGTCATTACTTAGATGTACATTTATACAATCTACGAGAGAGTGGAGTGTAACAGAGATACAGATGGAATCAAATACAAAGCAAAGATAGAACCAAATACAAAAACAGAGTTGGACATGAAACCAATAGTTAGTAAAGGAAGAGTTCTAAGTCGAGAACTCTCTCTCTTTCACTCCCCCGCAAGCTGAAGAGGGAGAGCATGAACTCGCAGCTTGTCTCGAAGGAGATGAAAACGGCCTTTGGACAAAGGCTTTGTAAGAACATCAGCTATCTGGTCAACGGTGGAAATGTAACGAACAATAAGTGCTTTAGACTTTACCTTGTCACGAACAAAATAAAAGTCAATCTCCAAGTGGTTGCTATGGCGATGGAAGATAGGATTAGCAGTAAGATAAACTGCACTGAGGTTGTCACACCAGAGCACCGGCGGTTGAGACATGGGAAAACTAATTTCACCAATAAGCATAAGTAACCAGCTAAGTTTAGAAGTAGCAGAAGCTATGGACCGATACTTAGCCTCTGTGGAAGACCGAGAAATAGTGCATTGTTTGCGAGAGGACCAAGAGAGCAGATAAGAGCCAAGAAAGATAGCAAAGCCAGTCGTAGATTTACGATCATCAAGGCATCCCCCCCCCAATCCGCATCAGAGTAACAATGTAATTGAGATAAATCTGTCTTGGAAAAGAACAATCCATGATCAATCGTACCCTTTAAGTATCGTAAAATACGCTTAGCAGCACTCCAATGTTTCTCAGTGGGAGCATGCATGTACTGAAAAACTTTATTAATTGAGTAAGAGATGTCAGGCCGTGTAAACGTAAGATACTGGAGGCTACCAACAATACTGCGGTAATGACTAGGATCAGAGAAGGTAGCGCTATCATCAAAAGCCAATTTCTCAGAGGGATTTGCTGGAGAAGAGATCGGCTTGCAGGCAAGCATGTTAGCCTTGTCAAGCAGTACTTTAATATATTTAGATTGTGTTAAGTGAAGACAGCCAGCCGACCAAGTTGCTTCAATACCCAAGAAATAAGATAATTGGCCCATGTTGCGAATGGCAAACCGTTGTTCAAGGAACACAATTAATTGTTGAAGGAGCTTGGAATCATTCCCAGTCAGAAGAAGATCATCAACATAGATTAGACAATACAACCGCACATCACCAGACATAAGGTAGTATAAAGAACAATCAGTTTTAGAGCCAACAAACCCAAAAGATTGTAAGGTTGAAGTGAGCTTTTCATGCCACATACAGGGAGCCTGCTTCAACCCGTATAAGGACTTTTTCAACTTGCAAACATACTGAGGATAAGAAGGGTCTTCAAATCCCTTCGGTTGTTCCATGAAAACCTCTTCATGAAGATCAACATGCAGGAATGCATTAGAGACATCCAGTTGTTGAACGCGCCACCCAAAGGAGACTGCTAAAGTAAGAATCAATCGAATTGTTATAGGTTTAACAACTGGAATGAAGGTGTTAGTAAAGTCAAGCCCCGGTCTTTGATGAAACCCTTTAGCCACTAAACGAGCTTTGTAACGATCAACAGTGCCATCAAGTAAGGTTTTCATCTTGTAAACCCACTTACAACCAACAATATTAGGATGAGGTGGAGCAGGAACTAAATCCCATGTGCCATTAAAAAGAAGGGCACTATATTCTGCGGACATAGCTTGGCACCAGCAGGCTTGCTTTGCAGCTTGTGAATATGTGGTTGGATCAGCTGCTATGGCATGAGTGACCAGCGCTTTGGGTTTTAAGGACCCTGTCTGTGATCTAGTGGTCATGCTAGATGGAGGAGAAGGAGCATGTAAGGACGGGGCAGAAGTGGAATTTGAGTGAGAACCCAACGCATCAGCAGGAGCTATAACAGGTGCTAGAGGTCCAAAGGAAGTCAGGTCAATAGCAAGCGGTAGTGGAGGTGTCTTAGTGAGGTCAGACAACGCATCAGGTGATGGAACAATAGTAGGAGGCAAACTTAAGGTGGAAGGGACAATTGGAACAACAGGTGACACAAGAGAAGCTGAGGTGGATGAAGGATAATCGGCTGGCTGTTGGGAACACTCAATAGGGGATGGAACACCAGTAGTGGGCAGACTCAAAGTGGAAGGGACAGGTGGAACAGCATGTGGCACCAGAAGAGCTGAGGTGGATAAGGGAGACACGGCTGGCTGTTGGGAACGGTGTGGGGAATGCACATGCGGAGAACAACCAGATGAAGTGAGGAAAGGAAAGGTTACAACAGGTGTACGCAGAAGTGGCAGGGCAGAGTTATGGATACCAAGTGCTTGATCATTGAGTGCCTCAAATGAAAAATCCTGTTCAGAAAATAGCACATGGCGTGAGACAAATAATTTACGAGTAATGGGGTTATAACATTTATAGCCCTTATGCAATTTGCTATAACCCAAAAAAATACACTTAGTAGAACGAGGTGTTAATTTGTGAGAAGTATATGGACGTAGCCAAGGGTAGCAAAGACAACCAAAAACACGTAATTGATCATAAGCAGGCATTTCTCGAAAGAGCTTATTATACGGAACATCAAAGGAAATTATAGAGGCAGGAGTTCGATTGATTACATGCACAGCAATATCAAATGCATATGACAAAAAAATAGTAGGTAATTTAGCATGATTTATTATAGCAAGACCTGTTTCAACAATGTGTCGATGTTTACGCTCAGCACAACCATTTTGTTCCGGAGTATAGGGACAAGATGAGCGATGAGTTATGCCATTTTGAATTAAATAATTCTTAAGTGCACGGAACTCGCCACCCCAATCAGCCTGAAATGACTTGATGGGGAGACCAAAAAATTTCTCAACTACTGAACGAAATTTAATAAATATGGAAAGTACCTCAGACTTATTTTTAAGAAAGTAAATCCAAGTGTATTTGCTAAAATGATAAAAAAAAAAGATAGCATAGTAGGAGTAGCCATCATGAGATGTGATTTTGGCCGGCCCCCACACATCATAACAAATAAGTTCAAGAGGTTGTGAAGCAGTAAATTGAGAGCGAGAAAAAGGCAACTTATGAATTTTACTAACAGAACATGCATGGCATAAGGAATTATTATTATTTTTATCAAAGGAAGCAACAAGTAAACTAGAATCTAACAATTTTCTAACAATTGGAATAGCAGCATGTCCAAGACGAGCACGCCAAGTGGACACTGACGCCAAATGAGCTTGAACAGGAGGAGAAGGAGAGACGGAAAGGTAGTAAAGTCCATCCTTACTCTGGCCGCGCAATAGAACTGCCTTCGTTGCCAAATCCTTAACCAAAAAATAGTCAGCAAAAAATTCAATAGAAATACTGTTAGAAGCTATTAAGGAGCGAACTGAAATTAGATTTTGAGATGCAAAAGGAACAAAGAGAACATCCCAAAATTTAACAGAGGTACCATTAATATTACAATCAAAGGAACCAACAGAGTGAATTAAAAGTTTAGATCCATTACCTAAGGTGACTTCTTCAGGCCCATGATACTCGAAATGAAGAGCAAGATTTTTCAGGTTTGAGGTGAGATGATGAGTGGCACCAGTATCCATAAGCCATAGTTGTTGAGAGAAAGATGAGGTGGCTGCCAAGTTTGACGCTGATTTAGATGTAAAACGTTGTTCTTTGGTAAGTTTGGGAGATGGACAGACACGGGAAAAATGGCCTTGACCTTTGTAGTTATGACAAATAACAGAACTGGTGTCTAAGGGAGCAGAAGAAATGTTATTGGAGAACGAATTCTGAGTGGACAAATTACCAGAATAAAAAGAGGATCGACCACCCCGACTATGTCTGCCACGACCTCTACCTCTTGTGTTATTAGTTCGACTAGCATAGTGAGCACTAGGGGGGAAAGCATAAACAAGATTCTCACGTGCTAATTGAGCTTCTTTAATAAGAAGCAGGCCATAAAGATTGTCAAAGCTAATTGATTCTAGCCGTGCTTCAAGAGCACGAACAAAAGGTCTATAAACATGACCCAAACCTGCCAAAATACAGTCAATAAAATCATCATTAGCCATAGGATTTTGGAGAGCAGCTAGTTGATCAAACAGGCTCTTAGCCCGTTGCATATAAGTCGTGATACTGTCATTCTCACACTTCAGTGTCAATAATTGCTGTCGAAAATTTCGAACTTGTGGTCAAGACCCAATAGAATATGCTGTATGAAACTTATCCCAAGCTTGTTTTGCCGTTGTTGCTCCAATTATTTGTGGCAGCATATTTTTAGAGATTGAAGAAAAAATCCACGACAAGATCTGATGATCTTGCTGCTCCCATTGTACAAATTCATCACTATCGGATGGAGGGGTTACACCATTGTCAACGTGAGAGAACAAACAACAGCCTTTAAAAACACATGTGAGCTGTGTTTTCCATAATAAGAAATTTGTGGAATTTTGTTTGATAGAGAGATGGTGAGAAAGGTTCGAAGAGAATGACATTGGCACAGGAATTTTTGAGGTTGAAGAAGTTGAGATGTCATCAGTGGTTGTAGACATTTTTGAACTGGTGTTTAAACCAAACTCTGCTCTGATGCCATGTGAGAGAGTGAACTGCTCATCTCTATTGTCATTACTTAGATGTACATTTATACAATCTACAAGAGAGTGGCGTGTAACAGAGACACAGATGGAATCAAGTATAAAGCAGAGATGGAACCAAATACAAAAACAGAGTTGGACACGAAACCAACAGTTAGTAAAGGAAGAGTTCTAAGCCGAGAAGAACTCTCTCTCTTTCAACATATACTGAGCTATGGGTGTAAAAAAATTGTGGAGTATTTGATATTAGTTGATTATATGAATATCGTACCGTTATAAGATATTGAATAATTTTTAGCTCACAGGTTGTTTTTTCTTTCACAGTTTGAGTTAGCTTAAAACCAAAAGTTTTTGGACAAAAGCTTCTTACCTTAACTAAATTCATGTGAAAAAAAGCCGATCGATGTATACAAAATGGTTTAGGATATATTTGGAATGAATGAATTCCATAAAATTTTATGAAATTTATTTGTAATTTCAATTTTTTATATTTGAAATGCAAAAAAAATGGAAATTGAATTGTATGAATTAAATTCCATGGATATCATTATACTTTTATCAAATTCCATCAAAATAGTTGAAATTTGTAAATGAATTCCTTATCAAGTTTTGAAAGAGCATGATATCCTTATTAAATTATATATATGTATTTTGTATTTTTAACATTTGTTTCTCCTTTTTTTTTCTCAATTTCTCGATTAGATCTATATTTTGAATGATTCTTGCTTTATTATTTGTCAATTTCTCAATCAATTTTACTATATCAATGTTCTTTTTTACTTTTATATTTTGTAAATTGAATTTTTTATATAAAATTAAAAAAATTTAATCTAATAAATTGACTCATATTGATTGAATTGAATTATTGTTTGATTAATCATATATTCATTAAATTCTCATTGAATCATAGATTATTTTTTTATATATATACTGAATTAATATTAAGGATATTTAAGGAAATAAATTAAAAATAAATTTTTTTATTTATTTATTCCAAGTATAAAATTAAGGAATTTATTTTTAATTCTATACATTGATTATTTTATTCCAAGCATAAGAATTCATTTACAAATGAATTCTATATGAAATTTATTTGTAAATGAATTTCATAATTTCAATTCTTTTGTTCCAGACAGACTCTTAGTTTTTTATGCATAGAAAAACTTGATTAGTTTAGTCTATAAATTTAAAATTTGTTTATATATTAATACATGATGCATCTTTCAAGCGCTTGAATTTTTCGATTGATAAATAAAACTGTTATTTATTTGATGAAGAGCTAAATTTACGAAGTAACAATGAACAAATATAACTTATACTATTCGATCAGACTCATTAGTTTGTAGAGCTATGTATACGGAATTTTTCAACTTCATCATATTAATCATCTCAATTAAATTCCTAGTATACTTAATCCTTTAACCTCAAATGAAAATTTTTAGGATTGACTTGAGTACACTGAAAACTTATCTTTATGAACAATTTTCTTCTATCGGATTCTTAATTAAAAGTTCTCGTTGTTAATCCAAAGTCAAAAGATTTTAGGAGAACAAATTCAATTAAAGGGCTTAGTAAAATAAAATCAAAATATTCAATAACTAAATGATTACATTTCCATATATCATGTTCACAATCATGTGTATGACTTTGTTAGAAGCTCAGCAAAGATGTTATTATATTAGAGTTCCTGATGGCAGTAGACATCATCAATGACAATGGTGGTAACATGATCTAAATGGGTCGTTTTTGTTATTCATTTCTTCCATGCTTTTCCTGAGAAAAATAACTATTTTGTTATACATTGGACACTGTAGTGATTTTACTGGGGTTTTTATCAGTTGTATAATACATATAATGCTAATCATGTGCGTTGGTTCGCAGACCAAATATATGCTCGATCAACTTTCTCAACTTCAAAGGAAGGTATGTGTTCGATTTCTCATTTGCATAGAGAGATAAAAAGAAAATGAAAATGAAAAATCATGAATTGGAAATTGGTGTTTAACGATTGCAGGAAGAGCAATTACAGGAAACCAACAATGGTTTGAGGAAGAAGGTAATTACTGCATTACTATATTTGAGATTCCTTTATTTGTGCTCATGCTATTTTTATCTGCTCTCATTTATCAAAAAGCGGCACATGCACATGCATGTATCTGTATTAGGTTAAAAAATGACTTACTTATCCTAAATATTTCATGAGTCAAATTAACATGAAAATGGCACCAAATAAGTGAGTTAAAACAGTAGTGTGATGGTAGTTTTCATTATTCAACACCTCATTACTTATTTGGCCCGTAAAAAAATTCATGAACCGCAAGAATGGAGTTTTCCTTTGATTGATTTCATTCCAATTAATTTCTTATATTATTGTTTTATTGCTTTTATTTAGATTTTAATATTCGATCATAAAACCATTTTTCTTGTTTTTAGTTTATTAACTTTGGTTATTTAAAGATTTTTTCTAAGAATAATTCTTACTTATAGTCGATTCAAACAAATTTTATGAACTAAATCAACAGTACATTATTGTTTATGCAAATACGTCAAATTAATTTTACACAAATGACAATGTACTATTGGTCTGATTTATAAAATTTATCTAGACTAGCACGTAACTGTAGGAGAAAAAAAAAACTTTCCATTAAGTTTCTTGTTATGTGAGCAATTAATAATTTTAGTTAATGGAACTTGGATTGCAAATTAGAATTATAGAATTCTGACGGCTTTACATTTAATTAAATATTCTAACTTCAAATTTGAATAAATAAATATTATGTATAATGCTCCTAATTGGCAGAGACTAGAGCGCTAGATCGAAAAATTATGTTTTAATCCCTTGAATTAATTAAAATTATACATTTTAAATTTTCTTAATTACCATCATTTTTTTTGTCAGTTAACTAGTTGTCATATCTTATTTAATTACAGTTGGAGGAGATTAATACATCCTTTCAAACAGCATGGGAAGCTAGTGATCAAAGTGTGAGTTTTAATCGCCAGCTGGTTCAGTCGGAAGCTTTTGTTGATCCTTTACAAGGCGATAGTCAATTGCAGATTGGGTAAAAACTAAAAACGAATTAACCACGATGCAGTTATACTAATTAAAGATTATCATATTTTTATTCTACTGATTTCTTTCTTTTTCTTGACTTTTTATTTTTTTAATTACAGTTACAATTCAGGCGCAGATCAAGTGACTGTTGCAAGTACGAGTCAAAATATGAATGGATTCATACCTGGTTGGATGCTTTAATTCTTGAAATTCAAAGAATTGAAGAATTCAATAAGTGATATTAAAATAAGTGCAGCGGTAGAATATTATGCATTGCTGATATTTGGATTCTTCTATTTCTTGCAGAACTGCAGATACAATGTAGTAGCTTAGTTTCATGCAATAATTGTCGAACCAAGAGTGCTATTGAATAATTGTTTCTATAAATTTGCTTTGCTCATTTTTACTTGTAAATATATGCAATTATGCATGCACATTTCTGTTTAAGAGAAACCCTATATATGAATAGGATGAAGTAGTAATATATCTCTTAGGGTTTCTCAGAAAATAATTACTCCAATTTCTATCTATGACACTTCTCTAGGGTTGCAATAGGCTGAAGGTTGCCTTTTCCTTAGTTCTCTCTCTGATTGCCACTAAAGTAGGTAAATCTTCCTTCCATTTTCTTTAAAATGACCACGCACAATTGTTTCAATTTCGTCTACCTTGTTATCTTAATTCATATTAGCTAATTAATTTCGACTCATTTGTGTTATGTTACTATTTAGACCCGTTACATGAAATTGCTGGTGCATTAATTTAATGGTGTATTGTAACATAAAAACAGATAAGAAAATCATTATCTCCAAATGCTAAAATAAGTGGCAGAATTGCAGAAATTTTTTTTGCTACGTGACAATGAGAACTAAGTAATGTTATTGCTAGTTTAGCACATTAATCTTATGGCACTAACTCTAACAGATAATTTTTCTCATAAAAATTAACAAATGTATTGATTATGCATTAAAAATTATTTTGGCGTAGTTGTTGTATTGGTTAATTTGGTTTTTAAGTTCTTATAGTATGATTTAAGGCATTAATTCTGAAATCACTATTAGTAATTACAACTATAAATATAATTAGAATTGCTGGTAAACAAGATGAGTATTAGTAAATTAAAGGTGTACCAGCGTGAAAATAGGAAGAAAAAAGGTATAGATTCTATAAGATAGGGTTTCATCAAAGTGTTGGACATGAAGTATGGAAAAATCCAAAACGAATAGGAAACAGAAAATGACTCAACAAGTAATGACATGAAATGTTAAATAAATTTTGTTGATTGTTGCTGTCTCTTTCGGACATGTGGGGCTTAGGATTTAATTCCTACCCACCGTTAATTCACAATGCCTCTCTAATTATGACGTAGAACTTGGAAAGCACTCTATTGGTTTTCTTTCCTTTTTCTTTTCTTTTCTTTTCTTTTCTTTTCTTTTCTTTTCTTTTCTTTTCTTTTCTTTCTTTTTTATTTTTTTTTCAAATTAAAGGACAAGTTACAAAACGTCAGAAATATATCTCCATCAATTTTCATACTTCTTTCTCCACACATATATAGACTTGTCTTACTTTATTCTAATGTATTAAAAAAAATAGATAATATAGCTTAAAGATTATATAGAAACAAAATTTGCTTATATTTTCCCCTTTATCCTTATAATAATCAATACAATAGTACTTAGTTACTATGCAATATAAAAATCAAGAAAATATTTAATTATTATTAGTCAAAAAGTGCAATTCATCCCATAAAATTTAACAAAAAAAAGAAATTAATTACCTAATATTTATTTTTGTGAAATATTACTCTAAAGTTTACAAATTGAGGCAATATCATCCAAAAATTGACATGTTTGTTATTTTGACTATTTTATTCGGTTGACTACTAACGTGATATCGAAATTGTGCAAAAAATAATATTATGTGGCAAGAATGAAGGTGCAAAAAAACCCCTAAAATATTTCAAAAAGAGGAGTTTATCTTCTAAAATTTGCAAACTGAGACAATTTAACACTTGTTGACGTGTCACATTTATGGCACGTCAGCGGTCAATTGACGAAAAATAGTCAAAATAACGGAGCTGTCAATTTTGGAGTAACATTGTCCCTATTTATAAATTTTAGGAGAATATTGCAATAAAATAAATATTAGATGGTTAATTGGCATTTTTGTCAAATTTTAAGTGGTAAATTGCACTTTCAACCTATTTATAAGATACTTTTAGCCAAAATATAGTTGAGACTCACATGTTAACTACAATATAAATATTCCTCAAGGAAAAAAAAAACTACAATTTAAATAGAAAACAATGGGACTGGCTATCGGTTGAATTGGTTGGAGATAAGCGACTCTAGTTCCAATCACACTCACCCCCGTCCTCTTATTTGTAATTGACAAATTGAAAGAAAGAACAAGGAATATATTTATAGAATAAAAGAAGTATGTAACTAGCTTGATTGGAATTTATAAGAATATTTAAAAATTAACTTTAATACGAAGGTGAAAGAAGTGTTAGTTAAATCCTTGAAATCTTTTAAGAGTTTCAAACATTTAGACATGAACGATCCAATAATAATACTGCAAAATATAACGGCCAAAATTAAATATGGATAAAAGCTAAGTTATTCCGTTGAGTTACATGCAAACATACAAAATATATAAGATTATGACTAATTTTTGCAAAACCATTTGATTGAAAGAATCATTTGCTTCCCGTGTATGAAATTAGATAGTTTCTTTTGTGTTATAAAAAAGATTATTAAGCCTTTTTGTTGTGATTAAGAATATACGCATGTTAATAATAATAATATCATACGAAATGGACAAGGTTAAACAACTGTCGAGTCCCATCCGACTGACAGACAAGTGCCATGCGCAAGTGTGACTTCCACCTGCCTTTTTGTGCTTATGCTTCCTCATTGCCTCTATACTTTTCAACCTTTTTTGCTTTTCTTTACAAATATTGTTATCAAGCTAGCTATATAATACAATTTCTAAAATTATAAAAAAAATAAATTTTTTTTGTAACTTTCTGATAATTATTGCATAAGTTCAACAACCTCCGGTACAATTAACCCGAAAATTGTTCAAATGCAAAATAATCCATCCCAAATAGTTAATAGAAAATGCAAAATTTAAGAACTTTATCTGTACTGAGTAAATAAATAGCCAAAAGAAAATATACGGCAATAACAAACAAGTTCTACAATAACATCGCCATATGCCTTCAAATTTAACTTTTGTATTTATCAATTTTTAAACCTATAGATCAATTTTACCATAGTTTTTTTTTTTTTTTGATAACTCAATTTTACCATAGTAACAACGACTTAAAAACAAATGACCTCATTGGTTTCTGGATAGTTTAAATACATATATGATATTAGGGAGGTAAAAGGTGGCGGCCGACTTGCTGGAGGGTGGGGAGCCACAGTCCCATGCAAGTAGCCAAAACGATAATTTCAATAATTAAAAATTACAGCGGTCAATATATAAAGAGAAAAAATCATTTAAATATTTGAATAGAGTCAATTTAAATAAAATAATAATATACGGACATTTTCAATTATTTTGCTTGAGTGGGTAAATTTGAAAAAAATAAAATAAAATGATGGGATATTTTTTTAATAATGTAATTTTAAAAATAATTTACAAAAATGAGGTATGTTAGAATTTAATTACAAAATTTAGGTTTTTTCAAAACCATTGATACCTATAGCGTTAATTTCAAACTGCGAAATCCATGCTAGAAAATTTCAATTTTCACTGAAATTACTGTCAATTGCAGTGGTTTCAGTGTCTGTGTGGTAGACCTGAAACCGCCGCAGTTTCATGCTGACATGAAAAAATGACATGTGGCACGAAAATATTTGCCTTATTAAGTAATATTTGAAATGAATATATCAGAAGTTGGGTAGTTGTAAAATGGAAAAAGGAGTTGGTCATGTACCCGTATATCTTGAGTTCAATTCTTAGGCCCTGCATTTTTTCAAATATTAAATATTATTATATAATAGAATAATGGATATATATTATTAAATAATAGAATAATGGCAATTGGCTTATCTTTGAAAAATTACCTCCCTTCATATCTTGAATTCGAGTCTCATCCAACCCTCTTAGCCGATTTTTTTTTATTATATTGAATATATATTAAAGTATTATAGAAATATTGCATACCAATCATAAATATAGGATTATGGTTTAATGGTAAATAATTTATTTTAGAAAAATAGCTTCCTTCCATGTCTTGGATTTGAGTTCCATCAATTGCAATATTTTTTAATACTGAATATATATTAAAATTTTAAAAATATATTGCATACAAGTTTCAAATATAAAGTTATAATTTAATGGCAAATGACATTCTTCATTTTTTTAGCACGTAAGATTAAATTCCTGCACATTTTTTTTTAAATATATTTCATACAAGTTTCAGATATAAAGTTGTGGTTTAATAACAAATGACCTATTCTCCACTTTTCTAGCACGCGAGATCAAACCTCTATACAATTAATTTTTTTATATTAGAATTTATAATTAATTTTTTATGTATAAATTATTTATATTAATAAAAGAAATTATTAAATCATGTAAAAATTTAATAATTAAAAAAGATTTTCTTCACTTATAAATTACAAAAAAAAAATTCGTTATAATTTATAATCCGATCGGAAAATAGAGATTTTTAGTAAATTAATTTTTTAAGCATGAATTTTTAGTAAATTAATTTTTTACGTGACTTAATGGTTTCTTTTATTAATGTAAAAAAAATAATTGTACGACAATGATTTAATCCCGCGTGCTAGAAAAGTAAAAAATAAATTATTTACTATTAAATCACAACTCTACATTTAAAACTTATATACAATGTATTTTTAAAACTTTGATATATATTCAATATTAAAAAATAAAAATGTAGTCCTATAAAAATTTAGCTGGTGGGATTCAAACCCAAGACATGAAGAGGCTATTTTTATAAGATAACTCGTTTCCCATTAAACTACATTTCTATACATGATAGTTGTATGCAATATATCAATAATATAATAATTTCTATACATGATAGTTGTATGCAATATATCAATAATATATATTAAAAAAACAATGTAGTTCATGAGAATTGAACTCAAGACGTGGAGAGACATTAGGAGGATAATCATTTTTGCCAATTCGCCACTATTCAACTTTGCATACACTGATTCCAAATGTTTATAATATTGTAAATATATATTCAATATAAAAATAAAAAAATTGCAGTTGATGGGAATTGAATTCTGGACGTGAAGGGACACTAGGAGCATTGTGATCCCGCTTTTGCCATTTTGCCGCCACTCCACCTGTGATACTTATATTCCAAATATTAAAAATAATAAAAATATTTTCGTGCCACATGTCAATTTTTCATGTCGGGCATGAAATCGCTGCAGGTGGCAGCAGTTTCAATGAAAATTACAATTTTTTTAGCGTGGATCCCGCAGTCTAAAATCGTTACAATTGTCGGTGATTTTGAAAAAAATTTTAATTTTGTAATAAAATTCTGAAATACTTCATTTAAGTTAATTGTTTTTAAAATTACATTATTAAAAAAAATATCCCTAAAATGATATAAGTAATTTATAATTTTGTTTTTTAAATTGAGTTATTCAAAGGCTAGCTAACCCACTGCCAACCCCTAACATTAAAAACATAATAAATATACGTACTGGTACGAGATTTTTAAATATTGAAAAATATTTAACCCCTAATGAAAAAAATTAAAATTTACCCTAATGGTCTTTGCACACAAGAGAAATATGTTTGTTAAGATCATCATTTTGTAATTTTTTATATTGGTCGAGATTCGTTTGTACTATTTTACAGTCCCCAAAGCGTTTGGGTTGGCCCCCCCAACAAAAAAAAAAAAAAGCAAATTAAATTTGCGCTAGATACGGTTGAATAAAATATTTTTTTAATGAGTGGTTTGATTTAGCTGATTGGAAGGTGGATAGATCTTTGGCACCTCATAGGAATGAGCTGGAGATTGTCCGTTCTTGTAACAAAAATATATTTTGTTTTTTAAAAGTTTTTTGGCTAAAAATGCAATTTATCTTCTGAAAATTTAATTAAAAAAATCAATTTTTTAAATATTTATTTTGATACAGTGCATTTTTAAATTTTATAAATTAAGATAATGTCACTTTAAAATTAATGA
Source organism: Excoecaria agallocha (assembly GCA_037975025.1). Classification (NCBI taxonomy): domain Eukaryota; kingdom Viridiplantae; phylum Streptophyta; class Magnoliopsida; order Malpighiales; family Euphorbiaceae; genus Excoecaria; species Excoecaria agallocha. The sequence goes on along the minus strand of CM075821.1, from coordinate 35,491,442 downwards.
ATCCGTTATTTTGACTATTTTTTGCCAGTACAATGCTGACGTAACGTAAATATGATACGTCAACATAAATTAAATTGCACTAATTTATAAATTTTAGGAAATAAATTGTTATTTTTAGAATTTTTTCACCTTCATTCATGCCAAGTGGCATTGTTTTTGCCATGTGAAGTATGACGTGTCATGAGTTGACTTGTCATATTTTAATTTTAATGTCACATCAGCAGTCAATTAACGAAAAATAATTAAAATAATAAATTCGTCGATTTTTGAGTAATACTACTCTAATTTGTAAATTTTTGGATAAATAATAATGTATTGGAGAATTGAATTAGTTATAATTTTCAAAAGGAAAATGAACTATAATTTAAGACGAATATATATATATATAGTGACGTAGTAATACCTTTTGAGAAATTTTCAATCAATTGTGTGCCCAAACTAAATAACAAGGTTCAAAATATTTATTTACATCGAATCCATAAATAAATTTATAAATCAAATAAATAATTGAAAAATGAATACTATATTGAATAAACAAAATTAAAAAAATATAGTTAAATATGTGACAATTTTTGTTAATAAATAATTTATGGATCGAATCCAACAAGAAATTTCTATAAGAAATAGAGTAAATAAAAGTCAAATTAAAAGAGAAAAATAAAAAAATAAAAATCGTTGGACGTGCCGCACGTACAATGTTAGGTTGTAAGTAATCTTCTCTTGCTTTCTGTTTTGCCAAAATCTTGTATTCTATTCTATGCATAAAAAATCTTCAGTGGATATATGGATTCCTTATGCTTCCTCTTATTTGAGAAACTGTCACTGACAGACAGCAAACCCAAAATCTGTCTATCTTTTAGTTTTATCAATCAATTTCGTTTCCATTTTCATTCACTGACTAAATTTTCTGGTTAATATTTCACGCCCACACTCCATATCAGTAAATTATTCGTATTCTACTTTGACGAATAATGATCAATGGTGGTCTTGATTTTTTATTTTTCAGTTTGCTCGTGAGCAGGTTGGTTCCAAACATACTTTTATACGCATAATATAATAATTTAAAGAAAATAAGTTTATTCCTGTCATATTTATATTACAGCCGTCTATATATGTTTTAAATATATTCTGAATTACTTGTGATAGGATCAAATTAGAATATGATAAAATTTAATTAAAGAAAATATAATAAGGATAGTTTTTGATTAAGTTCTAGCTAGTTTGTAATAGTTTCAAGATTATGTCTTTCCTATTTTACTTGTAACCAAAAGTACATATATTTGTAAATCATCATTAATACAATGAACATTAGAGAATTTATTTCTTACACTTTTCTCCACTCCTAAACTTAAACTCACCCAAAATTTATATTGACGTGCCAATTTATGTGGCGATGTTACAAAGTTTTCTATTAGGGTCAATGAAATTAATCCTAAAATATATATATATATAATAAAGAAAACATTTTAACATGTTCATTATTTTCTAATCTAAAATATATGCATCCAAAAAGTATTATGAAATGGATAATTTGTTGTGTCGGCAAGGAAATCTTAATGGAACTTTTAGAATCATAGAAAGAAAAAAAGAAAAGAAAGTTTCAATTGGAAGGATTTTGTAAAGTTTTAGAGATTAGTGAAATAAAATTAATATTTTTACTGAAAAAGAAAATTAAGAGGGGCGCACGTGTCGGGGGTTGAGAAATTAATTGAATAGAAATTCATACGTGTCAAGTATTGAGAATATAAATGTAGCAGAAGTACACGTGTCACATACACTTGGATGGAACTTCACGTGAGCCCTATACAATACTGTTTGCAGATAGCCAAATGTCAGGTCCTCATGCTAATCAACTTGCATCTTATTGTTATTGTTATTATTTTAATTTTCTTATTTCTACTTTGTCCTTTGCTTAGCCTGTCTGCTTATGCATAACTATTAACTAGGATGGTACCTCTGCAATAACTAATAACCAGAAGTTCTTTTTCTTTTCTTTCTAACAGCCAGAAACTTGAATTGCTGGACCAATTATTTTTTTTTTTTAAATTCAGTCTCCTAATTTTTATTTTGTTGTATAAATTTTTAAAACACGCATCATAATATATATTTGGTCTAAATATAAACTTAACATAAAATTATGGTTAAGAGATCCAACGCATTTTAAATAATACTATTATTTTACTTAAACTATTAAATAAGACCATGGGTGTACTCAAAACTAAAGGACTCAATATATTACATTTAAAAAAAATTATGGAGTCAATACCAAAAAAAAAATAATAATAATTTAAAAATCCAAACATGCATTTTCCTTAATTACTAAAGAATTAATATAACCAAATAAGCAATGGTATCAGGTGTAAGGTGGAAATCAGAGCAATTCTGCAAAAGAGAATCACAATTATATGTTCACTGCAATGACCGAAAGTGTCAAGTGTCCCACGTCAGTTAGCTATAAGAATATGTTTAGTTTTGTAAATTTTACGTTTTAGATTTTTAATATATATTCGGCGCTAAATTTACCAGAATGTTTTAAGTATTTTATATCAGTTAGTTATAAGAATATAAATTTAAAAATTAGTGATTCTGATACTATGTGAATAAAATATATGAAAATTTAACTCAATTTTAAAAAAGTAATTTGTGAAGTAAGAATTGCCAACCATTTATAATAGTTATTGTAAATTTATTAATTAATATATATATATATTTTTTCATTTGATAATTAGCCCTAATTAAATATATTTCCTAAACTTAGGAAATCGTCTTCATAATTTAAATAAGCACAATATCCACGTTTTCCGATACTGCATATGACTGAGAGTTCATTGAAAGTTTGTCCTTTATGGATGAATTCTATTCCGATTGCTAATTGATATTTTTTTCGTTCTTTTTTATTTTTTATTTTTGAATAAAATTTAAATTTTATTTATCTGTCACTTTTAAATTTTTAATATAATTTAATTATTTTTTTCAATTTAATTTTCTTTTTTAATAAAATTATAACCAATTAAATTTAATAATTTAGTCTTAATCACGTAATTTAATACTAAATTTAATTCTCTTTATTATTTTTTAATCTTAGTAAAAACAATAAAAATGATAGATAAAAAGAAACGGATGGAGTATTTAATAGTAATTATTATAATGTCATTATCAATTCAACCAAAAAGCCGTTGATGTTATATATTTCATGTTGTCTGTGTCGTAATTGGAACTTTTTCTTAATTAGTGGCACCATTGGCTTCATATGTTCCTTTTCTTTTTCTTTTTATTTAAATAATCGTACACGTGGTAAATAATTTGGATTAGACATATTTAAACTGAATCGCAACATGTTCTATCTGTATCATAGATGATAGGTAAATATTTTATGAATCACAAAAGGATTAAGTCGAAATAAGCTCTGATTAAGTAGGTGAAGTTATTTTGGCATTTTTTTAATTTTAGCTTTTGTACATTTTCATTAAAAAATTACATGTATAATCTATAAATTAACTATCTTATGAGATATATGACATGCAATGAGGCCGACCTGGATTGGATAGGAACATAAACTATTTGTGGGATATAATTAGATTGTCTAAATGTGCAAATCATTTCTTAAAATTTGGTAAAAAATGCAACTAAAATTTGACAAAAAGCATAATTTAGACCTTAAAATTTCATTTAGTGCAATATTACTGTTAATATTTCAAAATTAGAGTAATTTGGTCCCAAAATGATTGCTGACATTAAAAAATTTGACACGTATCATTTAAGAATTAGAAAATTTTTTTAGGGGCCAAATTGGCCCGATTTTTAAAGTTCAGGGATAACATTATACCAAATAAAATTTTAAAACTACATTGCCCTTTTTACCAAATATTAGGAACCAAATTGCACTTTCAGCCAAATTATATTTTAATTAACACTCACACCCATTTTATAATAATAAATAACATATTTACCACATCACACAGTGCATTGCACTTGAATTATATTTACTCGCACGCATTCTAGAATAATACTAGTAAATAATATATTTTAGAATCATTTGATACATCACAAAATTTAATAAGTATTTTAATTATAATGTAATTAATATATTATGCTGTTTAGAGTCGTATTAATTTACTAATTGTTGATGCTGATGTGAATGCAATTACTGCATTTTGCCTAATTTGGTGTTTGATTTTATTTATTTCCACTTAATCCCATTCACTTCTCAAAACATTCCCTGTTACTGTTAGTACACTTGCGTACTATTCTTTACATGACCAAATTAAGCAACTCTACTCTCCGCCTTCTACTTATATTTAATTATTGTCATTTCCTTTTCATCATGCTTATGTATAAATATTAATTCGTACGCATTCTAAAGACAAAAAGAGGCCACAAGAAGTACCTAATTTCACATTTCTTGGATATATATGTCACTTTAACATACTTATAACCTCGCCATAATTATTTCTATATTCATTTTCTTTTCCAAATTTGGAAATTATTTCAGTTTTTGGACATGTGGGCATTATGGTTTGAGTTCAGCTTAGCGATAGCTGTGTAATTATATTAATTATAATTCAACACTTTGTAACAAAATAAAAGAGTAAAAACCAGCTATCAATTATTATTTTTTATATAATATTAAAATTATCTGATTGAGATTTTGAATTTTAATATTAAAAATCTACGGAACTACCTATTTAGAAATACAGCTTTCTTTTGGGATCATATTGTAATTATCCTGAGTTTTTCAACTTTCATGTGTTGATATATTTATGATTTTTCGTTTATTTATTTTATTTTTGTCTGATATTAAAAAATAAAGAGTGAGCTTATGATATGATTTGAGTAGTGTATATAAAAATATACACGTGGCAATAATCTCCGCCGTCAACATGATGAATGCAAGTATTTTTGGGTGGTTTAGACAGGACCATACAAAGGCCTAACATCAGCTAGTGGCCCCAGGGAAAAGAAATTTGAATAAAATCAAAATAAGGAGAAAAATATACCAATCCACAAATTATTCAGTTGATATTCAATCAAACTAACAAAAATTCAAGTTATATTTTAACTAAATTCAATGCACAATATTTAATTTCATATTATTATTGAATATTAATGCCCAAATTATTTATTATATTTCGTTAGACTTGTTAAAATATCCATTACCATGAAACAATGAATTTCCACACCAGAACAATCAATTAGAGTTGCCAAAATTTATTTGGATCCCTAAATTCAATTCAATTTGCAACACAAAAAATTAATCTAAATTCAATTTGATCTTCATTTTATGATAAGTTTGATTTGTTCTTCAAATTTTTGGATATATATGCAACGATTTAAAGTCTGGTCCCAAAGGATCCATACGAATTGAGTAATACCTATCCAGTCGGTTTGTCCTGTTTATAAATTTTATCTAAAACTTTAAATTATAAACTTTATTTTTGTTAAAAAAAGTCGTTATAACCTTATAATAATTATTATGATTTTATAAATTTTTAATCTAAAATGACCCTATGGGTTGAGTACCCGTATACCGTATTTGATCCATTTAACCCATTCACGATTTTCACCTAAAAATTAAAAATTAATTTATATTAAAAGAAGTTGCTATAAACTTGTAATTATCTATGCATAGAAAATTCAATTTGTTAAATTCATAATACAATTCACAATAAAATTTGTTTATATCAAATACAATGATGCATCTAAAACAATGTTAATATGTATATCTATATTAATATATTTACATGTATATTATTTTTTCTAATTGACTAGATAATTAAACACATTTATCTAAACCTGGTAAAATTGACCCAAATTTATGGATCGACTCAAATTCATCCAAAAAAATTGATCCAAATCCAATTCAATCCACATAAATATCAATTGGGTCAACCCAAAATTGACCTATTTTATTTTTCAACCCAACCCAATACCTAATAAATTAACCCAAAATTAACCTATCTTACTTTCTAACCCACCCAATGAATGTTTTCAAGATTTAAAGATCTTGATACATTGGGTTCACGTGCACACAAATGATAAAGAAGAATACGCTCATAACTTTCCAGTTTAAGCTCCGTAGTTTATCGGGCAATGGAAGAGCGAGTTGAAGTCCCATGTGATGTAATGATAAATGGGTTCTCTTCACGTGTCTCTCAGTTAGATTAATTTTATATTTTTCACTCATTCATGCCTTAATGTGTTAAAAATAAAAAATAAAAATTCAGTTATTTAATGTTGCAAGATAAAAATTACTAATAGTAAAAACTCTAAAAGTTGATTTTATATATATATAAAGTTGCTCAACTAATTAAGTTGTATTTTGAAAAAAAAAAAAACTAATTAAGTTGTATAACTATCTTACATTGATTAGATACTAATTAATTATACTAATGCTTTATTTCACTTGCACCAACGTGTCAAGCTGTCTCTTATTCTTTTAATTTTCCCAATTGGCCACATCTCCTCGCTAAAATCAGTAATTTAAATACAAATCTATGCACGTGGATTTGAAATAGCACGTGTTATCGCTGTGCGTAGTATTTTGTTTTATGATTTGCCAAGGAAAAAATAGTTCTATATTTTTCATGCAATGAGCAACCTTTTTGTGAAGAAATGAAACATTTTACCTTATCAACTTATAAATTTAAATTATTTATGGGTTGATCCAAATCAATCAAATCCATTAATGATTTAATTCATATTTTTTGATTCATTAACGATCCATCCATTAATAATTCAATCAAAAAACGTACAATCCGTCCATTTATGACATTTACATTTATCCATATTGAATATACTGAAAATAGACAAACAATATAAAAAAATAGCTAAATAGATACATTTGGGCTAATTGATGGATATCGATCTAAATTTGTTCAATTTTTTTTTGTATCTTGATCTATTTACAATTCATAAAATTCGCCTGTTTTCGATTTGCCCTTTTATAACTCAATACAAACCGGTCGGACTGAACTATTTGCTACATCTACCATCAATTCATGTCCCAATTTTTACCATAAACATTTGATATTGTATGACATAATATTTTAAAAATAATTATATATTTGCTAAACTATTCTTTCATTAATTAATGCAGTGAAAGTTCATTTAAAATTGCTAAAAAAAGCGATAAATGCATTTTAAAAGCAGAAAATGTGGGAAAAATTAGAAAATATAATGGAAAATGAAAATCCCCTTGATTTTTTAGAGTATATTTAAGGTAAAACAAAAACAGAAATTTTAAAAACTATTAAAAATGAAATGGAGGTAGTAAGTTTGGTACTTATAACTTTTAAGGATATTGAAAGGAGCCATGGTGCAGTGTTTCAGCAACATAGAATTACATAACCCGAAATTATTATTTCGTGTCACGACTTTAATCATGAAAAATAATAAACTCTGACACTGTATTGGTGCAAAAATATTAGATTTTATAAGGAGTAAAAATAAGGAAGTAATCATTTTTAGATAAGATCTACCCATGTGAAAATACAGGTAAGAAAATCTTAAAAAAGGAAACATTCACTTACACGTACGAGTGTAAAATGCTACGAATTAAGAACAGATAAAGAAAAAAAAGAAAAAAAAAAAGAAGAAGAAGAAGTTATACCCAGTGGACACTAATTGAGGACTTAAGTACAGTACAAGAAGGACCAATGAGAGATTGACACCAAACACAAAAAAACCAGTGGTATCAACAAAACCAGAATTTGCTCTATAAAGTGGTGTTGGCCTTGGGCATATATCTCAGCAATAGAGCATTCTATATATGTAAGTGCATGCCTTGTTGGGAAATGATTGAGGAGAGAGTCCTATATTTATAAAAATTAGTGTTTTGTTTTGGGGGTTTTCTTTTTTGGTGGTGTTCTTGGGTTTTGGTTGTTGGGTTATTTTGAGGAAAGAAAAGATTTTTAATTTTTCTTTGTTGTGAGGAAGATGGGTAGAGGTAGGGTTCAGTTGAAGAGAATAGAGAACAAGATCAACCGTCAAGTAACATTCTCTAAGAGAAGAACTGGTTTGTTGAAGAAAGCTCATGAGATCTCTGTTCTTTGTGATGCTGAGGTTGCTTTGATTGTCTTCTCTCATAAAGGAAAGCTCTTTGAATACGCCACTGATTCTTGGTATATCTCTTCTTCTTCCCCTTCTTCATATTATGTTTTGTTTTTTTTTTTTTTTGAAATTTTCTTTTTCGTTTTCTTTTCAAAGATCTGAAGTGGGTTCTCTCCATCTCTCCTTTTTTGTACACAGTTTGCTACTTTATTTCACTTCTCTTCTGATTTTGTTTTTTTTTTTTTTACTTCTTTGCCGACCTAATTATATTTTTCCTCGGATGAGAAATAAGTACAGCTCAGTCTCTCAGATTATGACATTTATAATATAAGTAATTAGTTAAATAATCTTATATGTTAAAAGTAACAAAACTTAGAAGAATTGTGTGTTCCTTAACAAGTCTTGTCGACTCAGAAATGTAATTAGCAGAGTGAACCTTTGATCTGCGGGCGGGTGAGTGGCCATGTCCGACTGAAGGGCTACTACTCAATCTTTAACACAAACTGAAGGTCTTTGGCCGTTGGTGCAAGTGCAAGACTAGTCATACATATATGATTTTTAATGCAAAATTAATTGATGTCATATGGTGTTTTTAATCTCTGTTTTGCCCTTGAGTTGGCTCGGAAAAGCTTTGAGTTAGTAATAGGAAAAATAATGGAGAGTCTCTGAAAGATGCTACCCATATTGACATCTGTCCTGAGATCTACTGGCAATTCGTGAGTACTATAAAGCTACAGTACAATATTGTCTTGTTGTGCGATTAAATCGAAATCTGCATGTATATATATTATTTATCGGGAATCCAAATTGTGAAAACCTCTGTAGGAATATCTAATCCCTCAGAAGTTGGCCCAATTTTCAGGGCAAAAAACCCTACTGGGCGACCATAGAGAAAGTCCGATTCATTGGTTAGATTTTTGTCTCTTGTTTTAGGATTATAAAGTAACTGGCCGTACTTTTACCTGCGACCACTACGAATATTACCAGTATTTATTATAAATTTTATGTTTTTATTGCCTTTTTCTATGTTTCCATGATTCAATGTACTACTTTGGACATTCTTTTTATGCATGCGCAACATAGATGTTATCAAATTGGAATCAATTTAATCTTATTTTAAGCGTTTGACTCTTATGTAATTTTATACTATTTGAAGTTTGTCTCTTGTGAGTTACCGTGAAATGAGGGTTTTAGCCCTTTTAATGAGATAGGAAAGCAAATTGTTGAACAGAAAATGTCAAAATAGTTGAATTTTTCATATTGCTTACACAGTCTACAGTGTTGATTTGTTTTACTTAATATATTGTTCAATATTGCTTACTCTTTTTTCTTCTTGCTTTTGCTTGGAATTGTGTATTATAGGGACTTGCTTTGATTACATCTTGAGTCTAACATCTTGTTTACCTTTAACATTAGTAATGTATCATCTTTCCTCATGGATTCATCTCTATTACTATTATTGTGAATTTAAACTCTAGTTTGAATCCCCATGTGTGCAAAAATGTTGCTTGTTTTTAAAGCTCAGTGCTTTCTCTATAAACTTAGTCCAGCAGGTGAATTGTATATCGTCTTATTAATTTTCAGACTCTAGTTTGAATTTGAACAAAGCAATTCTGTATAAAGGCAATTGTGATAGTTGGGTTTTCCTTACCAATGAGCATTAAGAACTGATTCATCTTAGCATATAGATGTAAATCATCTTATTTTTGATTGATGTTATAAATGTTTGATTATCCGTTGATGTATTAGAAAATGGATAGTTGGGGATTATTGGAGTTAGGTATAGGTCGCTATTTATATCAAACACGTTAGATGAAACTGTGAATCATATGGGTCTTCGAAGGCTATACTTGAGCAGGACCCACTAACATGGAATCCTTGATTGTGGTGCTTATTCCGTTTCTAACTATTGTTGTGATGCTTTTGTTTTCTGTGGTCATTACTTTGATTTAATCTAAAATTCTCAACTATACCCCATCTTCCATTATCCTGCACCTTATGTATATCCCAATGGAAATTTCAGTTGAAAGTCCCTCTTTTAAATGTGTGAAATTGCACTCTTAATCATATGATATCGTTTCCATTGTTTCTATGCTTATCACTACCTAATAAGTTCCTCATTTCAATTCAACTAAGCAATCTTATAGTTGATATGGACGGAGGGACAGTGGGTGAAATAATATATATAGAAGTGTAACAATTACAACTTGAATTGGTGTGTGTGTGTTTTTTTTCCTGTAATTAAATTATGAAAGTTTCTATACTTTTATTGTAATGCTCTCCTCAACAAATGTTAACATTTCTTATGGAACAGCATGGACAAAATCCTTGAACGCTATGAGAGGTATTCCTATGCAGACAGGCAACTTCTAGCTACTGATCTGAATTCTCATGTATGTTCTAACTGTTGTCTTTTGGAATGTAATCAATTTTTTCAAGTTGAATATTTCTTTGTGATATCAATTGGGAATTTCTCTGGTTATGTGTCAAATATGTGTATTAAATTTATCACAAGCCTGATTTCTAATTATGCAGGAGAACTGGACCTTGGAGTATAACAGACTCAAGGCAAAGGTTGAGCTTTTACAGAGAAATCATAGGTACTAAATAACTCACTTGCATGCTCTCAATGGATTAATCACCTTAATTTAGTGGACGTGTATGATTATTTGGCTCTTAATTTTTAAATTTGAACAGGCACTATATGGGAGAAGATCTAGACTCATTGAGCCAGAAAGAGCTACAAAACTTAGAGCAACAGCTCGATACTGCTCTTAAGCACATTATTTCAAGAAAGGTGCATATATTACGTTCTTTCCATGACATAATATATATGAAATTAAACCTTACAATAACATCACCGTTCTTTCCTGCAGAACCAACTGCTTAGTGAGTCCATCTCTGAGCTTCAGAAAAAGGTAAATTCAATTAGTTTAGGTGTCTGATACTAATTGGTGCTTATGAATGTCAGATGCCTCCGCAAGTACTAACCACCAAATTAAATTCTGGGGGTTTATTACTGCTATTTTTTTTAGCAATGCTGTATGTGCATGAGCAAGAATACACCAATATTTAATAGCTAATTGTAAATGGTTATAAAATCTACCATTGAATATATTCACAAGAAAAATAAGAGAATGGTTAATTGGACCCAGGAAAGTTTACCTTACTTTGTTCTTGTTTTAGGGTTTTATATATATGTGTGTGTGTGTTTTTCATTCTAAGATTATTTAAGGTCCAAATTCAGTGTGCATTTAAATTAGCATCATTTTTAAAATGATCAATTCTGACCTATGGTAATTAAATTTTTGGCATCTTCTTTTACTTTGCAAAAATAAAAATTTCGGGCAAACTTGCTAGTTAGAAGTGGAATTCAATGCATTTAATTTTGATCCAATTTAGGTGGTTTTATGCCTTCATTTTATTATTTGATTAAATGACAGGAAAGGGCAATGCTGGAGGCAAATAGCATGCTCACAAAGCAGGTAAACTGCCTACCTTGTCAAGACGATGCCTAATAGGTTCCATTTAATTGATGGATAGAAAGTTTTTGAGTCCTAAACATCTCTCTCTTATGCTTAATCCTAGTGCATTTAGGATTAAAGTAATTAAATTTCGAACAATGTCTAAGGCCTAAGATGCTAGAAGAATTCAAGTTGGTAAACTTTTGGATTTAGGGTTAAATACCAAAAAACTCTTTAGTATCAAATGACAACCAAAGTAATTCTCTTATGTATTTCTTGAAGTAAACGGCTGAGCCTTTAAATAAGTACAAGACAAGTAGTTGTTATGTACAAGGAAACTACTCCTTATCAGATAGACATGAGCTAGAGACTGTTTGCCCTTAAACACAAATAAACAGCAAGCTGTTTAAGGGCAAACTGTCAACTTTAACTAACAAACTAAAACAGCAAGTTGTTTTAGTTATATAACAATTATTAACAAACTATAACTGCATAAATCACGCCAACACTCCCCTTCAAATTGGTGCGTAGATATCTTGTATGTCCAACTTGTAAAGTGATTTAGACAATACCATACTTGAAACTGCCTTGGTCAGGATATCAACTAGTTGGTCTTCAGATTTCACAAACGGAACTTCAATAATGTGAGCTTATAACTTCTCTTTGATGAAGTGCCTATCTATTTCTATATGCTTGATGCGATCATGCTGTACTGGGTTATAAGCTATTGAAATTGCAGCTTTGTTGTCGCAATATAAAGTCATAACTTTAGACTTAAACCCCAAATCTCCCATTACCGCTTTCACCCATAATAACTCACATATACCTTGAGCCATTGCTCTGTACTCAGCTTCAGCACTTGACCTTGATACAACCTTCAGCTTTTTACTCCTCCACGTTACAAGATTATCACCAACAAAGGTAAATTATCCTGTTGTAGAATGCCTGTTAGTATTATCTCCTGCCTAATCCAAATCAGTATACCCTTTAATATCTAAGTGGTCATTCTTAGCAAACATAATCCCTTTTCCTGGAGAGCCCTTAAAGTATCGTAAAATACGATCCACAACATTCATATGTCGTTCACTTAGGGCATGCATAAACATACTGACAACACTAACAACATAAGCTATATCCGGTCTCGTATGCTATAAATAAATAAGCCTACCAACAAGTTGCTAATATCTCTCCTTATTAGTAGGAACATCACTCAGATCTTTATGAAGTTTGTGATTCTGTTCAATCGGAGTGTCAGCTGGTTTGCAGTCTAACATTCTTGTTTCTGCTAACAAATTCAGTACATATTTTCTTTGAAAAAGAAAAATGCCTTGGTTTGATCGGATCACTTCTATACCTAGAAAATATTTTAGTTCGCCAAGCTCTTTCATCTCAAATTCATTGAACAAATATTTCTTCAATCTTTCAATCTCAACCTCATCACTACCAGTCAATATCATATAATCTACATAAATAATTAAAGCAGTTACCTTGTCTTGATTATGCTTTAAAAATAATGTGTGATATGAGTTACTTTGTTTGTAACCAAAGTTCTTTATTGTCAATGTAAATCTCCCAAATCAGGCTCGGGAAGATTGCTTTAAATCATACAATGCTCTCTTTAACTTGCATACCATTATTGATCCTCTTGAATCCTTTGATGGACCCTCCATGTATCCTTTTCTGTTTTTCCTTTTAGCAATAAGATCATCAGCACATTCAGGTCGACCGTGAAGCTTCCAACACTTGTCAACTATATGATTCTTGCCACAATGAGTGCATTTAATTTTAGTGTTAGTGGAACTACCAGAATTGCCTTATTTCCATTTTTCGAGCAGCAAAGGCGTTACCACTAGGATCGTCCTCATCTGTCATAGTCTTTAATCGGGTATGCTCTTCACAAATCATAGCATAAGTTTCTAAGACATCAGGAAGAGGATTGGATCAAAGGACATAGGCATGAGCGGCATCGAGATAAGAATCTAATCCTACAAAAAAAATATAGACACAAAAATTGGTGACAGTTGCTAAGTGAGTGCAGAGATCAACCTCATTCTTGATTAGTAGAGGATTGATGGCATCAAGCTTTTGCCAAATTGTTTGTAATTCTTCATAGTAAGCTTTAAGATTGCGACCTACTTGTTTGATGTTAACAGATTTTTGTGTTAACTCATATGTTTTTGAAGAATTGTTGCCCAGGGTATAAGTTTTCTCTACAGCATTCCAGATGGCTACTGTAGTAGGAAGACGATAAAAAAGAACTCTTAAATGCTTCTCCATTGAGTTAAGAAGCCATGTCTGGACCATGCAGTTTTCTTCCTCCCAGATTTCATAAGCTTCAGCATCAGTGGCCACGGGAGCCTTCTTTGTCCCTGTAATATAACCAAGTTTTCTCTTACTTGCAATGGACATGTGTGCAATACGTGCCCATGAGTCATAGTTAGCATGACCAGTAAGTTTTTCAGGAGCAATCCCGAATTATCAAATGTCTCACCCACCATATTTTGGAAAGAAAAAAATATAGGATAACAGCGGAAGAATAGTGCAGTGTTGTAGAATAGTAAGAACAAATCCTACAATTCTAGGTTTAACAAGAGAATAATTTGTTAGTGGTAGAACTCTGCTCTGATACCATCACAAACAAAGTAATTCTCTTATGTATTTCTTAAAGTAAACGGCTGAACCTTTAAATAAGTACAAGAGAAGTAGTTGTTATGTACAAGGAAACTACTCCTTATCTCTGATACATGAGCTGGAGACTGTTTACCCTTAAACACAAATAAACAGTAAGCTGTTTAAGGGCAAACTGTCAACTTTATCTAACAAACTAAAACAACAAACTATTTTAGTTATGTAACAATTATTAACAAACTATAACTGCACAAATCACGCCAACATCAAATGTGTGCACCCATAGTAATTAGCCCTGATAAATAAGGACTCTCTTTTTTCTTTTTCTTCATCATTTTCCTCACTTCTCTAGGGACTTGCTAGCAACAAGACGTATTGAGAGGAGTAGAAAATGAAGTTTGAATGACTAAGTGTACTGATTTATTAACATTGAATTTGGTAATTATACAGATTAAAGAGAGAAAGGCACAGGCAGATCAGCAGGCACTTTGGCAGCACCAAAACCATAACAACAATGTCTCATCATTTTTCATCCCACAGCCACCACTTCCATGCCTTAACATTGGGTAATTATCTTAATCTCAATTTGAGCTTTGATTAATGTTTACTTTTATGGATAATTAGGAAGTAACTAATTGAGCTGTGAAAATGCAGTGGCAATTATCAGGAAGAGGCACCAGAGGTGAGGAGAAATGAGCTTGACCTTACCTTGGAACCCCTTTATGCATGCAATCTTGGTTGCTTCACCACATGAATTCCAATAAGTTATTATTAATTAATTCTACTGCTTGCTACTACCTCATCAAGAAGCTTTTAATTTGTTTATATATTATTGAAGACCAAACCTCTACCTGTTTAATTAATTAAGTTCAACAAATGTCAGACTGTTTTACATAGCAAAGTCTACCTTATTAATTATATGCATATGCATGCTGATAAATGTATATCTGGAATGGAATGTTTATTTGTTGTATAATTAATTCAAGATACTACTTTCTCTTTTATTTATTTTTTTAGCTTTCCATACCTTTGATATATATATATATATATATATCAAACAATATCTTCTATTCACATGTATATTTCTTTCTTTTTAAATATTTTAGTAGTGGATACACATATATACATATTTTACATCAAAATGTTAGATTCTAAAAAGGATATGATTCCATTTTGTTGGATCGTAAAGTATTTTTGATTTGATTGAATTAAATATCATTTTATTAGATAAGAAATTGAAATGAAATCGCTAAATAAAAAAAGTAAAATAGAAGTGCACAAAAAAATAAAAAAGAAAAGATGAATAAACTCCACTTTGTTAAATCACTATGTTATATTAAATAGTACTAGTTTAGAGGACCATTTCCAAGCTTAATACTAATATTCATGTGCCACCGAAGACTAATCATTTTAGTTTACTCTTAATAATAGATGTATCTAGAGAGAAACATGAAGTTTGTGCGCCTAGAAAATGTAATCATCGTACCTATGCGAACAACACAGAGGATAAAAAGGCAAGCAGAAGTGGTCAAAACATAGGAAGGGAATTGTGAGTGTGTAGTCTAGTCTTTTTCATTGGGGCAGTAAAAGCTGCTGAATAAACCAGTAAAAGAAAACATTATTAGCTAACCATGGAACCGTATCTTGAAAACAACAGCAATACATTTTTACTGTAACTAATCATAAAAATAATATAATTTATTATGTGCAGTGAATTTAACCTTTAATATATGCAAATGTGCTAAGAGCAGTTAGCAATGAAAATGCATCTATCTTAGATTTACAAAAAGAGAAGTGAAAAGTACTAATAAACACTTATAAAATTATCCGAATGGAAAAAATAATGGTGGGGAAATTTTTATCTCATTGCAGGCTGATCTGGATTGAACTGGAGAAATTAATTCTAGAATTGGTGACTCGAAATTTCTTGTTGGGTTTGTAGAAATTCTGGATTCATACTGCTATTAAAAGTTAAAACCTAGCAGCAAAATAGCAGAGTATTAATTTTTTTAAGGATAGTGAATAAACCATCAAAACTTCATTTAATTTTTTGTTTCTGCAAATTTGTCCAACAACTATTGCTATATTTTGGGATTTATAGTTAAGTAACGTTAGATACTGTCAGAGAGAATTGGACATTAATTGATGATGATAATAATAATAATAATAATAATAATAATAATAATAATAATAATAATAATAATAATAATAATAATAATAATAATAATAATAATAATAATAATAATAATAATAATAATAATAATGATGATGATCTATTGAAAGTAAATTTCCTTTAAAATGATATAGTTTAAAACTCGCATTTTGCCAATAGATGTTATAAATGTTTTATTTTATATTATATATTCAAAAAATAAAAAGAAACATTTTTAGATTTTTAATATTTGTTAAATCCTGAAACTCATATAAATCTTGAAAGAAATTATAATTAGCACATCATTGAATAACTATATATATATATATTTATATATATATATATAAAATAATTATAACTAATTTAGCTCCTCTTATAGGTGAAGGCTTGTTAGATCTAACTATTTTATATTGTAACACGAGAACTGTCTGATCCTGCATTAAAAAATAGTTAAAAGGAAACATAAAAGATGAACACTAACATATAAATGCATAGCATTTTTGAAATGAAGAGTGAAGCATAAGCACTTACCAATAATTAAGGTATAATACATCTAGTCAAAGTTTAATTAATTTGGTGACTAACATTGTAAGGAATATGAATTTCTCTCATAAAAAAAAGGCAATCATTTTATTCGATTTTATTTTTCCTTAATGAATTTTGAAATGATAAAATAATCAGAAGGCTCATATTGCAATCTTATTATGCAGAATTAATGGGATCCTTCGATGTATTTTTAAATTAATTTATGTAAAACATACTAATTTGGAATAATTGAGCGAAGTAACAAAACATGAGCAAAGATAGATTTGTATTCAATCTAAGGAAACGAACTATGATTTGAAGTGAGAACGCTATTGGAATTATGGAAAAAAAAAAAAATCTTCAAATCTCTTCAAGGCTTGCTCTTCTTCGTCAATAGAGTAGACTTATGCCGAATCATGTAAATTCTATTTGTATTTGATTTTGACAAATTATTTTGTTGATTGAATTGATTTTCCCATATAAATATTTTTGGCTTTAATTCAAACAGCTTGTTTCATTGAATATCATCACCTGAAAAATAAATTAACCAGTCATTAATATTGATAATTAAAGAGAAATTAAGTAGAGTTTCATACTCAATTTTTTCACTTAGCTAGCAATGCTCATTTTTTTCCCTCTAAAATTGGAATTTTGTTCCACTTAATCTTCTGTAATTGGGTGAATGTCAGATTCAAATCAAGTAACATTGGCATAAAAGACATTAAGTGGAACATAATTCACATTGTCAAAAGGATTTTGTGAAAAGAAATGGCTAAGTAAAAGCTACAAGAAATTCATGATAATCAGACATAAATGATTATTGGTAGGGTTTAGGGAAGAGATGATAAAAAGGTAATGGAATTAGGATGTACCCTTCCACAAACAGGACAAGTATCACTTCTCTCCTTCCACTCATATATACATCCAAGGTGAAAATGATGATTGCAGTTTGTTAATATCCTTGGATTATCATAATTGTACTCTGCCAACACAACACAATACAACAAAATTAACATATAATCTAATTAAATTCAATCAAATTCCACAGTAATAGCAATGATACCTTCCAAACATGTGGGACACTCATCATCTTCCACTTCACTATCTGAGGCTCCAATGGCTTTGTCATTAACAATTTTGTGCTGCAATCGGCTTCTATCTTTTGCATTTGACTGCGCATTACCAGCACCACGTTTAGTGTTAGATGAGCAGAAATTGGCATACTGTGAGTTAACTTGTTGCTAATTATATCGTTATTCAATATTTTTCTATTTATTGCTACCAACTCAATCAAAACAGCGAATACCCAAAAAAAAATAAAAATAAAAATAAAAAGAAGTGATTATAACAAAGATGTACCTCGTTGAATAATGAATGAATGAAGAAAGCATAGCCATTGCGACCTCTGGTATGGGAATTGGTGGAATTATTTTCTTCTGGATCCTCGACACAAAAGCAGCAACAAACGCAACCCATTGTCTAATTTGCTATTTCTGATCAATTTAGGCCTCTGCAACCAAAACTTTAGAAAAATAAAATCAGCGAAACTGTGGAAGAAATCGATTCCAAAATATAATAACACAGAATTAAAGGCGTGACCTATGGCTACAGATAATTAAATTGGTTTAGCAGTGCAAATTAATATATTCATCTCCAACTTAAGGAAGAAAACAACTGTTACTTTGCTAATCTGATGATCAAAAGAAAGACCCACATAATTAAAACAAAACAAGAAAAAGTTAATGCATCTGCTCAACTGGTAACTTAAAACTTTCACGATGATTAACACAATAATGTTTTATTTTCTTGAACGCCTTATAAATGACAAGCCAACAAATTTCCGAATAGAAATTGGAAAATAAATTATATGTAAAAATAATAATACGAAGAGGACCGTAGTTGAATAGGAAAAGGAAAAGAGGATTCTAAATCAAATTCTAAAGTGAAGAAGTTAGCGTGCATTAAACATTGTAGAAGCTCACGTCTATGGATGGGATTTTGGAGGTCCCTACTTTCTTCTATTTCCATGGGCCACTTTGCTTTAGACTTAGGGTTAGAATACTCGGAGAAGAAAAGACCAATCATGGACCCATCATCCTAACCTTGGGCCCAATTTTATTTCATTTATATAGCCCATTTGGATTTCGTAGGCTTTTATAAAGAATTGTTCACCAATTCTTTGAATTAGTCAGCCCAGTGGGTTGGATACCGGATGGTTCAAACAAAAGAAAAAGTATTAACCGTGGAAAAGTTATATCTCTTGACCAGGTGTATGAATAAATTTATGGAATAAATAGAATGATACATTACATAAAAAAATAGTTACTGATCATACGTTTTAATTCACTATTAGTTTAATCCATCAGATTTAAACGAAATATTTTCACTTATTTAAGTCCTTTTTTAAATTGCAACAATTTTTAGTTTGTTTAAATTAAATTAGCTACAAGCTAATAAGAAAAACCTATAAAATGTAGTTATTGAAATTAACCGTTAAATGAAATTAAATTCCGTCCAAAAGTCGAGGGAAATTTATAAATAAAAATTTGCAACTAAAATGATTTTTTAATACTTATATTTTTAAAAATACGTAAAAATTAAATTATGGTCAATTGAAAAAAGTTATTAAAGTATTAGGTCTCAGTAATTCAAACTGATATTTTAAATAAACAGATGTACAGAGAATGAGAATTGAAGCATGGTGAAATCTAAACCTAGCTGGTCCTGATGTGATGATAATATTGGGTAGAAATGAAAGGCAGAGAGCTAGAAAGCCCTAGGACGTGGAATCCAAGGTAGAACTTTTGTTCACAGCAAGTAAACAGATAAATTAACTCCACATCAACACAATAGTAAAAAGAGGAATAATTTGATTGCAGAATAACACCTTTTCTTCAAGATTCTAATTTATCTTGAAATTAATAATTTTTAAAGCCGTCAAAATAATGTTATCCTAATTAATTCTACTGTATAAATTAATTAATAGTGTTTTTCTTTTCCATATTAAAGAGTTGAAAGGACTTCTTAACCATCTAATTATAGATGCAAAGCTAGTGAAGGTTGGTGAATATTTACTTTCAGAAATAATGCATCGCTTTTGTCTATTTTCGAAAAGCCATTTGCAGGTCCCTGTTCTATTTTCGCTATCCAACTTCCCAATTATATCTGGTTGACTCTTTCTAGTTATAGATTTATAGGTCCATTATATATTTATATATCTTGCTTCTAATAATCATCAAACCCTAGCTAGCTTGTCAACCACGTTTACTACTACTAATCCACATAAAATTAATTAATTAACCTCAATCCAATCTTATAATTGATCATTGTCCTACATCTGGAAAAGTGTGACCTTAGAGTCATAATATCCTAATTTTATCTTAGAATCGATAATTATCATAATCCTACCTAACGGCTAACAAAATCTTACCTAATGGAGGACTAAAACAAAGCAATTTCTAACACTTATAATTCTTTTTTTTTTTTCCTTGATATTCATTTATGTGATGAGGGTATAATGAATGTCAACAATATACTTCTCCCGTCGCATTCTAGAAAGTTATTTTTTCTATTTTACTTTATCCAACTTTAAATGTATTTTTTGAAATTTGAGAAATAGATTTACATATATATCCCTATTTACTATATAATTTATTAAATATTTCTTTTTTATTACTGTTTACTTTTAACTAAAATTATATGAAATTTTTGAAAATATAAAAAGGTATTTTTATCAATTAATATATATTTTTTTTATGAAATTAAGATATTTTAATTATTTTCTTAATTCCAATAAAAAATAGAAAGTTACCTTTTACAGGGAACGGATGGAGTATTACATATGATAAATTCCAAACCAGAATGAATTTGTTATTGCAACTACGTTTTCAAACTTTAGTTGATATATCTCATCAAACCATACCTGAAATTTAAAAGCACATGAAACACTTTAGCTATAACATGCCAAATTCGAATGCTTAAATTCATCACAATATATTACTAATATTAATTATTATATTGGTTATAATTAAAAATGATTGACCAGAAAACAAAAGTATTTCCTAGCTACTCCGCACCAAGCAGCCCCAACACGAAGCATTAATTAACATAGCCTTTCTTAGTTTCCTATCAATTAAACTTGAGTAGCTAATGGAGAATATTTTGCTTTGTCCTGAATGATAATATAACCTATTTTTAATGGATGTGTCGAGATGGCAAAATTTCGTTTTCCAGAAGTTTTAAGTTCAAGTTCTGAATAAATCACCGTAACCCGTGATACTGATATTATGACTAAAATTACTGAAATTGGCTTATTTCTTAGTTTGTTTGGATACTGATATTTAAAAAAAAAAATTATGACTAAAATTACTGAAATTGGCTTATTTCTTAGTTTGTTTGGATACTGATATTTAAAAAAAAAAAATTATGACTAAAATTACTGAAATTGGCTTATTTCTTCAACATTCCAAATCGCCAATTTTACAATCTATTTTCAAATATTTGATATTCGAAAATAGGAAACATGCATTACATTATATCGTTGAAAAACTAACCTAATGATAAAAATTATTAACTACCCCCACCTTTTACTATTTACCTAAAAAAGTAATGATAGGTAGTTAAAAGATTAATTGAAACAAATAGCTGCCACAAAGCAAGGAAAAGAAGAAAGATAATAAAAATGAGAAAGCCTAAAAGGAGTGGGATGCACATAATATATTAATTAATTGCAAAAATGAAGCACAGGAATTTAATTAATTAACATATAAAGGGGGGTTAATGTGTAGGAAGTTGCACAGCTGAGCTGGTCTAAAAGAGTGATGGCCCCTACAGGTTTGATGACAGGCACGTTCGCCAATAGCCCCACACAGGAGAAAATTAAAAGAAACAAAAGAAGTAGCATGATTAAACGACAAACTAAAGAAAAAGAAAAGTAGATTTAAAAAATAGAAAAGCATGGATATATATAACTGTGGTCCATAGAAATTAATATTTGTTGAGGAAGAAGAAGTTTGTGTAATAATTGCAAATTTCTCATCTTGTTTCGTATAAACGCAAGTGTTTCTTGAAAGGCCGAGTGATGAAGAGAGAAGGCAATTAAATTAAGATGGGGAAGGTTGGTACGAGGTTACCTAGTTTCTGCCTCAATAGAATTAGGCCTCATGTTAGAGTTCGTTCACCACCTGTTATACAATCCAAGCTTCATACTAAAAATAATCAAATTGATAAGGCGAAAGAGAGTTCAGGCAATGCTATTACAAGTGTTGGAGATGAGGAGGGAGTTACTAAGCCGAATCTGATAATTGGTAGGAAGATAATGATAGTTGTTGATTCAAGTTTTGAAGCTAAGGCAGCTTTGCTGTGGGCTCTTTCTCACACTGTTCAAAGCCAGGATCTTGTCATTCTTCTTCATGTTACCAAGCCATCTAATAAACAAGGTTTGTTCTTTGTTTTTTCTTTTTTTTTTCTTTTATTATTTTTAAGGTTTAATATGAATTACTTGAAACAGTAAAAAATGAAGAGTGTACCAAGGAGAGAGCTCCAAGAGCATATGAACTAGTAAATTCCTTGAAAAATATGAGCCAATTGAGGAGACCTGAGGTGGGTATTCATTAATTTTACTTTAATTTGCTTATGCTTTACATAGGACACTGATTAAAGTTCTAGTTTGGATTTTCTTTAAAAAAAATATTAAAGTGATTAGTAGGTGTAAAGAGATAGAAAGGAAAATTAATGTATGTTGTGCAGATACAAATAGAGATGACAGTGGTGGAAGGAAAAGAGAAAGGGCCATTAATAGTGGAAGAGGCCAAAAAACAAGGGGCGGCACTTCTAGTTTTAGGGCAGAAGAAGAGGTCAATGACGTGGAGGCTGATAATGATGTGGGCAAGCAACAAAGTGACAGGTGGTGTAGTTGAATATTGTATCCAAAATGCAGACTGCATGGCAATTGCTGTGAGAAGGAAAAGCAAAAAACATGGAGGATACTTGATTACTACTAAGCGTCATAAAGATTTCTGGCTCTTAGCTTAATTAATTACTTCAATTAATTTATACTCAAATTTGTTAATCTAATAGTATCATATTTAATTTGTCTTGGTGGTGATTGTGTTGGGTACATGAATCGATTGTAAATGATAAAAGTGTATTGAGAAATGAGAAGGGTTAATGGGGTGTGAATTGATAAAAAGTATTGGGTGCCATAATTTAGGGCATTTGGCTTTGCGGTTAAGGGAGAGACAATGGGTCCCCTTTCACCCATTTAGGTCTCTTCCTTGGACTACAGTTGCTTCTTAAATATCCTTCTGCTAGTTTAGGACTAGGTGAGGTATACATTCTTAAATGACTGGGCCGTTTCTATTGAATAACTGATTATTTAACCATTCATATTATTTGTTGACTTTAATATACATCTTGTATGAAAATGTGGAATTGGTTTCCAATTATAAAACGGATTAAAATTTATCTATCATAAATAAATTGAATTGAAATATAATTTAAATGAGTTATTGTTAATCTGTGACACCCTAAAACCATTCATACTTCCTTATATCGTATGATATTATTAGAATTACCACACAAGTATATATAAGTACATTGAATTGTCTATTTTGGGTAACGAGTCGATATTCTAGATTAGCATTTCACTTCTTATATCCATTTAATGTCTCTAGGATTACTATGCATGCTCTACAATGTATTATGCATGTTAGATGAAAATTCAGGATGTTACATAAACAATTATAAATAAATTAGTTATAAATCAATGTTATTAAAACCGGACCGGATAAAGAATAAGAGAGCTCAAGGATTCGTGATTCGATCGGTTCGTTGGGGTTCAATCGGATTTTTTTCTTTTTTTAAAAAATATATTATTTTTTAAGTTTTATATAAATATTATGAAAATATCACTATATAAAAAAATTAAAAATAGTTTAGAAAAATACATTTATCATCAAACATTAATAATCATACTATATTTTCAAGTCATTCAACATTTATAACAAAAATTTAAGATAAATATAATAAAAAATTGTAAATTTTTAAAGAAATTCTTCAAATATAAATTATAAAATTTTATTTTATTCATAAAAAATTCATTAAATTATTTAAATTTTAATTATTTGTATTTATAATTTTATTTTATTTTTTCCAGAAAAAAATAATATTTGATGAATATTTTGGACAAAAAATTTATTTTTCTAAAATCAAACCGGTTTATTATCATTTAACCCATTTTTTCCGGTTTTATCCTGATTTAAATCGATTTTCTGGCGATTTGAAACAGTTTCTTTTGGTTTTTATTCAATTCGGTTTTCACCCATCGAATTAATTGGATCAGCTAACGGTTCGCAATTAATTTGGTTCGACCGCTCGATTCGGTTTTAATAACACTGTTATAAACAGATGCAATCAAGTTAAATTATAACTCAAGTCAAATGGATCATAAATGACCGATTGGATTATAAATGTATCGAGTAATAAACAAATTAATTTTTATTATATTATTTTTTTATGAAAAATTTCATTAAAAATATGCGCATGTAAAAATAATTTTATTTCTTTAGTAAAAGGAAAATAAAGAGAGAAAAAGAGACTTGAGGCACTCTGTTTATGGGCCTGAATGGTACGTATAATTTGGAGATAGGTAGTGAAGCCCAGATACGTGCGTGCAATCAACATGTGCACGTACTGAATTAGTGCTCGGGAACTGTGGGAGCCCTCACGGGTGAAAAATAATGATAAGATAGGGAGAGAACATAACATGATTGGATGAGAGTTTGGCCCATTTTCATGAATTTGAGCGAATGAATTAGCGGCAGAGGCAGCGCCATCTGCTCTTTAAAGCGTATATCAAATTAAATTTTGAGTATTTGGTATCTGGCCCCTCAACCCGCTGTCTCAGCCTTCTTTCTTCATTGGCTTTCAGCCATTAACAATCTTCAATGTGATTTGCTTACGAGCAAGGAATTTGTGAAGATGGATCTCACTGTCTCAACATCAACATCCATCAAATATTTACAATTCCAACAATAAACTAAAATTGAAATAAGGTATTTTACAAATACTGAAACTTTGAGATTTGGATCTTCAGATGCAAACTATTTGTTTTGTTTTGGACTTTTGGTAAATAAATTTCAACTACTTCATTAAGAAGCCCAAAACCCCTAATCCAATTCAAAACTATCGTTTCCCTCATTCATCGGCACGGCGGCACCGCCACTACTCTCTGGATCCATCCCATTCCCAAAAGAAGTTAATACGTTACTTTTGTATCACCAGAGTTCAATTTTTGTGGACTAGCAAATTGCAGACAGAACAGGTTTGCGTATTTTGGCAGAGTTTCTACTTGATTATTATTCTTCTTTTCAATTTCTGCTTCAAACATTGATCATATGATTTAATTGGAGTAGTGAATCCAACCGACCTTAGCTTGATCATCACTAGCATTTGCTGCATTGTAATTACAGGTCTGTGCACTGATCATCACTAGCGTTTGATCCTTTTCCTTTCAATTCTATCAATAACCTGATGCGTAATGATGGATGATTCCATTCTATTTCTTTTTTTTTTTTTACTACTATTTGCAATGCGCTATCTACAAAGGAATGGCTGGAATAAGAGAGAAATTTTTACCAATGCATATAAATGAGTACCTTAAGTTTACCGGGTCCTTATTTATGCCAGTCCAGTTCTGGCTTTTGGGATATTGGGTTCCATACAGTATTATAAGTGCTCAAAAATCAAAATATAATATTTAATCTAAAGACAGTTCGTAGCATGAATCTGAAGAAAGACCCTTTTTTTTTTTTTTTTTTATAATTTGGACGAGTAATACATATTTATATCTATCTTCCAACTGGCATCATAAGCTCGGAAAATTCTACTCCTGGAAACATATCTGAATTGCCCACTGACAGTAAACTTATGTTTCTATCCTCACTGTGCTCGTTCATTTGCAGTTGTTGAGCCAACTCTAGGCTCCAAAGCACCTCAGTTGTTGACGGTCGATCCATTCCTCGTTCTGCCAAACATTTCTTGGTAATCTCCATGTACTTTGCAAGAGATGATGGCGTTAGTTTTCCTTCCAAATGTGGATCAATGAGTTGATCCCACGCTGCATTTTCATATCTATCTAAGCCCCACTCAACAAAGCTTGCAGTATCCTCATCTTCCTCATTTTGGTTATGTTCTTTTTCTGCATTAGGATTGACCACAAACCTGGCAGAAAGTACCTCCACCAGCACTACTCCGAAAGAATAGACATCAGATTTTTCTGTCAATTTATGGAGGCGACAGTATTCTGGGTCTAGATATCCAATGCTACCCTTAACTTCGGTGCTTCCATTGGTAGGCCCTATCTTGCACAAGCCAAAATCTGAAATCTTGGCCACCCCCTTGTCATCTAACAATATGTTGCTAGTCTTCACATCTCGATGGACAATTGGATGCTCCTGTCCTGTATGGAGGTAGCATAAACCATGTGCAGCTCCTATGCATATCTGTAGCCTCTGTTCCCATGAAAGAGCTGATTGTTTCAATTAATTAAAAAAATGAAGATGTTCAAACAGACTACCATTGGCCATATACTCGTATACAAGTATCATCTCCTGTTCATCATTGCAATAGCCAATTAGAGAAACAACATTGCGATGTCGAAGAAGAGAGAGTGTCCTAATCTCTGCCTCAAACTCACCGAAACCCTGTTCAAAGGATGCCTGATTCCACTGCTTGATCGCGACTGTATTTGCCCCACCTTCGGTATAACCTTTATAAACAATACCAAATCCACCAGTACCAATTATCCTCGCTTTTCCAAAGTTATTAGTAGCTGCTTTGATTTTCTTCATAGTAAAACAGTGACATTCTTATTGGCTGTGCCTTGTTTTGTTCGTATCCGTTGCCATCTTTGCTGCTCTGATCTGGAAAGCAATCACGCACAAGATGAGGAATGCCAAGGCCACTCCACCTGTCAAGCACCCAACTATTATAACTCTTCTTTTCTTTGATGTTCTTGGAGATGGAGTAACTGGCAGTCCCTGTGGTTGGGGAGGATTTGGTCCGGCAAGATTTCCACCATTATTGCTTAATTTGAATATCTCTATCCCATTTAGGATTGCATCATAGTATTCAGGGGATATACCAGTGTCTGGATGCAGTTCCAGCCAAAGATCCTGAATCTTTTCTCTAACTTGTGGAATCATTGTGACATAGTCTCTGTACACTGGAATGCCTTGTCCACCGCTCCTTGCAAAAACATCTACTTGATCTTCAGCCGTTTGATTATTGATGTATATATTAAATACCCTCTGGTTTACCTATGTTGTCATTCGTTCAAGCTCACAGAAATGGAGCCTGACAAGATACAGGAAACCAGTGGCAATAGGAAAATTCCAGCTTAAATTATAATTTTGGTTAACGGCAGCACTAGTTCCCATAAAACGGCCAGTGCGATATACTATATCAGGAGCAGTATATGGTGGTACAGTCGATGTACACCTGACTGAAAGATCATAATCGAATGCCTCCTCCCCAGTAGCAGATCCAAATATGTACTGATCATCTCTTGTCCATGTACGAAACAACCCGGAATCTAGTTTGGGAGACTTCAGACCCTCCAACATTTATCCTGTAAACTGTCTCAAGTGCAGATGTGTTATCCAATCTGATGACTTGCTCAGGATACCCTACAAAGCCAAGAGGAGTATCCTCTCCTTTTATATAGAGATTCAGAGGCATCGAAACAACTTCAATACCGTTCACAAAGGTAAATGATCCACTAGGGGTAAAGGTTAGATTAAGCCAATAGTTTTCTGCTTGAATTATGAATTCCTTAAAAAAGTAAGCAACATTTTTGTAATCAGCAGCAAGAGAGGCGCTGAAGTTGCCTAGAAGAGTATGATGGTCACCATCAATGACTGAGATGAAAGCTTTGGAGGGATCAAGACCAGAATAATGACAAGGATAGAAGTGGAGGCGGACAAATTTTGGGCCAGGTGTAACATTGAAGGTGTAGGTGAAGTTTGATTAAAAAAGCCTTGCTGTTTTATATGGAACATCAGGGACTGCGGCTGGATCATTGTCCACTGAAGAGGCTGTAGAAACTGTGGAGTTTCCTTGCGAGTCGAAAGCCAAATACTTTGATATCACATCGCCGCTCCAGTTTCGGCCATCCAAATACGTAGTTTGCAATTCAGAGGAACCGCAATCTATAGCAATATTCTCTAAAGGTTCATATGCAGGATGAAGTATACAAAGAGATGTCTGCACTAAGTGCAGGAGAATATATAGTTACAGAAAAATGAACATGTTCATACGCAGCTTCGAGCAGGTTTCCACGGGAGGCGTTTCTCTATTTCTTGTTCTTTTAAGATACCTCATATGCCACATATCAAGTTGTTATTTTGACTTCCAAGGCATTGATGGCCTCCTTTTCATGTCGGTGCCTTTTTTATTTTTATTTTTTTGGGTTACAGGGATAACCTTTTTAGTTTTGTCTAGATTCGTCCAATTAATTTACTGAAACGTTTATATGAAATTACATTAACATATATCTCAAGATCTTTCATGATCATCAATTTGTGGCATTGGGCAGAAGAAAATGACTTAACGATAAAGGTCTAATCATCCTTTATTGATGGCCCACGTTATTATTTAATAATGTGGAACTATTCTTTTGTAATTTACTCTTTAAGAAAAAGGAAAAAAAGAAAAAAGAAGTTTTATATTGCTGACTTTACTTGAACATGTAAATTAATTTATTACTATTTTGAAAAGAGTTGAAGAGGGTATAATCGTTCATAATCTTTTATCTGCAATTACATATAGTCTTTGAACTTGAGCTATGGTATTTCTTCAACATGTATAAACTGATATATGCACTGGACTTCCTTCAATGAATCCTTGGTATTTTTTGATCTTCAATCCTTTGTGCTTTTATTTTTTGCTTAACTCTATAACATGTGGTGACTTCGTCAATTCTTCCTTGGATAATGTTATACTGGACTCTGGATCTGCGGAGTCTGCATCATATAATGGAAGATATTGGAGGGGTGATGTAGGCTCTAAGTTCCTGACCGCAGATTATAAGTGAAGAACAGTCTCTGCAACTGCAATTGCAACCAATAATGATGTGCCCAAGATTCCGTACTCAACTGCACGAGTCTTTCTTTTTGATTTTGCTTATGTTTTCCCTTTATCTCCTGGGTTCAAATTCATCCGCCTTCATTTCTATCCGGCTACTTATTCTGGGATTGGCAGCACCACGCAGGGCGCTTATTTCTCGTTAGTATGTGGCCGGTACACTCTCCTGGCCAAATTTAGCCCTTTTGCAATGGCGAACACTTTAAAAGCAAGTTTCTTCACCAAAGATTTTGTTGTTAAGTTGAAGGAAGATGTATTGAATGTCAGTTTTATACCATCCCCTAAAGCTTATGGGTTTGTGAACGGGATAGAGATTTATAACTTGGCGTCCAATTTCTATAATTATTCAGGAGAAGAGGCAGCCTTTGAGATGGCTTATAGAGTTCAGATGGGGGAAAAGTTCGGAGGGAGCCTGTGGGACTGGGCAGATGACTCCAGGTATGTTTTAGGGTCTATGAGTGGGACTGACATTCATACAGAAGAGATAACGCACGATCCTTGGAAGACATGTCTGATTATGCTGGCCCCGGTTTTTTGTATTCAATGGCCAAGACAATGGGTAGTGATGATGCCATTAATAATATGATGTACAACCTTACATGGGCATTCCTTGTTGATCCAGGTTTTAAATATGCTGTTAGGCTTCATTTTTGTGAGATTTCATATGAGGTAACCTAAATCAATCAGAAAGTTTTCACTATTTATATTAACAATCAGACAGTAGAGAGAAGCATGGATGTTATTGCTTTTGCTGGAGCACCATTCGTTGCAACATTCAGAGACTACATTGTTTCTAGTCCGAAAGGGACAAGTGAAAGATGGGAGTTGCACTTAGCCCTGCATCCCAGCACAGATTCAAATTCATTATATAAGAATGCAATACTAAATGGGATCGAGATCATCAAACTGAGTGACGATCATAACAATCTTGCAGCAGAGGCCCAAATTCAACAAAAGTTCGGGAAAAGGAAGATTCCAGTTAGTGTCATCATAATTGGAGGGCTTGGTGGGATTCTTATATCATGTTTGCTTCTATATTTTATAATCTCAAAGCTTTTCTTCAATTCTGATGCGAAAGTGCAGATACAAAGTTCATCACATCAGTTCAAATTGGCAGATATTAAAGCTGCCACAAACAACTTCAGCGAAGCACTGGGGGTTGGTGTGGTTGGTTTCGGTAAGGTTTACAAGGGCTCCATGGATGGTGGCGTGACCGAAGTAGCTATCAAACGTAAGCATATCGAGTCTAACCAGGGATTCCATGAGTTTCAAACTGAGATTCATTTGCTCTCAACATTTCGTCACGCCAACCTGGTTTCCCTACTTGGCTTCTGCCAAGAGATGAGTGGGTTGATTCTAGTCTATGAGTACATGTCTGGCGGCACTCTGCGTGATCATCTGTACAAGACAAAGCATTCACGGTTATCTTGGACTGAAAGACTAAGGATTTGCATTGCTGCTGCCCGAGGATTACACTATCTTCACACAGGCACAAGCCATTCGATTATTCATCGAGATGTCAAATCTAGCAATATATTGCTGGACAAGGAATGGGTGGCCAAGGTTTCTGATTTCGGACTGTCAAGAATGGGGCCGAGTTCAGCATCAGGAAGCCATGTAAATACTGAGGTGAAGGGTACTTTTGGGTATCTTGATCCTGTTTACTATAGAAGCACAACATTGAGTAAGAAAAATCAGACGTTTACTCCTTTGGCGTGCTGCTGCTTGAAGTTCTTTCAGCAAGACCAGCTGTGTATACTGCTGCAATCCAAGAGACTGATGATGAGTTTTGTTTGGCTGAATGGGCCCTTCGTTGCCATCGAAATGATGATATTGATTGCATTATTGATCCATTTTTTAAGAGGAAAGACTGCTCCCCAATCTCTAATAGCATTCACTGAAATTGCAATTAAGTTCCTGGCTGAGAGAAGAACTCAACGGCCAACAATGGGCGATGTGCTTCACAATCTGGAGATGGCATTGCGCCTACAGGAGGTAGAAGATCACCAATCAACAGGATACAAAGAAAATTAGGATACTAAAGCATTGCTCTTGCTTTATTTTTCTGGGGTTTTTAACTGTTGATATTCTTAATTTTGGATTTTTACTGTTCGATATAAATATGAATAGATCATATGGTTCAATGTGCGGAGATGCTGTAAACAAAAGAATATATTGGCATAGGATCAATTTCATCTATGGTCACTGGACTTACGTCTAAGCTCTTAAAAATAATTGACTTATTTTTCATAACTTAAATATCACTGAACTTATCACATTTTTGCAGAAAAGTCATTTTGATCGATTTCTGGCGATTACTCTTGTTGAAATGCTGACGTGACACGTCACGTCATATGCCTAAACACACGTGAGACGACATGTCGGCAGCCATGTCATCAGAAGAGGCCACGTGTGTCAAAAAATATAACGTAGCGTACTGACGTATCGTGTGATATGACATTTTTTGGTGACGTGACTACTAACGTGTCGTATCACGTGTATTCAGATATACCGTGTGACATGCCATGTCAGCATTTCGGCAAAAATTATCGCCGAAAATCGTATAAAAATGTGATAAGTTAAGTCACGAAATTATTTATGAATTCCAATTTAACGCATGCATTATGGTTTTTTATAAATTCCAATTCTTCCTACCCCCGGACCTGATGAAATTATTTATGAATTCCAATTTAATGCATGCATTATGGTTTTTTTTTTTATATTTTGTTTTGCTTTTTGCCCAAGTCAGGATGTCCTGATTAGTTAAATTTAACTGTTATGGCCTATGTTTACAAGTTTTCAAAGAAATTGTGGATGCAGCTTGTAATTGCTCACCCCTATTTTTTTATTATTTAAAAGAACATCTGCAGCTTGAAGCATCCACGAAGGTCTCAAGAAAAGGGCGTTCAGCGTTGAGATTTTGTCTTTCTTTTTCATTTTGACTGGTTATATGTTATAAGAAAAAAAAAATCTATTTTCCAACTGTCAGAGACAGATTAGTCAAGAATGGTTGCCCTGAATTGGACAATCAATTACTGTCAAAAGGAAATGAAGAAAAGTCAATGTCTGACCTATTTATGTAATATTATACATCAAGAAAAAGAAAATCCTGATGTATCGAATTAAATTTCTAGCCAATGGGCCTAATTAAATTATGTAATATGGACTCGCATCCTTCCGACGTTTTTCGGATTATTTGCTCGTTTTGAGAATCCAATTGCAGCTTCCAACTAATCAATTAAGAGAGTATACAAATGATTATTGTTCTCTTTTATTTTTTTGTTTTCCATGCATTTAAATTGTTCTCAATGCTTTATAGCTTAAGTTTCCGAGTGAATTGATTGCTTTGATGTTATCTTTAAGCTCAAGCAATCCATTTCCCCCTCTGGCCTTTAGCTTTTCTCTTTTTGTTGCATTTTTAAAGAAAAAAGAAGTCATAGCAGATTATCCCGTGATTATTAAACAAAGAAATGAAATGGGGAAGATGTATATTCAGTTGGTTGGGTGGGATGGTGGGGGTGCAAAGGCATATAGTCATGCATTAGACCTATCAAAATGCTTATTACAAACATCGTTGTCGGCTTACTTTATGACCAGAGACTACTATAAGATAGAGCAAATTAACTTCTGTTATTCATATACTGATTAATTATTTATTAAACCTAATTCCAAACCGAATAACCTAATCGATGGAAGAATTAGCAAATTCAAACATCACGCTGGAGTTGGAATCTGACTTTTGTTAACCTTGGTTTCAACGTATTTAATTTGAATTTCTCACTAACTTATATTGAAGGAATGAGACAAAATGACAAAAAAAAATATATTAATGATAGGTATTGAGTTTAATGAATTTTCTTTTTTTAATATAAATTCAAATTATTTGGATTACCATCAATTTTAAATATCGAATAGTTGTATTAGAAAATATAAATAATTAATAATTAGTGTACATCGTAACAGGATAATATTTGCCTTTTTATTTTTTTGTGAAAAATGCTGTTAGTAATGCGCAGTCTGCTCATGTCAATATAAATAAAAATATAAATGAGAAAATATATTATATATTGGAAAAATAATGGAACTAGAAGTTATCCGACGTATAGTTGTCTGGGGTGCATGGTTAGCAAGCATTCATTATAGTAGTACAGTTAATGAGTGGAAGGAGATTCCCTAGGAAATTAAAAACAAATTCATTGATCTTATGATGCCATTGCAAATACAAGAGACAAATAATTAATTACAATTTAAATCAAAACTTGATGACTATCAAAATTCCATGAATCTATCTATAAAAGCAACATGCTTGTGGAAGACCCTTCTGCGTATATATTTTTTTTTTCATTTTTTTAAAATTTGGCAGTTGGGTACGACCCCATACCAGCGGATGCGGTTTGGATACGAGTTTACCTTTTTTTCCTCCTTTTCTTTCATATTTTGAATATATGTGTGCGATGACGGTTTAACATCTGTATAATAATAGATAGATTTATCGTTATAAGTCTTATTGTATTTCCTCATATATCAAGCTTTGTTCAGAAATTCATGGGCCCAACTCAGTTATAAACAGAAGTTCGAAAAGAAAAAAAATGTAATTTTAGACCCCGAAATTCTACCTAAAAGAAAAAAAAATAATAATAACATTAAAGAACAGACAATGTAGAAGTTTGGACCGAATATCTTGAAACATACAATAGAAATCTTCTATAACATTTTTATTCAGTATTTGCAATAAAATGCTAAGATTAGGCCAAATTAACCAATTAATTAATTATCCACTGTTTCAATTCCTTGAACAATTTCTAGCATTTAAAACTAGCCTCTTCTTCTTCCAATTCCAGTTCAATGCATGCACTCCAAGGATTTGTACAACTTCTAGGTTATAAGTAAGGTTTCAGATTATAATAACCTGAGATATTTCCTTGGCATTACCGGATTTTACAACCTAAAACCTCATGGGAAATTTCTCCAAATAACCAAAACTTTGCCAAACAGCCGGTGAAGACAGGATCAGTAAGCTGCCGGAGTCGGTTCGGTGTCACATACTCTCATTTCTTCCAACCGAGGATTCGGTCAGAACCAGCATTTTATCGAAAGCATGGAGACACGCTTGGGCCTCAATTCCTGTTCTAGATTTTGAAGATTCCATCTATCCTAAGAAAAGAGTTGCAAAAATGAAATCTTTCGTGAATTTTGTAAACAGGGTTCTAATTCCTCACTCACACCCATGTGTTAAAAGATTTAACCTCAGCCTCAAAAATGAATACGATAGTAGTGATGTTGATTCATGGATTTTGGCTGCCATTACACATAATGTCGAGGAGGTAGATCTTTCCATGAAATATATGGTTCAGCTTCCCAAAGCAATTTTTTGTTGTGGAACATTAGTGGTTTTGAAGCTTTCCGGAATTGATCTCGAGGTTCCTCAATCTGTATGCCTGCCTAATCTCAAGCTACTCCATTTAATAGAGATACAATGCCTGAGTGATGGTAGCATAGATAAGTTATTGTCTGGCTCCCCATTGCTTGAAGAATTTGTAATGCACATAGAATACCCTTGTGGTAAGAGTGTCTCTGTGAAGTCATCATCATTGAAAAGCTTATCGCTAAAAAATTCAATGATAAACATTAGGTTTTTGTTGATGCTCCTAAACTTAAATTTCTTGGTCTTGTTGGTCGCACCTTTGAAGACTATGACATCAAAATTGAGAAGCCAGACCCGTTGGTAGAAGCCAATCTTGATTTTGGAAGTTGTTATGATAATGTGCCCCAAAGGTCTCAGATAGTTCACCTTCTCAAAATCAATCGTGTTAAGGTTATAAGGTTGTCTCCATTAATATTTAAAGTAGGTTATTATTACCCATGTCTATCATGTTTAAATTTAGCTATTATTAGCCATTGAATTAGAGCTAAATATATTTTACTCTTCAGGCTCTGCTTGACAGTTCTCATCGTAGATGGTTTCCATTTTATTATGCGACCAAAATGGAGCTGAAATTTTGCGGAAATGAATTGTCGATTTTGCCTGATATACTAGCAACCTTGCCAAAATTGAAAGTTTGCATACTCATCAATGAGGTTAATATCCCATATAGAATATCAATTTTACTATATAGTATATACATATAGTGCTTTTAGAAATAGAAAGTTAATGGAGATATTTGTTTTGCACAGGTTTGCAGTCATACAGTAGCTCCCAAGGCTTTGAAAGAGAAGACAGACTACTGGTGCTTGAAGCATTCCCTTGAGTAACTTGAATTCATAAGATTTGGAGGTAGCGAAGGAGAGATGCAAATTTTGGAACATTTCATGCAAAATGCTCAGCTCCTTAAGGAAATTAGAATCTCAACTAGTTGCGGTGATTATAGGAAGGAAAACGAGATTCTAAAGAAGCTGTTTAGGTTGCCAAGGGGCTCAAATACATGCCCAATTACTGGTTTTTGAACATATTAATTAAGTTCTTCGTATATATATATTCCCCTACAATATTAATTGGGGAGATCAAGTTATGATATGCACATTTGCTGTTTATTTTATTTTTCTGGCATAGTGAATGGATTGTGAAGATTTTTGACTTAGTTTTTTCATAATTCATATATACAGTAAACTTGTTCAATGGATTCGGTCAAAATAAAATGAATTGTATTATAAATAAATTGAGTCATTTGAATCATAAAAGAATTGGATTGGTAAATAGGTTAGATAGATTATAGATTGATCCATTCATTTTTTTTATATATTTTTATGAATTTTATTGAACAAATATTATTCTTTCTGCTAGGATCAGAAGATTATTTTGATAGTGATTTTAATGGCGACTCAAAATGAAGAAATGGCCAAACTATAGAACTAAAGAAAATACGCACAAAATTTACGTGGTTCAGCAATGTGCCAACATCCAAGGGAGAAGAGGAGCAATAAATTCACTATATGAGATAAACAAATTATAAGTGTAGTAACACTCAAACCCAAAACCTAATTACACCCACTCTCACAAATGTTTTCTTAAAAGAGGTTTGATTTTACCTCTAAATTAACTGTAGCATTAACTATAAAATCTCACTACACTCTCTCTATTTTTCTAATCTTCAAAATACCAAGAGAGCTTCTCTTTTTATAGGCACAAATTTTGCAACTTGTGCCACCAAATTCAATGCAAAATTCGGTGGCTTTGAAATGTGATGAAGAGAGGTTTCAACAATTGCAGCTAATTCAATTCAACATTTGTGCCTTCTTTAAATGTTGATAAAAGACAAAAGATGCAACACCTTTCTTTGACAAAAGGAAAAAACTAATGTCCAAAAAATTCAAGGCATATTTGACAAATCTCCACCTTGACTTAAATTTTATTATCAGTGAACTTAACTCCACCTTCTCCAAATAAGTAGTTTAAGTGTTACATATGCTAATCAAGTCCAAGCAATGTTTGAACTTGGTAGTAGGAAGAGACTTTGTTAACATATCAGTTGGGTTATCTGCAATACAAATCTTTTTAACTATAAAATTTTCCTATGTGATAATATCACGAATGAAATGGTACCTAATGTCAATGTGCTTTGCTTTTCCATGAAACATTTGGCCTTTGGTCAAATATATTGCACTTTGACTATCACAGAAGACAACTGTTACCTGATGATCTGAATTGAGCTCATTGTATAAGTTCCTTAACCAAATAGCTTCTTTGATAGCCTCAGTCACTGCTCTGTACTCAGTTTCTATTGTAGACAGTGCAACTATAGATTGCAATGTTGATTTCCAATTGATAGTGCTGTTTTCGAAAGTAAACACGTGGCCTATCAAAGATCTCCTTTTGTTGAGATCTCCTGCATAGTCTGAATCGACATAACCAACCAATCTATTATCACCATTACTGAACTCCAAACAAGTGTCAACTTAACTTTTTAAGTATCTCAAAATCCATTTTATTGCTTGCCAGTGAACTTTACCAGGATTTGCCATAAATCTACTCACGACACTAATTGCATGAGAAATATCAAGTCGAGTACATACCATGGCATACATGAGACTGCTTACTACACTGAAGTATGGAACATGATCCATGTATCTCTGCTCTTCATATGTTTGTGGTGATAGTGCAGCTAAAAGCTTGAAATGGACAGCTAAAGGAGCACTCACAGGCTTTGCATCTTTCATGCCAAAATAATCCAAAACTTTCTCAACATATTTCTTTTGAATGAAGAACAACTTCCCTGCTTTCCTATCCCTTTGAATCTCCATCCCGAGAACCTTCTTTTCTGCTCCAAGATCTTTCATCTCAAACTCTTTACTCAACAAGGCTTTCAGCTTATTAACTTCAGAAGTATTCTTTGCAGCAATCAACATATCATCAAAATATAACAATAAATATATGAATGATCCATCAAGTAACCTTCTGAAGTAAACATAATTATCATAATTACTTCTTGAAAAATTATTACTGGTCATGAAGGAGTCAAACCTCTTATACCATTGCCTGGGTGACTGCTTAAGTCTGTGCAGAGATTTTTTTTAGTAAACAAACATGGTCCTCCTTGCCTTCAACCCAGAAGCCTTTTGGTTGTTTCATGTAGATTTGCTCTTCAAGGTCACCATGTACAAAAGTAGTTTTGACATCTAATTTTTCCAATTCTAAGTCATACTTAGCCATTAAAGCAAGCAATATGCGACTAGAACAGTGTTTCACAACTGGTGAGAAGACATCATTGAAATCCACATCTTATACTTGTTTGTGTCCCTTTGCAACTAAGCTCACTTAGTATCTTACTTCTTCAATGCCTAGGGCCTTCCTTTTTCTTAAAAATCTATTTGCAGTCAATAATCTTCTTTCCCTTATGTGGTTTAACGAGCTCCCAAGTGCTATTCTTATGCA
Organism: Excoecaria agallocha; assembly: GCA_037975025.1. NCBI lineage: Eukaryota > Viridiplantae > Streptophyta > Magnoliopsida > Malpighiales > Euphorbiaceae > Excoecaria > Excoecaria agallocha. Next base: position 35,453,611 of record CM075821.1, on the reverse strand, counting down.
AGGACTCCATCTCTTCTTGCATAGCTACCAACCATTTATTTGAGTTGGCTCCTGAAATGGCTTATGAATATATAGATGGTTCTCCAACATTGTTGATCTCCTCAGCTGCTGACAAAGCATAAGCCACTAAGTTTGCATAATTGTTATATCTTATTGGCTTCTTTATTTCTCTCCCTTCTCTATCTTTGACAATAGAGTATGGTTGATTTTGTTCAACTGCGTTAGGCTCTGATTCACTTTGCTGAGAACTGGATGGTGTTGAATCTGACTGTGAGCTAGAGTCTTATTGGGTAGGATAGTCTTTAACATCTATTTTCTGTCTCTGACTGGCCTCCTCCTGCTTATTAGAACTGCAAGGTACCAAGACTTCATTTTTCGAGTGAAGCATGGAACCTTCATCAAATGTAACATCTTTGTTGATTATAACTTTGAATGATTTGGGACACCAAAGTTTATATCCTTTTATCCCTGATGGATATCTTAGAAAAATATACTTTTTTACTCTTGGTAATAACTTGCCATCATTGACGTGCATGTATGCTGGACAGCCAAAGATTCTCAAATTTGAATAATTTACAGGTTTTTCAGACCAAGCTTCCTCTGGAGTCTTGTAGCCAATTGGAATTGATGGAGAACGATTCACTAATTAGCAAGCAATAGAAACAGCTTTTGCCTAGAAACTCTTTGGTATTCCAACATTTGAAAGGATACACCATGCTCTCTCAATAAGGGTTCGGTTCATACGTTCAGTAATTCCATTTTATTGGGGTGTCATTCGAACTGTGTGATGCCTTACAATGCCTTCATTTTTGTAAAAATCATTAAACTCATTAGCACAAAACTCCAAGCCATTATCTATTCTCAACCTCTTTATTTGCCTTCATGTCTGCTTCTCTATCATGGTTTTCCATTACTTAAATGTGGAAAACACCTGATCTTTGTGTTTAAGAAAGCAGACCCAAACCTTCCTTGAGAAGTAATTAATAAAGATAAACATGTATTTGTCACCACCTTTTGATGGAACTTGTGATGGCCTCTAAAGATCAGAATAGATGTAATCTAAAGTACCTTTGGTTGTGTGGGTACCTGTGCTAAAACTGACACATTTTTGCTTCCCGAAAGCACAATGCTCGCAAAAATCAAGGTTGCTAGTATTTTGTCCATACAAAAGACCTTTATTACTTAACAGGGTTAAGCCTTTCTTGCTCATATGGCCTAGCCTCATATGCCACAGTTTGGTGATGTCAGTTTCAGACATTTGAGTAGAAATTAAGGTAGCAGCTCTTGTAACTATGGTTCCTTGTAGGACAAAAACTTCCAACCTGTTAAACCTTCATCACCACCAAAGCACCTTTGTTGATTTTCATGACTCCACCTTTAATTATGTATTTGCACCCACCAGCATCAAGGATGCCTAGAGAGATGAGATTCTTCTTCAAACCAGGAACATGATGAACGTCTGTCAAAGTCCGTACCATACCATCATGCATTTTGATTTGGATTGTGCCCTTGTCAATAACTTTGTAAGTTGCATTGTTGCCCATCAAAACAACTCCACCTACAAAAGATTCATATGTGGAGAACCAGTCCCTATTGGGACATATGTGATAAAAGAAACCTGAATCCATAATCCATTCATCCTTGAATTTGCATCTTTCACTGTTAGTGACAAAAAGAACATCAGATGTGGACTCATTTTCAGCAACACTTGTAAGGACCACATTAGTCTATCCGGATTACTGTTACTTATTTTAATATTTTAATACACAATACATATAATACTAGTATGTTCATCTTTCATACAATTGGTTATACTTTGACTTTATAAATCGCGCATTAGATCAAGTTACATAAATATATACTTTGTTACAATGTAAACATATTTTAAATTAATAGTTACAGAACATGTTCATTACATTATTTTATAAGATTTACACAAATCAAAAAGAGAAAACAGTACAATTTGGACATCCTAACTTCTCTTTCTAGTTGGTGTTGGCCTTGTCCTCGAAGCAACGACATATCTTGAACCTACACTGATAAACACCCGTGCTAAGCTATAAAGCTTAGTAGGGAACAATACATGTATGAACAAGCACTCACAGTGATTGTTTTCAAGCACACAATAAACAATAATAATGTCAAGATATTAGAATCAACATGCAAGAGTTACAATATAACTCACATAGCATATTTAATAGTACAACGTTACTGTATAAGGATAGATCACAATAAAATAGTCAATTCTTTATCAATATTATATATATATTGTTCATTTCATACTGTAAAATGTTTGTTAAAGTCCTATGGGTGTGGATAACGGGTGCTATGGATACCCGTAGGTATCAAATATATAAATACCCGAAGGTATCAAATCTGTAGACCCAATTGGGTCAAGCTTATGGTCCCAAACGGGAACAAATAAAGACCCAAACGGGGTCAAACCTGTAGCAGCTGCAACTGTAATCCTATAGGCATGCCTATCTATCCACAACCAAGTTCTATATGTAGGCAAATAATCATATCTCATGTACCATTTGATTTATAGTATACAATTCATCATATGGTATGATAAATCAAACAATAAAATAATATTCTTTAACTATCATGTCACAATCAAAAGTATATGTAAATAATCAGTATAATCCAATCATATTCAAATAAACATTTCCATGTATCAATTACTATAACTTTACCCTTATGTTGCCTATACATTTTATATGCTTATGGTTGTTCATTATCATATATTTCATATTTAGGGTGAACTATATGATTGAGGAAAAGAGTAGTTGATCTTATGCCACAAATGGGGTCTTAACTTTTAAGCTTTAACTTATGAAGGAGGGTCATGATTACTACCAAAATCATGGTAACCATGGCCCAAAACATGATATAGGGGTCATGGTTACTACCAAATTCATGGTAACCGTGACCTAATTGTACTTTTGGGTCTGGACTATGCTAGACTACCTCACGGTCATTATCAGATGAGTAATAACCATGTTCTATACTTTTTAAATGGGTCACGGTTACTATGAAATGCTTAGTAACCGTGAGATAGGGTGGATTTTGGTTCTGGACTGCCTCACAGTTACTATGAAAGTCATAGTAACCGTGATGCCTTAAATTGCCCAAAGACATACTTTCTGTTTCAACTTTTATGCCATTTTTGACCAAGAAAACATCATTTTTAGGGAAAACTTTCTTCTAAAAAGTTGTAGATAGGTATGTATAGTTTCTAAAACATCAAAGATCAACCCAATCAAAGCTCTAAATCTCAAGTTATTCACTAAAAACAGTAGACTGCTCCTAATGACAGGGGCAGCAGTCATGACCCGAATTCAAGCCTATTTTTCTCTATCATAAAAATTGATTCAGGGGGCGTGTTCTTCATATGTAATGAATATCTATAAATCTAGTTTATTATCCAACTGGAATTTCTCAATTTGAGTTATAGGAACTCAAGATATCAATAAATTTATACTGACTGGTCATATAAACTCTAAAACAGTTTTTCCCTATCTTTATCACAACTTCCTATTTCAGTTTTTAACCAAGTCTAACCTTAATTTTTCATGATATTTACTTACTATAACATAAAATATTGATATTCTTGCATCATATACATAATAAACACATATACAAGTAAGGTTAAGTTCTCATACCTCTCAAGGCTCCACTAAACTTTTTTTTCCTTATCTTCTTGCTATCTTTCCTTTCTCTCTCTCTTGTTCTTCATCCTAGGTTGCAGCAAAAACCTTATCTCTACCATCTATAGCTTTTTTTTCTTAAAGCATAAATTTTTCCCGTAGGCTTGAAGAAGAAACAAAGAAGAAGAGAAGAAAAAAAAGGAAAAAACAAAACAAAAATGCTCTTAGGCCAAGAATGGCTGGCCACCACAAGAAGAAGAAGACCAATTTTCTTCTCTCTTTCATTGCCTTACAAGTGCTTAATTCCTATTGGTTGATAACAAAAATCTTGGCAAAATTAATTTGAGTCCCTCTTTATATTTTTGTTTCTTACTTTAATCTTTAACATTTCACTTATTACATTTCTACCATAAAATTTTTACTTCAACTTTTCAATTATATCCCTAATTTGCAATTTTCCTTAATTAGTTATATAATTAACCTCTGTCTCATACAAAATAACCATCTATCTCTCTTAGGGTACCATTAGGGGTATTACAACACTAGCTTCGACGGACTTTTTCCTTATTTATTTATTTGATTGTTTATTTTTCAATTTATAACAATTAGCCTTAATGTGCTCCTTTTTACAATAATAGTTATAGATCAAGTTTTTATGTCTAGATTTTGGCCTAGACCTACTATTACCTAAACTCTTATTTTTAGGCCGTCCTCTAGCAATAAAGCCTTTTGCTAGATTATCATCCTTACTATCAACAATTCTTTTATCAATTCTAATTTTAGAAAGTAAAGTTGTCTTAACCTCCACCAAATATACACTATCTTTCCCATAAATCATTGTGTCCTTAAAACTTTTATGTGACGGTGATAGTGAGCACAACAATTTCAAAGCAGTATTTTCATCATCAACTTTAGCACCAACATTTTCTAAACTTACTAAAATCGATGTATATTCTTCAAGATATGTTTTAATAGGAGTACCTTCCTGCATATGAAATGTGTAGAACCGCGTCATATGGTGTAGCTTGTCAGTCAGGGTTTTGGACATGTACAAGGACTCCAATTTCTCCTATAAACCAGTTGTTGTATCTTCATTGATGACCTCCTGAAGAACTTTATTAGGCAAATAGAGCTGAATTATGAAAACTGTCTTGTTAATGATCTCCTTCTTCTCTTCAGCCATTGACTCTGGCATGCTATTCTTCCCCAATAAAACTTTCTCAAGCCCATTCTGAATTAAGATAGCACGCATCTTAATCTTTCACAAAGAGAAATTTATGTTACGATTAAATTTTTCAATATCAAATCTTGTAATTGCCATTACTTCTATCACGAACTTCTTTGATAAAAAAAATAGCTCCTACTATTTCACGTGAATAGTAATCATACATGTGAATAGTAATCATATAGATGAATAGTACCCAAGGAAAAATCTTTCTAAAATGAAATATTAGTCTATACTGCAACCACAGAGCATACTAATAAAAAAACTTTGGCTCTGATACCAATTTGTTAGGATTGAGGGACTATTTTGACAGCAATTTTAATGGCAAATCAAATGAAGAAATAGCCCAAGTATAGGACTAAAGAAAATATACACAAAATTTACGTGGTTCAGTAATATGCCTACATCAACGGGAGAAGAGGAGCAATAAATTCACTATATGATATAAACAAATTAGAAGTGGAGTAACACTCAAACCCAATTACACCCACTCTCACAAATGCTTTCTTAAAAGAGATTTCATTTTACCTCTAAATTAACTATAGCATTAACTATAAAGTCTCACTACACTCTCTCTATTTTTCTAATCTTCAAAATGTCAAGAGAGTTTTTCCTTTTATAGGCACAAATTCCGCAACTTGTGCCACCAAATTCAATGCAAAATTCGGTGGCTTTTAAATGTGGTGAAGAGAGTTTTCAAGAATTGCAGCTAATTCAATTCAACATTTATGGCTTTTTTAAATGTTGATAAAAGACAAATGATGAGCACCTTTCTTTGACAAAAGGAAAAAACTAATGCCCAAAAAATTCAAGGCACATTTGACACTTTCCATAAATTAACAGTATGGCACCACAAAAAGAGTGATCACTCATAGAAAACGAACACAATAGCATCTTAAAAATCATCCATAAAGAAAATTTGTATATGCATATATGGTTCTTGTACCAACAAAAATATATGGCTTTATATCAAATGAGCATATATGAGAAAAAAAAAAATCTAAAAAATGGCTTTCAAGGCACATTTGACACTTTCCATAAATTAACAGTATGGCACCACAAAAAGAGTGATCACTCATAGAAAATGAACACAATAGCATCTTAAAAATCATCCATAAAGAAAATTTATATATGCATATATGGTTCTTGTACCAACAAAAATATATGGCTTTATATCAAATGAGCATATATGAGCAAAAAAAAAAATCTAAAAAATGGCTTCTCCAATTAAAAAAAAAGTGGCTCATAACGATCAAACCGATAGAATTTTCAGCCGTAATAAAATGTGTCCGCTTTTGAAGGCATGATGACGACGATGGTGAGTTCCTATGGTTTTGTACCAAACAAGATTTAGCCAAATATTACATTGTAACGAAGAATATGTCTCAAAATCAACTAATTATTTTATTAAATTCTACTAGAACTATACAATAATATATACTTTGATGTCGTATTGGAAGATACACTTCTGTCATTTCAGAAGAGGCCAATATAAACACATCAATTCCTATGATGTAACCAACAAAAAAACAAAGTAATAATTCAATTTCCAATTGGAGCTTAAAGCGGAAAAAAGAAGACGATAAAATCAATTCTAGCTTGACACATAGTTTCTGTCTGGCACTATAACCCTGAGATTCCATGGTCGCTTATATTACGTAGAAAAGAAATTAACTGCTGATATTTCAAGTTTGCAGCATAAGAAAAACACACAGTTGTTCTTAATGATGATAATTTTGGTTTCAGGTTGTGCTTTCGTGTGCTTAATATTATTTGTGATAAAGTTCTTGTATGAAGTGTGGTGGAATCCGATTCGAACACAATCTGCACTGAGATCACAAGGCTTAAAAGGCCCTTCTTACACTTTCTTCCATGGAAACTCGAAAGATATAGTCCAAATGAGACATCAAGCCATGGTCACTTCCTTGGACTTATCAAATCAAATTCAACCTAGAATTCAACCTCACATATGTTTATGGACAAAGTTGCACGGTACACATGTATTATTTATAAGCTCAAATTTTCCAAGAAATTTTTCCAGCTATAAAATACATATTTTATTTCTTGCAGGTAAAAATTTTTTTTGTTGGGTTGGCCCACGGCCTCAAATGGTTGTCACTGATAGTAATCTGGCAAAACAAATTCTGACCAGCAAAGAAGAACTATACCCGAAACCAGTATTTGAATCTTATATCGAAAGGCTGTTTGGAAATGGACTGGTGACAACCCGAGGAGAAAAATGGTACAGGCAGCGAAAACTCGCCAATCATGCCTTTCATGGAGATAATCTGAAAGTAACTTCTTCTTCTTCTTCTTCTTTGTCTTTGTTATAGTAACTATACAATAAAAAGTTTAATTGTGTGTATCTTCTAAAATAAAGGGTATGATTCCGGCTATGATCGCAAGCATGGAGATGATGCTTAAAAGATGGAGAAATTATGAAGGAAAAGAGATAGAAGTATATCAAGAATTCAAGCTTTTAACATCTGAAGTAATTTCCAGAACAGCCTTTGGTAGCAGCTATTTGAAAGGCCAGCAGACGTTCGACATGCTAGCAAGGCTAACTCTTATTCTTTCTAGGAACAGTTATCAAGTCAGAATTCCTGTTCTTAAGTAAGTCTCTTAGTCTCTTCATTGTGGGTTATATAAAATTAAGGTATAGAATTTATTTAATTCCTTTAATTGTTGCAGAAACATAATTAAGACAAAGGATGAAATAGAATCGGAGAAACTGGAGCGAGGCATGAAAGATTGCATATTGAAGATGATAAAGAAGAGGGAGGAAGAAGCAAAGATTGGAGAAGTAGATAGTTATGGAAATGATTATCTTGGAATACTGATGAAGGCTAATAGAGAAGCTGATAAGGCCAAGAAAGTATCCATAGATGATATAGTCGATGAGTGCAAAACATTTTATATAGCAGGGCATGAGACTACCTCTTCCGCACTTACTTGGACTATATTTCTTCTATCAATTCATATTGATTGGCAAGAGAAGGCAAGGCAAGAAGTCCTCCAATTCCTTGGCAATCGAAATCCTTCTTCTGATGATATTTCAAAATTGAAGACAGTAAGCCTCTTCAAATTTCGTTTTGCACTTAATTAATTACTCTAAGCATGTGACAACTCTGTGTTGATTCTTTCCGTTATGTTGTTTTAGATGAATATGATTGTGTATGAAACTTTAAGGTTATATGCTCCAATTACTACTCTGATAAGGGAAGTGAAGAAAGGAAGTTATGTGGGCAAGCTACAAGCTCCGCAAAGAATGGATCTCCTAATTCCACCTCTAGCATTCCACAATGACCCTAAAATATGGGGAGAAGATGTCAAGATGTTCAAACCAGAAAGATTTTCAGAAGGAGTGGCTAAAGCTACTAAGAATAATATTGCTGCTTTTATGCCATTTGGATTGGGACAAAGAAATTGTGTGGGAATGAACTTTGCATTCACAGAAATAAAGATTGCTCTCTCAATGATCCTTCAGCGCTACGCCTTTACTTTGTCAACAAATTATGTCCACTCTCCTATCCTTCTCATCGGAATATGCCCACAAAACGGCCTTCAAATCAATCTTCACCCACTGTAACATTCTTCAAATACCTAAATATTGGCCCATAAAATTATCTTTATTTTTCTTTTTGTGAGATTGTAAAGTATGGGCTTGTTGAAATCTACTTGTGCAAGCTACTGGCATTGGAGAGGCGTTGCGTGATCGTTATAAGAAGCAAGGCTACTGTGCGTTTCCTTTTGGAACGGATTGCCTACAGCTGGTGCAGGATTTACAGAATGAATCTGCTGCTGCGGCTGTTTTGCTACCAATATTAGCTGATATAATAAATTTTTCTAGTGCCTTGTTGTAATGTAGTTATATCAAATGTTAAGCAAGCCATTCACAGGAATCAAGATTTGAATTCCATCCTCTCCTGCCATGTCGCGTATAAACTTCTGTAATATTAATAAAATAACTGAAGCTCCTGCCATGTCGCATATAAATTTCTGTAATATTAAAAAAAATAACAGCTTCAGTTGGCAAAAAATATAGGCTAATTCACTGTTGTTTGCAATTTATATCCTGCGGACATATAGTTGAACTTAGAACATGTGTGCTTTAAGGTTGTTCATGGGTTGAATTGAGTCAAAAATAAAATAAACCCAATCCAACCCAATATGAATAAAAATGCATGAATTATTAAAAACCAACCCGATTCATTATAACTTATAACAGGTATAATATTTAAAATGATTTAAATACGGTTTGAACTGAATTAAATACTATATTTATCTGATTTCCCATCAAATAAAATTTTTTATATTTTTTTCAAAACTCTTAACTCTTTAAATTTGTTATAAAATAAAATAATAAATAAAACAATAATTATATTAAATTATAAATTGCATTTTATTTTTTAAAAAACTGCAAGTTTTGTCCTTTTTTTTAATATATTCACAAATTAAACAAAAACTGCAAACTATATTGAAGAAACTGTAACAATTAAAATTAAAAACCCCAAAATTCTCCACATCTGCATTATAAACCATAAATATGCTTAAATAAGTGCACTTTTTTTTTTTTTTGAGAATGCTTAAATAAGTACATCTAGATCACCAAAATATAAATTCTCCAGAAATTTCAAATTAAGAAAAGAAAAACAAGAAAAATCCATATTTGGAAGCAAGCCTCCTGCAAGCATAAATTCATCTACGATGAGCCTCAGGATCTGACATCAAATTCCCATCACCAGTGAAATAACAAGAATCGCCAAAAATAAAATAGAATTACTCTGCAATTTCAAACAGTATTCAAGTCAAATGTCCATTTTATACATGATAAAAGATGAAGAAACAAAGAAATAGTTCAGGATATAAGTGTGGATGCATACCGACATCAACATGAACCTATCAAATCAAAGCCATATGCCATCACTTATTTAACATTTAAAGAACATAGCTGAATATGCAGTTTCAAGTTCACATATAAAAGTAGACACTTAGCCCGCCACAACATCTTTAACTTCAGAGAACAAGATTTTATAAAGACGGTACACAAAGAGATAAAAAGAGTAATGAAGAGATCAATGAAATAGCTACTGATGAAACAACTAAAAACAACATCATGCCTCAAAAAATCTGACTTCAAATAAAACTACACAAATCATAAATGGAGGCCATTCCCTGTTTTCACAAAAGGAAAAGGTCAAGTGTTCTGTTCCATCAATACATGATAATTATCCACTTGACAGTAATCACAAATCAAGTAAAAGCATTAGAAATAAGAAAAAAACAATTGGAACGAAAAAAAGTAGATGCTGCCACAACCATGATGAATCTATAATAAAACAAGTATTAAATATGATGAATCTCTAATAACATTGGAAATACAACCCAACCCGACCAAGCAAATGCAAACAATGATTCTAGGTAACACAGTAAAGGAAATACGTATTAGAAAAGCTGAGTTTTTCCCTTGGATAACTAAACTGATACTCAACTACAAATACAACCCTAACCTAAGTAGGACAGTTGTTCGTATTATTTTTTCAATGAATCTTTGAAGTTACAATTTTATTACCTACATGAGCAGCCTATTTACCAGATGCAAACAAGGACACTTCAATCCATATTCAAGGATGAATATAATATAATATAATATAATATAATATAATATAATATAATATAATATAATATAATATAATATAATATAATATAATATAATATAATATAATATAATATAATGTTGGCTCAAGGCTATATTCAAATTTTAATGATAATCAAAGTTTAAATAAATTCTATTGAGAAATCTGTTGCAAACTTGTTTTGCAGATATTTCTATATATTCTTCTGATGAAATTATTAAAAATGAAGATTGTGGAATGAATTCTTGAAAATCAAGTTGAAGAATATCTTAGTCGAAAGAAATTTAGGATATTAATTTGTAAGATCAATTTGAGGATCAAATTATTATTCATACATACATATTCTAAGTCTTAAAATTGCATAAAAATGTTTTTAAGTTATAAATTTCATTTTTAGTTAAAACTGATTTCTTTCAAAAAATACTTTAAAAAATGGTTTGTGATAATTTATGTCATTAGAAATTGGATTAGAAATCTGGATAACTTTTTGATCGAAAATCTATTTCGCACTACAGGATAAAATAACGGCTAAAATTAAGCAAATTTTTCTGTTCTATTTTCTAACGGTCATAAACGGCTAGTTTTATGTTTTCTCACTTCAAACCAAGTTTTTGGGTATAAATATATGTTGTTAGATCATTTAGAAGTTTAGAGAAAATATTGAAAAGATTTCCTAACTCTTAAGAGAAAGCTTAATTGTTTTAAATCTCACTTTCTATTTTGCACTTCATCTTTACATATCATCCTCAATTGATTATAGCTTTTGTTGTAATTATTTTTGAGGAATTATTATTGTTAAAGATTGTGAGTTGGGTTGGCTAGAACCTAAGAGAAATTCTAGTAAGTGTTTCAATCTTTTACTTTGGAAAAAAAATTGTGGGTAGATATACATAGGATTGTATATTGGCTTGAACTCTTACCCTTAAAATTGTTAAGAGTGGAGAGAAAAGCTCAAGAGTGATTCTTGAGGAGTGGAGATAGGCAGGTTGGCCGAACCACTATAAATTCTGTATGTGTTTTACTTTTCTGATCTATTTTCTATCTTCTACAATTTTGTTTTAAATTTTGGAAACTTGTATTTTCAAAATTCTATAAAACTAATTTCTGAAACATTCACAACAAATTTAACACACTTTTTCAGAAATATATTTGAAGTTTAAAAAGAACTTGCAAAATCTATTATTATTGTTATCTTGCATTTTTTACATTCTCTGTTAGAAAAACTATTAGAAATCTGCACTTACATACAATTCTGTTTCTTTAAAAATTTGGCCAGAAAATTTCAAGACACCCAATTCACCCCCCTTTTGAGTGTCTTTCGGGACCTACATTTGTTATCAGAGCGGTTCTCTATTTTCTAAGGTTTAACACCCGTGAGTGATCTTACAAATGGCCGAATCTAGCAATGGTCACTACAAAAAAAATGTATTTTACCGACGGATTTGTTCTTTTACCATCGAAAAATGACCTTACCGACGGTTTTCTATTATTTTACCGACAGAACAAATCCATCCCTAAAACATGCGTAGGTACCAATTTACCGGCGAAAAATTCCATCAGTAATGTTATCGATGGAATTGTTAAAAATATGCCGTCGGTAATTTTACAAAAAACCGTCGGCTGTTTTATCGCGTTGACCATTTACTGAGAAAATATTCCGTCGGTAAACCGTCGGTAAAATTAATTAATAAATTATTCATTAATTTGTCATATAAATAGTGACGGATTTTTCCGTCGGTAACATTAAATTTTTTCTGTTTAGTTTTTCACTATTTTTTATAAAAAATAATATATTTCCTACTTGAAAATCTCAAATTAAACACAATAAACTAAATATAAAGAGTCTAAAATTTAAATTAAAGATATATATTAATTGATAATTCTAATATATACAGAAATAATGTACATCATAATTATTGTACAAATATATTTGTATAGTGCACAATATTTTACAGTTTTACAAAAAATTATATATTTATAACTGCAATGCAAGCAATACCAATATTGGTAATGTACATAAAATGTTGCAGTGCTATGTAAAAAGCATCTAAAATAGTCTAATAACTATGCAAATAATACCAATATTGGTATTGTGCATAAAGTTTTGTAGTGCTATACAAAAAATTATCTAAAACAGTCTATGTAAATTTCGAAGCACTAGCTAGGATGTACCGTGGCTGTCCATAATTGCAGAAGGGTTTGTGGTAGGTTGTTGACCCCTATTTGATAATTCTTCCCGTACTTTATTTGTTACATATATGTATGATACATATATTACTTATTATTGCAATTCTATTCGAATGCAAAAGTATTACAAGCACTATATGACTATCACAAAATGTGTGGACTGCCAAAATTTGAAACACTGTTACCTCTTCTTGTTTTTCTTTCTCCCCTTTACTTGTTTCTCTAGACTTCTAACCCTCTGACTAAGAACTGAATTTGATGATATTTTTTGATCTGGACTCTTAGATGTTGATTTAGGAGGTGATAATGTGGCATTTTTCTGTTTTGCTGCCATGATTTGCTTCACTGCTGAGGAAAGACTGAAAGGAGGAGAATGTGAAGCAGTATTTGCTCGAGTAACAGGTATTTCAGGAACCCGCAAGAACTTTTTCACCCCAGGAGATTTAATCACTAAGATAAATATCAAAGAATTTAAAGGGTAGCTCAAACAACTGAAATAAAGGCCAATAACTGATTACTAATGAAGATCCAATTCAATAGAGAAACAATAAAGTATAGTTGCTGCTCATGAACTAGAAATGAGGACTCACCTGCGCCATAGGCAAAAGAGAATATGTTGGATGTGATCCAATAACAAAATATAGCCTGCAAGTAAAGACCAAGCGAACTTAATTGTTTGCTTTCATTCAAAGCACACATAATTCTTCATCTAAAGTCACTTGATAACTCCTTTTTCACTACCACACAATGATCAAGCAATTATAGCATACTCTCACGTAAATAATGCATTCCACATTGAAACTTTAGCTTACAAACTCTTCATGCTCAATGATCCAAGTTATGCAGCAGAATTTTCCAACATATTCAGTAAGAAGAGGGCACAACCATAAATGGAGGTAAGCATGTAGCATGGCAACGTGACAATGTAAACATGATCTCATAGCACCATCAACATGGCCAATTGCAAGGATGCAAATGTTGTGATTCACAAAAGACTCATAAAAGATACAATGCCCTCAGTGACTCCTCGATTATCAAAACTTCTCTGTGTAAAACTACTGAAACTAAGAATTGATGATCAGTTAAAGACTATGCACAATCACCTAGTTGCTAAATGAGGTTTGAATTAGTACCACTTGCAGAGTCATTGATTTATTTTTTTTAAATTTCCATAATGCAACCTTTATAATAAAAAGAAATCCCCACATTTATCAGCATGTAACAATTAATAAAACCGACCATCACCTAGTTGCTATATGGATCCTTAATTTTTATAGTAGTTGAAACTGTCATTTGATCCCTCAACCTGACCATCAGCAAGCAAGCAATAAAACTAAGACATTAATAAAATCAAGGAGATGATAAATGAACTCTCAAAGAGCACAACTATACAATCAATAAATGAAATGCAATTATAGTCGAAGACAAACAAGAAAAGAGAAATTTACAAAAGAATTGCAGGTTAGGAAGTTGGAAATAGCATACTCACCAATGAAACTTGTAGCAAAAAACTGATGGCAACCACGAAAATGTACAGCTTTGCAAGGTTCTCGGATTAATAATTCAAAGGTTCCCTTAAATGGATAAGTGGTGATTAATAAATTTAATATCTAAGAGGCTAGCATAAGTATCATTTAGATATTTAATATTTAAGATGGCCTTATACATATGAAATTTTTAGCAGTGTTATCATTCAGATATAGGGAAAAAAGATTACCATTCCTTAATCTATAGGTTAGGTAGCTTTAAAACATTGATTAATTAATCCTAAACTGTTTTGTTAGATGACTATCTAGTTATTCTGCGATTAGTTGACCTATGACAGCTTCTTTCTAGAAAATATTTAATCTTTGCCATTTTATAATAATAAAGGGTTGGATATAAGGACAACTACAATCAACAAATACCAAGACTGAAGAAAAAGACAAACAACAAAGACAGCATGAAGACTCTTATATGAAAAATAATTAAATATGAAAACGTAGGACTTCAAGTTTAACATAACAAGGGAGATAATACCTCCCATCGGTTCTCCCCAAGAAGAAACACCCGATGTTGAGACACCTCAACTTCAGTTGTGCCTTCATCTTTTACTACTTTCTGCTGTGTTTCTGATATTTCTGTTACTGATGCAATTGAAGCTCCATTTCCACCTTCCTAAATAACAGAAGATTTCATAAAAGAAAAAAAAAATGTTTCAAGAACATATAAACACATTCTTCTAGAACATTGATCATCTAACAGATTCAACAAGAAAGCAGTGGGTCCTGACAGCCTGCAGCTCTTATCACAGTATAAGTTGGGTAAGAACTTTCCTATAAGATCTAACATTCCATTCTCTAAAATAAAATAAATCAGCCTTAACAGAGGAAGCTTGTCATTACATACCCAAAGGCAAGAGTCATTTTCCATAACTTGATGAAAAACGAAGATGAAATTGATGATCATGCACAACAAATATCTGTAAGCTACATGAAGCAGAAGGGATGATATACAGGCTGATGGATCCTAGAAACTGTGGTTACACTGCTCCTTGAAATGCAAGATATCACTCTGGGTATAATACTGCATGCAATACCGCTTAAAAGACAATTATTCTAGGTATTCTACAGCTATGCAATATCTTTTTCATTAGGCATGGTATAAGTAGTTGATAACAGTAGAAGTCACAATTGTAAAGGATGCAAAGGCGAGAGCACTCTTGAGATAAGGTAGTTGTACTTACCTTTGGTGAAACAGTTCCTTTCTGATCTGCTCTAATGTTTGATACCGTGCTCTTTATTCGTTGTTCCATATATAACATTTACTTGCAAAGCCTTCACTGCACACTCGGTCCCACTTGAGAAGCTGGAGAACTCTATGTCTTCCTCACCTGAGTAAAATCCCAAGCTTTGTAATGCTTCCTGGAATAACCACATAGATTTGATGAAGAAGAAATCAAAGCAAGATAGTTATTCCAATATTATCAACAAAATTACATCACTACTAAAAGAAAAGAAAAGTTTTATTGACACAAAGCCACAGTCAGCTGCAGTCTAAATAAGAACCGTATATCACCAAAAGTTCACCACCTTTAGGTATCAAAACTACATAATTAAAGAAACAACATCAAGGAAACAATACACAATCCATAAAAGAAAAGAAAATAATTATTGATAAAAATGCAAAGTCAGATGTTTTCTGAAGATTTCATCTCAGATACAAACTTGAGGTAGCTGGATTTCAGTTCCAACTTCTTAAAACAATTGGCATACAAGTTCAACAAAAAGGTCATCAAAATCACTGCTCTCCTGGGACAAAAACTGCATTATTATCATCGAAAACCAAGTGTGATAGTAATGGATTCAAGTTTTAGAATAAAACTACCCTGGGGAACAGGTTTTTGCACATACAAGTTAAGGCCCCAAATAGATATTACACATCACACTGAATTAATGTCTTTCTAAATATAATTGAGCAAATCAACCTTCATATGCATCACTTAACATTTCCATTTTTGTCAGAAAAAAAAAGCCTTTGCCAGGGGCCCATAGAAATATTAAGAGAACGTTTTCTAACTGAACTGTGGCTTTTTCCGCATTTTGAAGGTCACTAAACACCTGCTGAAAATTATATGCAAGGAGCTCTTCTAAGGATTTCCATTTGTGTACGCCCAATCAGTTTGCTATTGATTTTTTCCCAGCATTTCTTCAGATCATCAAATGAAAAATAAAAGCTAGAATATGTACCATCACAAACGTTTAATAGCCAAGACTCGATATTCTTGGACACTAGGACACTCCTCTTTAAGAATAACAATCATTTCTAGAGCTTTAACGGACTTCACCATATGCCAGTGCTCATTCAACAAGGCAAAATTTGCAAAACCCAAGTAATAATGCGAGACAAATAAAGCAGCAATTCTTCCAACAAAATCTAATTATAAATTTGGCATATGATATGGTAATTAATATTGTGATAATATTTGTTTTTTTTTCTTATAACCATACATATAAAAGAGAACTTATCAAACTATCAGGTCCATGCATTTGCAGACTAAATTATACTGCTGGTGCAAAAATTAGAAAAGAATATTAAAGCAACAATAGCACAATGTAGTTAACTAAAATGCAAATTTATCAATGATCCTCACAATCTCAGAATATTAAAGCAAAAATAGTGCAATGTATGCATTTGCAGACCTAGTGTGCTCGCCGGAGTCTCACTGGATCCTCGTTGGACCTCCGTCGGTGATGTCTCGATGCTGTTGCCATGAAGATCTGAATCCCAGGATTCCATTTCTGGTAACCACGCGCCCAACAGCCACGTTGTGTGGTCGGAATCCGGCAAAAATCAAAACAGCTTCCCTTCTCCGATCTCCATACTGCCGGCGATCAGGAGAGAGCGAGAGGTAGCGAGATGGATGCCTCGTCGCAGGGAATTCATCTATGCCGTTCTCCTGACCGGTGGCCACCGTATGATGCCAGAATGAGGGGAGATAACTTTTGGTTAGGGAAGGAAATCGGACAGATCGGAGGCTGTGATGGTGGCGTGGCTGATCGACGACCGGAGAGGAGGGCTGCGAGGTCATCGCCGGTGGTCTGCATCGCTGGTCAGTGGCGAGACTCACTCCCTTCCTCCCTCTTCACTTCTCGATCGTCCTCGCTCCGCTGTTTCCCTTTTCTTTTTATTTTTATTTTTATACTTTTATCAATAGATAGCCACACAATATTTGGGTCCCTTTTAGTCACACAATATTTAGGTCCCGAAATTTCTAAAGACTTCCCCTTTTTTTTAACTTTTCTTTATTTTTTAATTTATTATTATTAGAGTATATTTTAATTTAAATTATTTATTACTATATTTTATTTTAATAAAAATATTAATTTCAAGAATAAAGTTGATTTCTTACTTTTATTACTAATAAAATTTTCAATTTTCAATTCAATTATCGATTTTAACATTTCAGGCCGTTACAGTACATGCCAAATCTGCAGTAACAAACGACTTAAAAATTCAATTATTTTCACAGATCTGCTAAACCAAAAAAATTCGATTTCAGATCTCTAACGGCTAAACCAATTTCAAGGGATTTGGCTAGCAGCTAAACCAATTTTAAGAAAAAGATGGTCGTGCTTGTGGTTCATCTGTGAAGGAGTGGCAGCTAAGGGGATTGAAGGACATTGGATGACGGTGCAGAAGGTTGGATTCTGGAACCAGCAACTACTCTCCCCCACAACCCTGACCTGATCTATTCCCTCTCTCCCCAATCCACAATAATAATAAAAAATTTAAGTTAAAAATAAAATTAAATTTGATTTTATAATAAAAATTATTATAGATTAATCTTAAATTTGACCTAAAATATTTAGGGAAACATGAATTCATTTATATATTGATCTGTTTAAATTTAAATAATAAAAAATACAAGTCATATGGATCGAACTTATCACATCAAAATATAACAAACTTTTATTTAAATATTCATAAAATATTTTGTATATATAATTAAAAAATAGGAGTATAATTAAAATATATTAATTACTTTACATAAAAATTATATATAATTAAAATGAAAAAATATCTAGTCTAGGTTTTATTTGGAAAAAATGATATTTTATAAAAAAATAAAAAAAAATTTAAACATTTATTTAAATATAATAAAACTAATAGCGATAGATTACCGACGGAAAACCGTCGCAACAATTCAGGTTTCGATTTTCCCATATTCTGTCGCTATTTCGTTGATAAATAATGTGCCAAAATATGCTGCCATTATTTACCGACGAATTTTTCGTCAGTACATAACGAAAATAAGTGATATCCTTACTGACGCCACAATTTCCTACCAAATTTACCAACCGTTTTCCATTTTTGTCGCTAAAAACGTCGCCATTTTGCAATTTTTTATTTTTACTGACACATTTGTGATTGCGTAGCTAATCCATCGGTAATATCTTTATTTTAGCGACGGATTTTGTGTCCGTCAATAGATTTTGTCGATAAAATCAAATTTTTTGTAGTGGCTCCTATTGTTACTCCATTCAAAGAGGGACATTCTGTGCATCGTCCTCCTATGTTTAGTGGTGAAAACTATCCCTTTTGGAAAGTTGTCATGAGACACTTCATTCAATCACAAGATATGGATTGTTGGGATATCATTGAAGATGAATATGAACCTTCAAGAAAGATTTCTACTAAAGAAGATACATTAGAAACTGCTACTGTTCTAAAGACCAAAAAAGAATTCATAGAAGCTGAAAAGAGAAAAGTACAGCTAAATTCTAAAGCTGTGAGCATACTTTTTTGCTCACTGTATAGAAATGAATTCAACAGAGTTTCTAGATGTGATACAACTAAAAAAATATGGGATAAGCTACAAGCAACTTATTAAGGTACAAATCAAGTTAAAGATACCAGACTTCATGTTCTTATGGTAGACTATGAAGCATTCAAAATGAAGCCAGAAGAGTCAATTTCTAAAGTAATCAATAGGTATGTTAAATTAACTAATGAAATTAAAGCTCTTGGTAAGAAACTTGATGAACATAATAAAATTGCTAAGCTTGTTAGAGGTCTCACACCTAGGTGGGAAGCAAAAGCATCAATTCTGTTAGATAAGGATTTCAGTACTTTAAATTTTGATAATGTTTGTGGATCTCTTATTTCTCATGAGCTTTACATTAATTCTCAAGATGCAGAAAAAGATAAAGATAAAAAAATTAAAGGCTATTGCTCTCAAAGCAAAATTTGGAAGTGATTATTCTACAGGTGATGATGAGATGGCTTTAATTACAAAGAAATTCAAAAAGTTGTACAAAAATGGCAAAAAATCGTACAAAAAGCAGCATCAGAAATTCTCCCATCATAAAGTAGAAAATTCATCAAATTCTGGTGGAGATGTGATTTGCTATGAATGCAATAAACCTGATCATATCAAACCTAATTGCCCCATTCTAAAAAGAAAGAAGAAAAAGTTAACAAAGAAAGCTATGAAAGCTACATGGAGCGACAGTGAAGAATCAAGCACAAGTGAACCGAAATCTGCAAATTCTGATGATGTTGGTCTGATGGCCATTTCTGATCATGAAGACGAAAATTCTAATTCAGATGTTGATGACAGAAGTTCACCTGAAAATGATTCAGAAAATTCTGAGGTTAGTGATTCTGATTCAAATTCTAATTCAAATGAAAATGGCAATGAATATGAAAAAATGCTTGAATGCTTTGAAGATTTGCATCATAAATATCTGATGAAATATGACATTGTATGCACATAAAGATCACGCAGCGAAAAACAATAAAAATTTGATCATACATGCCATACAATTCCATGATAAGAATCAAAACATGCAATTTTAGGGTTTTAAAACTTACAGCTTTAGATGCCTTTAAAACTTGATTTTGATGATGACCAGCAACCAAGGAGGATATCTTAGCCTTAGACCTTCACCACCAATGCCAAGGAACAGCCTTTACGCCACTTCTCTCTATTCTCACACACACACTTGCAAAGATAGCTTAAAACCGAGATTGCTAGCTCTCAAATTAAGTATTGTATAATGGCTATGGTTTGAAGGTACAAGACTTGATCTTGTACTTCTTTTAGGTGCTATTAATGCCCAAAAACACAAGGAAGCAAGAAAGAGTTCTTTCCCTTGTGTGTTTCGGCCAAGAGAAATTCTTGTGAGAGAGAGATGTAATTCACGCCAAAACCTAGCAAAAACTAGGGTTTTCCGTTTTTCTCTATCAATATATATCATCTAATTATGTAAGTGATTAATCTAAAATCTATTACCTCAAGATAATTTATTTTAGCCTTAATCACTTCCTTAAAATAAGTAATATATATTGATTCAAACTCTTTTGATTTAATCCAAGATAAACCATAAGACATTATAATCAAATTAATCACTTAATTTGAAAATTCACATGTGCCGAAATTCCATTAGTATTTAATCTTGGAATTTCGGCTATGTCATCTCTTAATTAAGTATTTTAATTTGATTTAAATATCATTAGGATTTAATACTCAATTAACTTAATTAATACAAGATAATTAATTAATTGAAATTAAACCATATGGGCTGAATTTCTCTCTCTCATGGGCCAAGGTCCAATAGCATTTATAATGCCCATTACATACATTAATTTGATTTTAATTAAAAGCCCAAATTAATGCTCAATACTTTATTTAAATATTTTAAGCCCAATGCTTTGTGTGCGATCCTATAGGTCCATTTAATGTTGGCAATGAATTAATGAATTAATTCAAAGGCTATATATATTCTCTAGCAAGATATTATAGCATTCCAAATTAAATGAAAATGCATATGGCATTTAGTGACCTAATGCAATTTTGCATAGTCCCTTACTTATAAATATCAGAATTAATATACGGCATGGAACTAGTCATCCTTATATATATATATATATTAATTCCTTTCTTGATATTCCAGTGACACTGAACTCTCAGATAAATAATGATTACTCATTATTTCATCTCGGTATGGCCATACATTTCTCAGTTCACTGATCAAGTGGCCGATGATATTTTCTCTCTTATAGAGAGGGGTAATCCATTCACTTCTCTCATGCTCTCTAACATGAATCAATGCATACCCGTACTTGTCACTCTGTTACGAGCACGTTAGGTGTATGTCAAAGCACACAATAATTAATAAAGAGTTTCATAGAGATTTTAGGTCTAAGAACTCTGATACAAAACTTGCATATGAGAAACACTTATGACTTGTACCATGTAGTGTTCTCATGAGTGAATCGAATCCAGATACCATATTCTAAACATGTATCTATGATCTCTGATTGAAACTTTTGGCCTTATGATCCGTAAGACAAAACTCAACTTATTAGAGGGAGCATACTAGTCTTAATTTATTTGTTATTTCCATAACAATGACTGACTAGGGATATTTAGAATGAAGTCTCATTTGTTTCAAGGTCTTACAATCATGTACCTCACACATGATAACTTAAACTGAAACAACATTCTTGGATAGTTATATCAATTAATATGCACAGAAATATAATAGATAAAACAAATGCCTCATTTATTAAATAAAGTATTTTATTACAATGTATTGGGGCTGGGGCTTACACTAACAATATCTTATGCTGAAAAAGACTTATATTGAGGTAAAAAAATTATGATGAATTACTTGTGGAATAAAAAATGCAAAGGAAATAGAAATTAAAATGAAAAATGAATATTTTATTTTGGAAGGTAAATTTATTGCTTTGCAAGAAAAATGCAATGAAAAAGGAAAACAGATTTGTGTATGTAATGAGAATTCAGTTGAAAATCTAAATGCAAAATCTGTTCATAATTCTCATGCAAGTACATCAAAAAATTATAACAGAAAATACACCCAGAGAAGGTATAAGAAATACTCATATGATAAAATGTCCCTAAAGTTATTTTTGAAGAAGGGTTTGCGTGCTGAAAAAGTTGAATATATGAAGAAAAAATCAAGATTTATGCAAATTGTCTTTGTTACCCCCAAGAATGATGTGTGTTTTAAAATTATATAGGGACAGCCCTAACATTTCCCTTATTTTTGGTTTCTGCGTTTGGATAATTGCAAAATTGTAAGTTCCCAAGTGATATCATTACATGAACATGCATAATTTTTCAATGGTCAAACTACTTCATTGATTATTTTAATTTTGAATTTAAAATTCAAAAAGTTGCTTTTTACCACCTAAAAATCGTGTGAAACCTTTTACAAATCTCAAGTCAAAGACTTTATATCAAACTAATTGTTTAAAGAAAAATTCACAAAACACAAATTCACTATTTTATGCCAAAACGTGATTCACTTTATAAATGTAATTTTTGTCTTTGAAAATTGTGTTTTTCACCTTTTAAATAGCTAAAAGAAGACTATTCTCTTTCCCTTTAAAATAAATAAATTTTAAGTTTGCTTTCTCATCAATATATATATATATATATATATATATATGTATAATATTTTGCTTTCACGTCAAAAAACAAATTTATTTTGCTTTTCACGAAAAAAAAGGTAAAAGTAATTTTAAGTTTACTTTTTCATGTAAAAAAATATTTTGTTTTTCACATTTTAAAAAAAGGGATTTGAATTTTTTTGTCTTCCTTTTATTTTGAAAAAGCTTTGTAAGCTTTTTGTCATTTGTGTTCTTGAAAATCAAAAGCCACCTTTTTACAAAACATGGAAACGTATAGATTTAGTTTAAAGAAAATAAACAAAAGTAGTTTGTTGTCTTTAAAAAATATGTTACTTTTAAAAAGTTAACTTTTTTGACTTTGAAAATTGTGATCTTTGATTATTCCATCAAAATTAATTTACCTTTGAAAATTGTGATCTATTATTTTGGAAAAACGTGAGCTAAACTTGGCATATTAAAATGGTTAAAGTGAAAACCACCTATTTGATTATTCTAAGTGAAATAGTTTCTCACGTAAGTCATCTATTTGGAATTAAAATAATAATTTCTTGATTTTTGCAAAAGTTAATCCAACTTTCACGTATTTTTAGTTAAAGTTTTTATTAATTATTCAACAACTTTTCAAAAAGCAAATGATACTTTGATTTTTACGGAACCCATCTCTTTTCAAAACTTATCATTTCATTTTAAAAAAAAAAGGTCTCTTACTTAGGTAAAACAACTTTCAATTAGTTGGGTTAAATACTTTGTCTTATTCTAAAATCCAAATCGTCGTTTCATCAAAGAACTCAGCCTCCCTTATTCTTTCTTTTATTCCTTCTTAATCCAAATCATTACTGAAAATGGGTCAATAAAAAATGGTTGCCAAGCATCATCCTCGTCGGTCTCCATTACCATCACCGACGCCTTCTCCTTCTACCCAAGCCTTCATCATTCCAATTCATAAAGTTCCAAAATCGTTCCTTCAAAATTCAATGCCATTCTGATTTCAAATCAGCCATTGAAGCAGCAGGCTATATCCCGATCTAGTTTGAGTATTTTACATGTCTCGGTTCGAAATTGAGAAAGAAAATTTCAAAGTAATTTTTCAAAGCTCTATCTTTACTGTAAATCCATCCTAATTGTGCTCAATTTTTGGAACGGTCTCATTCGGTTGACTTCGGATGCAGCAAAAATCAAGGATGGACAGGTTTTTCTCTTTGAATTTTTGTTGGTATATTTTGGATATTTTGGATGATTATTTTGTGGCATAATTTTTTCTTGATGATATTTGAATTTTTACATTTGTTTGGTTTTGTTTAAATCTCCTGTGCACATTATGTTATCTCTTTCCTTTTTGATTGATGACAAAAAGGGGGAGAATAATGGAGAAAATGAATAAATCTTTGGAGAAAATTTGATAATTAAAAAAGGAGAAAAATAGATACATGATTTGCTATATGGCTATATGATTTGCTAATATTTTGGAATGAATTCTAAAAATTTTCTTGTTGATGAAAAATTATTTATTTATTGGAAATTTAATATACTGATGCATTAATGCTATTTGATTCATTGTGATGCATGATTTCTTTAAAAATATTTTTTATCAAATCTCAAGTTATATTTTTATAGAATTCATTGACATGCTTATATTTTGATAAAATTTGAAGTTCTACAAGGATTTACACTTACTTTACAGATTTTATTTTTTTTGTAAATACTTCATGCATATATTCAGGGGGAGCTTTTTAGACTAACCTAGATAGACTTCTAAGTCGAGTTTATTAAGATTTTATCATCATCAAAAAGAGGGAGAATGTTAGCTCAAGGCCATATCCAAATTTTGATGATAATCAAACCTTAAATAAACTCTATTGAGAAATCTGTTGCAAGCTTGTTTTGCAGATATTTCTATATATCATTCTGATGAAATTATCAAAAATGAAGATTGTGGAATGAATTCTTGAAAATCAAGTTGAAGAATATCTTAGTCTAGGAAATTTAGGATATTAATTTGTAAGATCAAAAAATAGGATCAAATTATCATTCATACATACATATTCTAAGTCTTAAAATTGCATAAAAATGTTTTTAAGTCATAAATTTCATTTTTATTTAAAACTGATTTCCTTCATAAAATACTTTAGAAAATGATTTGTTAGAATTTGTGTCATTAGAAATTGGATTAGAACTCTGGACAACTTTCTGATCGAAAATCTATTTCGCACTACAGGACAAAATAACGGCTAGTAAAAAGTAGATTTTTCTGTTATATTTTCTAACGGTCATAAACGGCTAGTTTTGTGTTTTCTCACTTCAAACCAAGTTTTTTGGGTATAAATACATGTTGTTAGATCATTTAGAAGTTTAAAGAAAATATTGGAAAGATTTCCTAACTCTAAAGAGAAAGCTTACTTGTTTTAAATCTCACTTTTCATTTTGCACTTCATCTTTACATATCATCCTCAATTGATTATAACTTTTGTTGTAATTATTTGTGAGGAATTATTATTGTTAAAGATTGTGAGTTGGGTTGGCTAGAACCTAAGAGAAATTCTAATAAGTATTTCAATCTTTTACTTTGGAAAAAATTAAGATTGTGGGTAAATATACATAGGATTGTATATTGGCTTGAAATCTTGCCCTTAAAAGAGTTAAGAGTGGAGAGAAAAGTTCAAGAATGATTCTTGAGGAGTGGAGGTAAGCAGGTTGGCTGATAATGGTCATTTATATAGTATTTTTAGTATGTTTTTAGGTATTTAATTAAGTTAATTTTGTGTTAATTAGGTTAGATTTGAGTTTAATTGGTTAATTTTATGTTTTTGGAGTTAATTGTAAATTTTGGTGTTTTCAGGGTTAATTTGCAAGAAAAATGACTTAATTGTAAAAAGACAAGAAGATTTGGGCCAAAATTGTAAAATTGGAGAATTCATGTTAAGATTTTATCGTGAAGTCCAAAAGACAAACACGTGGCCACGTGAAGGATTGAAGGATAAAGAACCGTGGCCATGTGAAAGACCAAAAGGAGAAACCAAGCATGTACACGTGACCACGTGGATTCCAAGTGAAGGACCACACGTGGCCACGTGTGAAGGAAGGCTTATGGAACACGTGACCACATGTTCAATTACAAAGGGAAGGACGTGGCCACGTGCTCAATCTCCCATGAAGCGAAGGATTTGCCGATTTTTTCAATTTAAGAAGGATTCTTTTCCTACATCAATTTGGAAAGTTTGAAAGGCTTCTACAACATCTTTTGCCTATAAATAGATAACTTTAACACCAAAGAAAGGAATTAATTAGTAGAATCAATTAGAGAAATCTTAGAATTAGGCTTAGTTATTTTACGTTATTTTTATATTTTCATTATTTTTCTTCAACTTTGTTTTAGTTTTTAATTATGTTTAGGAAGTAGTTTTTCTCCTTTTGCTAATGGATTCTTAAAATCTTATATTTTCATTGTTATGACTTCATTTTGAGCTTAATTTTCAATATCGGTTGATTATTTCTTGGTTTTAAGCATATTCTTATCTTTGATTGTGTTCAGATTGATTGTTGGTTTATTGAATAAATAACTAAAAATTGATTTTGATATAGTTAATGATTTGCATGTTCTTGCCACTACAAAAAAACAGCGAATTAGCGACTAAATTTAGCGACGGATTATTTTTCGTCGCTAATTAGCGACGGATTAGCGACTATTTCAAGTTTTAGTCGTGGAAATGTATGTCATAAATTTAGCGACGAAATAGCGACTAAACACTTAAAATAGTCGCTAAATTTGGCGGGAAAGAATGGCGCCTTTTTTTTGCGACGGATTAGCGACGGTAAATTTTGTCGCTAAAATTGTTTCTATATTTTCAATTTTTAAATTAAGTTTCAGAAAAATAGCGACGGAAATGCGTCGCAATATGCGTCGCTAAATGTATATTATATTATATTATATTATATTATATTATATTATATTATATTATATTATATTATATTATATTATATTATATTATATTATATTATATTATATTATATTATATTATATTATATTATATTATATTATATTATATTATATTATATTATATATCTATTTTCATTTAAATTTTTAAATAGATTTATAATTTTATTTATTGATTTTACCAAACATTATAATATTAATAAAAAATATACATACATATTTATGTTTACTAATTACTTTTAATAATTTTTTATATGATATTATTTGTCTATTTTACAAAAATTTATAATTTCAATTATTCCAAATATTATAATATAAATGAAAAATATTTGGTGAAGACGATCGAAAAACCATTTGCCATTAGATCGGCCTAATTTTTGGTGAGTACGTTCGAAACTCCTTGTTGTTAATTTTGAACGGTGAAGATTAGTTTTTAAGGTCTGTAAATTCAATATTTGTTGCAAAAAATAGATTGTTTTTTGGATTTTTTACATTATGATCAGTTTTGTATACGAATCGAAAAATCATTTGTCGTTAGATCAGCCTGATTTTTGGTGAGTATGGCTGAAACTCCTTGTTGTTAATTTTGAACGGTGAAGATCGTGTTTGTTACTTTCTAACCCTATCCGATTTGCTTTGGACAGAAGTTGCAATTAAGGGCTCTTTGTTCTTCTCTCTCTAATGTTTGTGTAACACCCCAACTTATCATAATAAATATAAATTTATGTCCAGTTATATTTAATGGTTATGTAACGTCCCAAAATTTGAGTCGTCTGACAATAATATTTAATATATGAGCAGTACTTCTGATACCGGTTCACGAAAATCAATTTATTGAGAAAATTATACAAGTGAGTATAATTTAAAGGTTGGTGTATATATATACAATAAAATACCCACTTTAAATTATTTCAAGATAATAACATCCAATTTATAATAAATTCAAACATTAAATATACTTCATAGTAATATAAGCCTATTTTAGATTCGAACTCCCGCTCTGATATCATTTTTATTACATATTTAAATAAACTTAGCAAAATTAAAAAAAAATTGCAGACAGATGGATTTAATTAATTGAAAGACTTCCCAAATATTAGGAGTAATAAAAATAATTTTAACTTAAAGCAAAATTTAAGAAGTAATAACAATGAATTAAAATGAATAAATGTATAATAATCATTAAAATAACTAAAATAATAATAATAATAATAAGACTAAAATTTCTTATTGGCTAATAATAATAATAATAATAATAATAATAATAATAATAATAATAATAATAATAATAATAATAATAATAATAATAATAATAATTGAAATCAATCCCCGAAATATTTCAGATGAAAAATGCATATTTGGCTCCTGTTTAAATAATTGAAATAACACCTAATTTATGTGGACACAGATTTATGAAAGAGTATAACACTTAAATAAAAATAAGAAAAGAATAGGAAAGGGAGGAGAGGGGAACAAATGGAGTATCGGAGAAGCGAGATGAGAGAGAGAGAGAGAATCCGACCACCACTCCGGCCACCACTCGTCAACCCCCCCTTGCCTCTTCTGTTCCGCCGTCTGTCCAGCCGTCACCATCTCAGCTTCTTCTTCTTTTTCTCCTTCTCGGGTTGGGATTTCTCTCTCACCGAAAACTCCTCCTCCATTTTTCGGCCACCTCCGACATCGGATGGCGACACGAACACCTCCGGAAGGTTCCTAGCGGAGAGGCGCACCTTCCCATGCCCTCCATTTCTTCTCACATGCCAAAAATAAACAGATCGAAATGGGTATATTGAGGTATTCCGGTGAGAATTTCGACCAGATCACGAGGTATTAAGGCGTGTGAGCACTCCGATGAGATTACCAGCGGCTTAAGCTTCGTATTGATGGTAGCAGATCTTCTCCGGTGAGCCTCCGGCCACCGGTGACTGATGGACGGAATGTTGACTTCGGCGTTTTGAATGGAAATTGAAGGTGCTTCAGTTTGCCTATCCCTTTATAACTTGATTCTGTAAGGTTAGTATCAGTAGTAGAATCTAAATCTCTTTTTGTTTTCATTTCTTACTTTTGTTAGTAGAATCTAAAAATGACTATCAGCAAAAGTTAATATCGATGTTAGTGGAAGTGAAATTGCGAGGCATCTGGATCTACCAACATGCCAACAGCTCGTCGAGTAGTAGTGGAAGCTGGGTCCGTCAGAGGTTAGTGGAAGCTGGGTTCTAGTAGTTATTTGAGATTGCTATTTAGCCTGTGTTTTGATTGGTTGATGAAATAATGTTTAGCCTGATTAGTAGATTTAGTTGCTGTTTTTCATTTGCTTTTTCCCCATAGCCTTCCCCTGCATCAAAAAAGTGACAACCCCATGTTTCCACTAAAATATGTAATGCTACTCAGCGAAGGAAAACATGCAGCAAGTGCACATGAAAGGAAATGAAAGCATTTTCTAATCAGTTTTAATTTAAAAATAAGAAATTGACTATTGATTGCTCATTTTTCATTTTAGAATAATTTTAATTGTTTTCCACGCCTGAACATGGGTTGATTACTTACACATTTAGTGTTGATGTGCAGATTGCTAATCAGCCTAGCATATATGTTCTGGACACTCCTGGTGTATTGGTTCCTAGTATCCCAGATATAGAAACTGGGTTAAAGCTAGCTCTTGCAGGTTTAAACTATCTGCTCTTTAGTTTCTCATCCATTCTGTGCAAATACATTCTGTTTTATCTGTTATAGGAATAGGATTCAAAATGTGCATCTCTCTCTCTATGTATATACATGCTCATGCGCTCGTGCATTGGCAGCAATGTGCATCTCTCTCTCTCTCTCTATGGAACTTGTACGGAGCATGTGTAACTTTAATTTTATGCATATGTATACAAGTAGTTTGAGCCACTGAGTGAAACTTAAAAGAAATTACATTTGAACAGACAGAGGGATTTCATAATTTTGCATGGGCAGTTGTATTTTGGTCTGTTTGTAAGTCCACCGGCTGGCTATGATGCCATAGAGCTATAGATATTTTTTGTAGATGATTTGTAGTTCCCTTAGTAGTGATAGTAAAGTTCATGTTGCTATCAGGCAGCACATAATTTCTCCTTTTTGGATCTGGTTTATGTATTTTGAAACTTGGTGTCTAGATAACCCCTGGAGCTTTTAATTTGGTAGTATGTGACCATCTCAGTTGCTGAACTCAATTTAGCCAGATGGTACATATTAGATTAAATTTCCTTAAGAAAGTTTGTGGAAATACCTGAATGATTAAAGCTGCAATTTTAACCTGGAGATCCCAAGCTTTGCATTCTCATGCAGTCTATATATTTGAGCTTTTCTCATACAATGGAGGCTATCCTTATTGTATAGAGCACAAATAAATGCAATGGGAAAATTGAAAAAGAAAAAAAAATGGAGAAAAGAAGCAGCAGTTGCTGGAGAATAGGCTTCTAACTTCACAACCAACAGAATCTGTTCACTTGGAATTTTCTTTTGAATGGCATAGAAGCAAAATTCTGCTACATGTTAACTCCCTCAAAGGTTCTGTTGGAAATCTAGCCTTTCAAATATATGTTTCGCAAAGTATTGTTCGGCATTTATGAAACATGTAATCCTGCTGGATTTAAGATTCCATATAACCAGAATGCTACTTTCCAATGAACATTTTCGTAGTTTATTGCATACTTATGTACCTAGTAAGAACTATTTTCTATTTGGGCGCAAATGCAGGATCTTTGAAAGATTCTATTGTAGGCGAAGAATGCATTGCGCAATATTTATTGGCTGTTTTAAATACTCGGGGCACTCCACTCCACTGGAGACATTGGAATAACAGAAAAATGGATGGCATTCGATATGAATCATCTCAGGACAAACACGAGTATAATCTCAAAGATCTTCGGCCAAGGAGGAAGAAGCCACTGAATATGTCTAATTTGCTTTCCATTGTTAATTGGCTAGGGATTCTTCCCTTTCTTCAGATTTATGGTTAGTCCTTCCTTCCTCTCTTTAGTTTTGGATTTTAAATACTTAGTAATTGCACCTGTATTTGTATATGTGTTTTAACAAGTTTTTAATTAATTTTTATAATGAAGCAGTCATGTCCTGTTATCACTAGTACTGATGAATATATATTTTGCATGTCCTTTGGTCATGAAAAGGGTGATATCACTAACTTGGCTGTAAGTTCCAACAATGCCTTGGTGGCTTCTGCTTCAAATGATTGTATAATTCGAGTTGTAAGCTTCTTTCATATCCAATTTCATAGGCTTATGCACAGAAACACACAAACACAGAGCCAGCTTGATCTTTCATCTCAACAAATTCTGAACAAGTGAAAAAGACATTTGTAAGTTGATCTCTGTTTTTATATAATATAATTTGCAGGTTGGAATCTTCCTCCCAATGCTCTAGGATTATAACCATGAGCTTTCATCAGCGCACAGACATCAATGGAGTTAGTTGGAAGGAGGTTTCAAGCTTGAAACTTTTTAAAATTGCCATCACCACTATTTACTGATTGTTTTATTTGAACATTATCGTTAATGTTAATTTGGATGTTATTTTCAATATTATTATTTATTGTTTAGGATGATACTTTGTGGAGTCACAAAGTCTTTATTACTTCAAGTAATTTATAATTCTATATTAGTTATGAATTGATATTATGTTTTATATTATAAATTTATCAATTACATTTGGATTTGTATTTACATATTTTTGTATGGTCTCTATTAAATATTAGGTAAACAATGAATTAATGTATTGTTTAATTATATGTAAAAAAAAATAAATTCAAAAATTTAAAAAATTTAACATTGTTAAAATAGCGACAGAATAGCGACGAGAGTACTAGTCGCTAAAAATGAGCTAATTCAGTAAATAAACATATATTAGCGACGGTAAAAGCGACTCTAAAGTCGTCGGTAATTTTTAGCGACTAAAAATAGCGACGAAATATTTGTCGCTAAAATATTCTTAATATATTGGCGACTGATTTTAGGGGTTAATTAGCGACGGATTTTAATTTTAGCGACGGAAATTTGTCGCTAAATTTAGCGACTGTTTTCCGTTTTAGTCGCTAAAATAGCCTGCGACGGCCAAATAGCGACAACCGTCGTCCGTCGCTATATTTAATTAGCGACGGAATTTCATTAAATAGCGACGGACAATAATTCCCTATTTTTTTGTAGTGTTGGATTAACTCTTTAATGTTTATGCATGATTATTATCCAAAATATGAGATGATTATATGTTAATTTTATTGGTTAATACTAAGAAAGGTGGAACTAAAAATAAATTGGAGTTGAATCACTTGAAAAAGGCTTCAATGAAAGTTTAGGAAGTTGAAACTAGATTTGCATGCTAAGTATTAGATTTGTCTATGAGTTTAATACTAAGAATGATATACTTGAATAAAGATATCTTGCTTTATTACTGGTTTTTCCATAATCACTGGTGTTTATATTGAATTTAAGTCATTACAATGAAAGTTAAGGTTGATAGTTTTTTTAGCAAGAGAATTTCAATTATTGTTTTGTTTTTAATTCATGTTAATTTATTTTTAGCGTTTGTTTTGTTTCATAGTTTATTTTGTTTAATTTTTGCTTTTAAATCAAAAACATTTGGAAAATAATCTCGGATTAATTTAATTCATACATAGATATTATTCTTAGCAATTCATGTTGCCTTGGATACGATATTTGGTGTCTTAATTTATATTTTTTTATATTACTAATCGATCTAGTATACTTGCTAGATACCGATCATTGGCCGAATATACCATGACTTTTTTTTGGAGTTTAGCTCCTTTTCTTTTTCAAAAGGGCTGCTGCATCATTTGTCCTTTCCTAGTATTAGTTGCAGCAAGTATCGAATAAGTGGCCACCAAATTTCAAAGTCACGGGAATTTTACTAATTTCGGTGGTACAACCTGCCGAAAACTTTGCCTATAAAGGCGGACGCTCTTTAGAGTGAAAACTATTTGGCAGGCTATAAAAGAACGGGCCTTGTCTTAGTGGTACTTTTGTCTATGAATGCTGATGGCTCAATTCTTTTCCTTGATTCAAGAACAATCTCACCCAACAGCATGCTGGGATAATAAAAGGCAATAGAGAAAGTGACACGTAACGTAGCAATTTCATTCTCAAGAAACCGCCAATTAATTTCTTTTTTCTTCTATGATTTTAAACTGCCAACTAATAAAATCCTCAAATTTTTATAAGGAACTTCGGATAAAAATATATTTTTTTTCTTGATGAGTTGCTCTAAAGTAAAAACAAAGACAAAAGCTTTTACCATTGCTAACAGAGGAACAGAATTTCGTTATCACTTGAGAAACATGATTCGATTGCCTTGATTGATGAACGATCACTTTGGGATCAATCATAGTCACTGCATTTTAATTTAATTTCGAGAAAATGAAAGGAAATAAACAATATGCATGCAAGTCTACAAACAGTTCATTGTACAATAAGTCAATTACAAAACAGGTAGCAAGGCCTAAGAATTTTCTCAAGAATGAGGGCAATTGTTCTTTTATTATTCGAGATTTTAATTATTAATATAATGTTTGATGTCATCACAATTGGTTTGGAAAATGTAATTGATATTCTTGTCCTTTGAAAATTCTCTTGGCATCTTTGGTTCACAAATGAACCTCTCATAGACTTGCAGTTGGATCTTGAAATAGTTATTATACTATCGTATGAAATTGGAAGTAATTAAAACAAGAATTGACTTGTTAGTCATTTCATTTCTTTTATTTAGATTTTAAAGACGAAGTCAGTGTTAAATGTTAAATCTTATCATTAGTCTCAATCCATCACAGCTGGATCTTAAAATCTTAAGAACTTTTGCTATGTATTTATATTAAAATATCTAATTTACCCTTTAATATTTTAGTTTTAATTTCATATATATTTATATTATCATTATTCATACCTTTCTAATTCAACAACTTTTTTTCCCTTTAAATTAGCACTTCTAAAATTTCACAATAGTGATTTCAAATTTCGTCAATTTTGCTATGTAATGCATAGATGTAAAATTTATTATATCATACTTGTTATATACCCTTTCTATTTCCTTTCCTTAGTCCTTCTGAAAATTCTTCACAAGGATATTATATTTAGCTGATTTTTATTTTATAAAAAAAATTAGAAAAATGAAATGAAAAGTTTTAAATAAAAAATTATTTTTTTATTAAATTTAAGTCAATATACCATTAAAACCTCATTTTTGAAAATTATTAGATTACAATTTAATTTGAATTCTAGTTTTAGACTTTACAACCATAAAAAAATATTAATCATTTCTTTCCATTTTAAAAGATCATTTTTTTATTTTTTGTAGGATTTAAGAAAATAATTAAAATAATTTAATTTCATAAAAAAATTATAATAATTGACAAAAATATCATTTTATATTTTTAAAAATTTTATTGAATTATAGTTAAAAATAAATAGTAATAAAAAAAGAAAAATATTTAATAAATTATATAATAAATAGGGATATATATATATTTATTTATTTATTTATTTCTCAAATTTTAAAAAAATTAAAATGAAATAAAGTAAAATAAAAAAATAATTTTTTAAAATGGGACACAAGAATAATAATATAACGAGTTGTCAATTGCAATTGCACTTCAACATTGGAACTAATAAGTAAGAATTTAATATGTTAAAAAAAGGTCGATGATTCCTAACCCCGCTGATTTCCCTCCTCTTCCGGCCAACCAACAATGCCATTCTCCACCACGAACTCCCCACAGTGGCGACGCCACTTGAAAGGGAAGGGGGGCAATTAATTTTTGAAAAAAAAAAATTATAGATATATATATATATATATATATATTAAATAGACCATTTTGCTCCCTTAAAATTTTATTTTTACCTATCTCTCCTTAGCTTGTTTCATAAGTTTTATCTCTCCTTAACTTATTTCATAAGCTTTTAATCAATCAACCCTTATATATATATATATATATATTAAATAGACCATTTTGCCCCCCTTAAAATTTTATTTTTACCCATCTCTCCTTAGCTTGTTTCATAAGTTTTATCTCTTTTTAACTTGTTTCTTAAGCTTTTAATCAATTAATCCTTTTGTATTCCCACTTCTATTGAAATAAAAAAATACAAAATTCTATTCTTATCTCTTCAAATTTTTAAAGAAAAATCAAATGAATTTGAGAAGAAACTAAGCATCATTGCAAAGATTTATTTTTAATTTAAGGTTAGTAATTTAATTTTATAATTTTTTTGCTTTTATATCTCTTATATCTTTTAAAGGTTAGTAATTTAGTTTTTACAATTTTAGGTTTTTGCTTAAAATATGTTCTTCTTGATTAATGATTTTGTTACTTAAAATTTATTCTTGTTGATTCCATTCTAATTTCTTATGCTCTTAAATGTTTAATAATGGATTGCCAATTAACATTTATATATTTAATTAAATAAAATACCAACACCTAGAAATTAATTTACTTACTGAAAAACTTGAGCTTGCAAGCCAACTATGCCATTTCTTTAGAGTCTTGTTGTATGAATCAATGGAAAGTTGTGACAATGTCCACTCTGGATGTGCGTGTAAGTTCCCAAATAGTTCCACCAACAACTCATTGTCTTTGCATTGAACTGTCATGAAGTTAATCGATTCACTTAACACCAAGCAAAAATTCAGTCATTGGGCCTTCTGTGTATTATATGCTTTTGATGCTTGACGTTTAGCAGTTATAGGTAGGCGACATGTGGTTTTATACAATATTAGATTTCTAGTTAATTGAATTACTGGCTTTAAGTTTCAAGTCAAGGTATGCTTTTATTATATGATTCCTACATGATGTGCTTCATCTGTTGCATTATAAATGCAATACCGAGAAGAGGAATTTCGTTCCTAAATTTGTTTGTGTATAATATTGATCCTTATTTTTAAATTTATGCAACTGAATGTTATGCAAAATATTTTGTAGAAAACGAGCCTATGATTCCGAAGAAACTTAGTGGCAATGGTTGTTCAGCTCACTAAGTTTTCCAATAAATTATTCAGCTTATAATAATAATAATAATAACCGATTAATAATTATTATAATTATTTGTATTTGTCAATAGTTACTAATTCTTTTTTTTAGTCATGGAAAGTTATTATAAGAGGAAAACTATGGATGAATCATTGCCACCAATTCAAAATCAAGAAAGTCATGCTAAAGAGAGTCAAAATGCAAGTACTTATGAAGTTGATTTAGCAAATCTTCCATTCAATCCTGCATTATGAAAGCCAATTATGGATTATCATCCAAACATATAAGAGATAAAGTTCGAAGAGCATATCTTCAAAAGGGACCTTGTCAACCTTGTGATCATAATTTTAAACAAACTTTGCAAGGTAAAGTATTCAGGAGATTTAATCCATCTTGGTTTAATGAACACCGTACATGGTTGGAGTATAGTAAGGTAAAGGAAGCAGCATATTGCTTGTATTGCTACCTTTTCAAATCAGATAGTAAAGGGCATGGAGGTAGTTATGATGCATTTGTCTTGGAAGGTTTTAGTAACTGGAAGAAAAAATCAAAACTAGAAGAACACATTGGAGGTCCTAATAGTGCACACAATCGAGCTTCAAAGAATTATCAAGTTTTGATGAATCAAAAGCAACATCTTCAAACAATTTTCGATAAGCAATCAAGCCAAGCTCGAAGTGACTACCGGACTCGTTTAACTGCTTCAATTAATTGTGTAAGATTCCTTTTGAGACAAGGTTTAGATTTTCGCGGTCATGATGAATCAATAGATTTAACTAATCCAGGAAATTTCAAGGAAACTTTGAAGCTTCTTTGTGATTATAATGAAGATGTCAAAAGAGTTGCAATAGACAATTGTCCTAAAAATCTAAAATTGATATCTTCAGATATTCAAAAGGATATTGTGAGTGCTTATGCAATTGAAACCACTAATTCCATTATACAACATTTGGGGACTGCTTTATTCTCAATATTAGTAGACGAAGCTCGTGATGTATCAAATAAAGAACAAATGGCAATTGTTATACGTTATGTGAGCAAGGAAGGTAAAGTATGTGAACACCTTTTGAGTATTGTGCATGTTAGAGACATTAGTGCTTTATCACTAAAGGCTGCAATTGAGTCAATATTTGCCAAGCATAATCTAAGCATATCAAGATTACGTGGTCAAGGCTACGATGGGGCAAGCAATATGCGAGGTGAGTTTAATGGTCTCAAAGCTTTAATTTTAAAAGAGAGTAAAAGTGTTTTTTATGTTCATTGTTTTGCACATCAACTTCAATTAGCACTTGTAGCTGTTGCAAAAAATCACATGTCTATTGCATTACTCTTCAATTTAATATCAAGTGTTGCGAATGTTGTTGGGGGCTCTTGCAAGTATCATGATATGTTTTTAGAGTCTCAAGCTATCAAAGTTTTAAAGGCAATTGAATCAATGAACATGAATTGCTAAGGATAATATCTATGTATGAATTAAATCAATCTAAGATTGTTTTTCAAATATTTTTTATTTAAAAAAAATTAAACAAAATAAACAAATAAATAAAACAAAAACTAAAATTAAACTAACATGAATTAAAATCAAAACAATAACTGAAATTTTCTTGCTAAAGGAACCATCAACCTTAACTTCCTTTGTGATGAGATAATTATGTGTTAATTTTATTGATTAATGCAGTCAAATAGATGTGTTAATTTCTGATTGATTTGGTTAATGAATTAATGAAAATAATTGTTGAGGAAGAGTCTTTTGTAATTAACTACTTATAGCCTTTCAAGTATATAAAGATATTTATTGCAAACTCGCAATCTCATTCTTATATATATCAGATTAAACTTTATGATGGGCATTTAGGTGAACATGATTCGGCCATTTTCAAGTTATGGGATGGAAGCATCAAACCTTTGGCTTGTTATCCACGGATAATTGATTCTCGGCTCCAATGGCCTCCTCCAGTCTGGGTTTCTCCAGGTAAGTACAAGTCTCTTTATGTCAAATTTGTTGTCTTTTGTTGTATATTGTGTCTCTATATGCTCATCACTTGCAATCTAAAAAGTTTCCGATATTAATTTGTGACAATTTGCGTCAGCATTGAGTTCATTATTGGATTAATCCTTAAATTGTGTTTCTGCATCAATGATTTAAGATTATATTCGTATTCATATGACCGCTAGCAATTCTGATTTCCATGAGAAATTTGACAGGTTTATGACAATCGAGACTTTGACCGTGACATGGGTGTATGAAGTGGAAAAAGGGTATCTGAATGTGCTGATAGTGGTAATCAGTGAAGGTACCATATATATGCTAATAACTACGGTGTACCATTTCCTATTTCCTTTTCCTTTTGTTATTTGTTTTTTTAACCATCAGGTTTGTTATTTGTTTTGTTCTTTATCAGGTTTTCTTCATCTCTTTTCTTCGAAGCATCTGCAATGCTGTTTTCATTACTTTTTAACATATTTAACCCCATTAATTTAATTAATGAATTATATATCTTAATGTGTATATATGAATTTTTTAGGGTAAAGTGCAAATTGCAGTTGTTTAGAGTTTTGCAGTTGCTAAAATTTTTGCTGTAATTGCTAGTCTTGGTAAAATACTATTCTTACAGACTGCACATAATTTGACAGCATTGTTCTTTCAGCAAATTAGCTATAGCAAATTGGACAAGATGTTTCATCTTGCGGAGGGATTTGAGTCATCACTAAGACACTAAAGCAACAAGTCTGTGAGATTTATTATTTTTCAGTCACTTTTTGGCTTGTTAGATGGTTTCACTTCTGAGTTTAATTATTTTCTATTGCAGATTATGAATATGCAGCTTTATGTATGTATTTTGATTAGGATAGGAGCCTCCATTTGACTATGTTTTTGCTGTACAAACTTGTTTATTGATCTCTGCAGTTTGATTTTCACCAAGAAGATGAAGTTCTACCAATGAGAAGCCTTTTTAGAGGTCTTTTACCTGTCACTTTTTTCAAATAATTTTGGAGCTTTGATTGATTTCATTGGTATTCTTGGAGGTCTTTGGCTGAGACTGTAAGTTTAGTTGCTTTTGCCTTTGCCACGGTTGACACCATCTGTCCCACACGCGCGCGATAAAGAGACGAATGTCTTCTCAACTTCTTGCTTTGTAACAAGTAATTTTCACTACTTGTCCTCAAAATAGTTACTAATTCATATTAAAATTGGGTCGAAATAGCAGTAAAGTTCTTTCACTACAATTGACACTGTTGTTGGATTTGGTTATTTCCTGCCTCTCCTGTTCTGAATGCTGATATGATGGCTGCACTTAACAAAGTGAGTTTTTGGCCTGTTTTAGATTTAAAGATAATCTAAAATCTTTTGTTATCAATGTCAATTCAGGTGGATTGGTGAGAGTGACCTACTGTTCTTTGCACGTTATTTGCTTTGCTTCCAGGTTCAACATTTACATGACTACTTCCATAATTTCCAATTCTTTAAGGCTCATCAAACTGAAATTAATTAGGACAAGTAACCAATAAATTGCATTATTGAATTCTTTCACAGTAATTAAGATTCCAAGCATAAAAATACTTAAGCTAACAACAACACTCATGAAATATATTGAATAAAATAAATTTGGATCTAATTTAATTAGAACTATTAAAAATTAAAGTGGAAGCTGCAGTTGTCATCTTTTCTCAGTTTTAATTAGAACTCCTGTCATATGTTCTGCACCAATATTATCTGTTAAGTATCTTTTCTTTTTTTTTTTTTTTGAAATTCTTTTTATCTAAGTTTTATATAATAAACTTTGAAGAAAATGTAACTAATTTTGATTTAAGTAGGGGCTGAAATGGATGGTGAACATACTGAGCAGTGCCATGTGTTGACATATGAAGACAAAGAAAGAGATTGGTTGATGATTGGAGATTTTCCATTGGAGTAAGCATCATTGAACTTTGATTAAATATTATTAAGTAATGGAGTAAGTATGTTAATTAATTTGTTTGTTTTATAATAGGATGTTCTTCTGTTCTGTGAAGAGATTGAAGATCACAAGGGTAGATCTTTAGGCAATATCTTAATTTGTTGCCTGGATGTTGAAAATAAGTATAGCTAGCCATATGAAAGAAAGATTGTATTGAAATGTTGGAGAATTTTAGTTGTACATTACTACATCAGATATGCAACAAGGAATTTTGGCTTCTGATGATCGTACATTTTCCATCTTGAAAAAGAACAAAAAAATTGTATAAACCGTTTGAGAACTGTTGTCCACAAATTGACATATGTATTCTCTATGCATCTTCTTTGTCCTTACATATTTGAAACAAGGAATTTTGGCTTCTGATGATTGTACATTTTCCATCTTGAAAAAGAACAAAAAAATTGTATAAACCGTTTGAGAACTATTGTCCACAAATTGACATATGTATTCTCTATGCATCTTCTTTGTCCATACATATTTGAAATCAATGGAATACATCAGAAATTCCAACATTATGATTTGCATTTATATACTTATGTATGGTCTTCATTCAATGACAAGTTATTAAAATAAATTCGTAAATATTAAAAAATAAAAATTTTCAGAAAGCGACAGTATAGCGACGAAAAGTTTAGTTGCTGTGGCAAAGAAAATAATAGCGACGGAGTAGAACGAAATTAGAACGCCAAATCTGTCACAAAAATAATCAATTTCTTAGCGACTAAAACTAGCGACGGAATATTTAGTCGCTTTTCTTAAAATAATGACGACTGATTTTAAGGGTTAATTAGCGACGAATTGTATTACCTTAGCGGCGGCATTTCGTCGCTATTATTAGCGACTGTTTTTAAATTTGTTGCTAAATTTGCCAGCGACAACAGAATAGCGACTAACAGTTGTTTCGTCGCTAAAATTAATTAGCGACAAAAAATGCTGTCACTGTTTCCCCTTTTTTTTGTAGTGTATCCTATGAACCATAAATCCAAAACCAAACTTCTTCTTCGAAACTTCATCCTTCTTACCCAAAATCAATTTAACAGCAGTATTAAGAAGATTAAAAGTGAAAATAGTTTTGAGTTTTTAAATGTAGAGTGCCAAAAATTATTTGCTGAAAATGGGATTATACACCAGAGAAGTTGTGTTTATACTCCTTAGCAAAATGGAGTAGTTGAGAGGAAATATAGACATCTACTGCAACAGGCTTGAGCTATGCTTTTCCAATTTGGTCTACCAAAAACCTTTTGGGGGGAGCCTATGTTAACAACCACATACTTAATAAACCGGTTACCTTCATCAGTCTTATCTTGGAAAACTCCCCATGAAATGTTTTTTAATAAACCTCCTGACTATAATCATCTAAGAACCTTTGGGTCTTTGTGTTTTGCAACCAATGTATTCTCTCATAAACTGAAATTTGATACTAGAGCCCACGATTGTATTTTTATTGGATATACCATGAACCAAAAGGCTTATAAACTATATCATATTGCTAGCAAAACCATCATGACTTCGAGTATGTGATTTTTCATGAATCCATCATGCCATACAGAAATCATGCTCCACCACCCAGCCATAC
The DNA here is from genome assembly GCA_037975025.1 of Excoecaria agallocha. NCBI lineage: Eukaryota > Viridiplantae > Streptophyta > Magnoliopsida > Malpighiales > Euphorbiaceae > Excoecaria > Excoecaria agallocha. The sequence goes on along the minus strand of CM075821.1, from coordinate 35,412,510 downwards.
ACCTTTACCTTTACCTATATCTGAAGATGAAATACCTCACAAACCTTTTTTAAATCCACCCGTTGTGATCAATGACACTACTAATCCTATAGTTACTACCATTGCTCCTCAAAAACTAGAATGTGATCATGAAGCAGGGAGTCCTCCCATTACCGATCAAGGAGAGGTTGTTCTTCCCCAACAGACCCATAGACACACAAAACAACCCATTTGGATGACAGATTATATCCTTAACTCTACCCATACCTCACACATACCACTTGCTTACCCTTTCATCAAACCTAAGTGTTTCAATACTACATACATGTGTTTTTTAGCTAATGTTTCTAGCATTCAAGAACCAGTGTCATATAATCAAACAAAGACAAATGTTGCTTGGATGCAGGCTATGAAGAAGGAGATTCAAGCTTTAGAGGATAATCATACATGGGAGATTGTTGATTTACCTAAAGGAGTGAAGCCCATTGGCAGTAGATGGGTATACAAAGTCAACTTGCATGCTGATGGCTCTTTTGATCGATAATTAGTAGCTAAAGGTTATAATCAAGTTGAAGGTGTGGATTATGTTGATAGCTTCTCTCTAGTGGCTAAAACTGTGAATGTAAGGATTCTTCTAGCTCTTGCTGCTTCCAAGGGTTGGTTTTTACACCAACTTGATGTTAACAATGCATTCTTATATGGGCATCTTAATGAGGATGTCTACATGCAACCACCAAAAGGTTACACCAAAACTACTGATGGACAGATTTGCAAATTGAAACGGTTCTTGTATGGTTTGAAACAAGCCTCCCGACAGTGGAATATTGAACTCACTGATAAGTTACAACAGTTTGGTTTTCTTTAAAGTGCTCATGACCATTGTCTATTTGTTAAGGATGTTAATTCTATTTTTGTAGCTTTATTAGTTTATGTGGATGATATCCTACTCACTAGTAATTCAGAGTTAGCGCTTACAGAAGTCAAGTGTTTTTTGCATTATGCATTTACCATAAAAGACTTAGGTCTAGCAAGATATTTCTTGGGTTTGGAAATTTCTATATCTCAGAAGGGCATGTATGTTAATCAACAAAAGTATACACTTGATTTAATTCATGAAGCTGGTTTAGTAGGTGCCAAACCTGCACTTATACCTATGGTCAAAGGTTGCCGATTAATTTCAGATGCTGAAAATAAGATGGATCATCCTGCCCAATATAGACGGCTCATTGGTAGATTGTTGTATCTTGGTTTCAGGAGACCAGATATTACATATGCTACACAACAACTTAGTCAATTTGTTCAATCTCCTTGTGAATCTCACTGCCATACTGCTCTTCACATTCTTAAGTACTTAAAGGGTTCTACAGCAAAAAGATTATTTTTTCCTTTTCGGTCTACTCCTGCTGCTGCATTAATGAAAGTCGAAGGCTACTGTGATGCTGATTGGGCTACTTGTAAAGATACCAGATGGTTAATAACAGGTTATTGTGTTTTCCTTAACAATTCACTGATTTCTTGGAAGACCAAGAAACAAATCATAGTTTCTCGATCTTCTGCTGAAGCTGAATACCGTAGCTTAGCTGCCATTACCTGTGAGTTGCAATGGCTTTGTTATGTTCTTCAAGATTTGCACTGCCAGGTTGAGCTTCCGATTCAGATTTGGTGTGATAATCAAGCTGCGATTCACATCGTTGCTAATTCCGTCTTCCATGAACGGACCAAACATCGAGAAATAGATTGTCATTTGGTCCATAATAAGTATAAAAAGGGGTTCCTCGTGCCTTCTCATATTCGTACTTCCATGCAGCCCGCCGATTTATGTGCAAAAAGTCTCTTAGCTCCTCAATTTCACAATTTGTTATTCAAGTTGGGACTGAAGGATTTTCATCAGTCTCCACCTTAAGGAGGGGATGAAGAAATGTATCCAATACGTCGTCGTGTGTTGCTGAGCTGGCTAGATTAGTTTTAGTTTTATCTTTTTCATTTTTTTTCTTTCTTTTGATTGTATATAAATAGATGGATGTACCTAGTACTTTTTACGAGAAGTATTCATTTTTCTTCTCTATTTTCTCTCTTTCGTTTCTTCCCTGTTTTTGAGCTCAAGTTACAGAGCTTGTAGAAATTGCTAAATTTTCTTACATGTTAATGTGTTATTAGCGTGATCATATTCATGAATTCAGTTCAAATAAATCTTTGCAAAAATAAGAGGCAATAGAGAAAGTGCTACTTAAGGTAGTAATTTCATTCTCAAGAAACCGCCAATTAATTTCTTTTTTCTTCTATGATTTTAAGGAATCATCAAATTTCTTTTAAGGAACTTCGAATAAAAATATATATTTTTTCTTGATGAGTAGCTCTAAAGTAAAAACAAAGATAAAAGCTTTTACCATTGCTAACAGAGGAACAGAATTTCGTCATCACTTAAGGAACATGATTCGATTACCATTGATTGATGATTTTAATTTAATTTCGAGAAAATGAAAGGAAACAAACATTATGCACGCAAGGTTACAAATAGTTCACATAATACAATAAGTCAATTACAAAACAGGTAGCAAGGCCTAATAATTTTCTCAGGAATGACGGCAATTGTTCTTTTATTATTCGAGATTTTAATTATTAATTAATGTTTGTTGTCATCACAGTTAAAGTTGTATGAGAACAAATATATATATATATATATATATATATATATCAAATTGAAGAAAACACTGTCTAATTCTTTTTCTTTCATTTCTTTACGGAGCGTAATACCTCATCTTTTGGTTAAAAAAAAGAGTAGGTTTTAATGAGGTAAGCAATGGCGTGAATATAGTGTAGTATAATATGATAATTATTATTAATATATATTTAAAATAATGGTGTGATATATAATATGATTTAATAATTTTTTGATATAAAGAAACACACCCTTAAAGTTTACATATTGTAGTTGTCAGCACAGTTCCCTTCAACCAGATAACGACAATGCTTACTAAACATATTTATATACAATTGGACCAATTCATTTTATAAGGCACGGGATTGATAATTCAACACAATTTCAATAATGGCTAATAATCTGATGATTTCTGTGCCAGGATATAGTTTGTGTTTGATCATTCTCTCATTTGTGGTAAAGTTGATTAAGAAAGTATGGTGGAATCCGATTCGTATACAATCTATGATGAGATCACAAGGAATTAAAGGCCCTTCTTACAGATTCTTCCATGGAAATACCAAAGAGATTATCAACATGGAAATCAATGCCAAGACCAAACCTATGGAATTATCCAACCATGATGAGTTGCTCCCTAAAGTTCTTCCACACATTTATTCTTGGATCAATCTTTATGGTACGTAATTAACATATAACTCTTTCAATTCCAAATATATATGTGTGTATAAATTATTTTATTTATTTATTTTGGAATTTTTGTTGACGATCGATGTAGGGAAAAATTTCACGAGTTGGCATGGGAGTGAAGCCCATTTTACAGTAACAGAAGTTCACATGATCAAAGAGATACTTAACAATAAAGATGGAACGTTCCCCAAAAGAGAGCCTGATGATTATTTTAAGAAGCTCTTAGGGGATGGAATTATTATAACTGAGGGAGATAAGTGGTTTAAGCTTAGAAAACTCTCCAATCATGCTTTCCATGCACACTCCTTGAAAGTATAATTAATATATCTCCTTAATTTTATATATGTGTGTGTGTGTGTGTAGAATATTTCAGAATTTGTCTTTTTTTTTTTTTAAATATTGTAGGGAATGATTCCAGCAATGATTGAAAGCGTAGAGATGATGATTGAAAGATGGAGAAAACACGAAGGAAAGGAGATAGAAGTATTTCATGAATTTAAGGTTCTAACATCAGAAGTAATTTCCAGGGCAGCTTTTGGAAGCAGCTACTTAGAAGGACAGCACATATTTGATATGATAACCCGCTTGGCTGCTATTATATGCAAAAACAGATATAATATCAGAATTCCTGGGATCAGGTATGTAATATGTATATACAATTCATTCAAACATGACTTTCGAATAGATGATGTATGCCAATCAATTTTATATTGCTGCAGAAACATTTTGAAAACCGAAGATGACCTTGAATCAGAAAAAATAGAAAGAGAGATGCGAAATTCCTTCATGAAGATGATAAAGAAAAGAGAGGATACGGCAATGATGAACCAATCAGACAGCTTTGGAAATTATTTTCTTGGATTGCTTATAAAGGCTAATCATGAAAAAGACATGGAAAAGAAAATATCAGTGGATGATCTGATTGATGAGTGCAAGAACTTCTATGCTGCTGGCCATGAAACAACCACAAGCTCACTCTCATGGACCACTTTTCTTCTGGCACTTCACACGGATTGGCAAGATAAAGCGAGGGAAGAAGTTGTTCAACTATTTGGCACCAAAAATCCATGTCCAGACACCCTTGCAAAATTGAAGACTGTAAGTTTTCCTGAAATTTTGCAAATTAAACTTGAGGAGCTCTGATTATAAACTATTTTTGGTTTTGAGTGCAGATGAACATGATCATAAATGAAGCTCTAAGGCTATACCCAACAATTGTTATGCTCACAAGGAATGTGAAGAGGCAAGTGAGATTGGGGAAATTAATAATCCCTGAAAATATAGAAATCGAAATTCCAGTACTTGCAATTCACCATGATCCTAAGATATGGGGAGAAGATGCTCATGTTTTTAAGCCAGAGAGATTTGCACAAGGACTTGCTGAAGCTACAAACAACAATTTTGCTGCTTATCTTCCATTTGGATTTGGACCTCGAGGTTGTGTGGGTTCTGGTTTTGCAATTGCAGAGACTAAGATTGCATTATCAATGATTCTCCAACGTTACCGTCTTGCTCTGTCACCAAATTATGTCCACTCACCTATTCAAATGCTCACCATGTGCCCACAATTTGGACTCCAAATCATGCTTCTCCCGTTGTAAATTACCCCTGTTATGCTCATAAATCCTCTTTTATTATTCACTTCAAAATTTTGCTTTGGTATAATTCAGTGTTGTTCTATATCTATTGAAGCTTAATCGATTACTCCTTTGTGCCAGAAATGATTGTAACAGTATCGATAAGAAACAAGTTTTATAATGCCAAAAAGTTATGCTGCTATATACTGTTAAGAGTAGTGCTAAATGATCAACAATTCTCAAAAATTTGATTACTTATCCAACCTTCTTAATAAATAAATGGTATTTATAGGTACATTATTTAAAAATAATATTAATTAAAAAAAATTCAAGTACCGAGCAATTTTATTTATTTAATGCTAATTTACTTGGTTGCACAAAACCAAAGCTCGGAATCTAGTTTGCGTCTCTTATGAAAGCCTGGAGATTCCCTGCTTTTGCTTAATAAATGTTTTTTTTTTTGTCAGTTGGAAAGATATATGTATATAGTAAGCATCAAAATTAGTATTTTGAAAGTCAACTGCAAAAACGGAGATGGCAACCTTGATGATTAGTTCCCTTGTGGGTTTGATGGGTGTATACCTTCTTATGATGGTAAGCAAATTCTTTTACAAAGAATGGTGGATTGCCATCTGCATACAATCCCAGATGAGATCACAAGGAATCAAAGGCCCTCCCCGCATATTCATCCATGGAAACACCAAAGATATCACAAAAATGACACAGGAAGCCATGAAAACTCCCATGGAATTCTCCAATCACCATATTCTCCCAAGAATTCAGCCACACATCTACTCTTGGATCAAGCTCTATGGTATGCTAAAATTTAGATTTACTATTACATTACCATGCTTGACTCTGTGCTCAAATTAATGTAGGGATGAATTTTCTAATCTGGTATGGTGGTCGAGCTCAGTTGGTTGTTACAGAACCTGAACTGGTTAAAGAGATACTCAACAGTAAAGAAGAAACATACTCCAAAATAGGGTTCAGTGAGTTCATCAAGAAGCTATTAGGGGATGGACTCGTTTTATCTTCTGGTGAGAAATGGTTCAAGATGCGTAAACTCGCTAATCATGCTTTCCATTCTGAAAGTTTGAAGGTAATTTCTTTTTCATGGTTCATGTCCTACTAAGTTCTCTAAACAGAAAGAACCCAATAATGGATATTTCTTTCAGGGTATGATTCCAGCAATGATAGAAAGTGTGGAGACGATGCTTGAAAGATGGAGAGAATATCAAGGGAAGGAGATTGAGGTATTTCAGGAATTCAAGATTTTAACATTTGAAATAATCTCCAGAACAGCCTTTAGCAGCGGCTATTTGGAAGGGGAGAAAATTTTTGATTTGTTGAAGAGGATGATTTCAGTTACTGCAAGAAACCATTATAAAGTGAAATTTCCAGGGTTTAAGTGAGCTTTCCTTTTTTCCTTGCAAGTAGCAAAATTTTTCAAAATCTTCAGATAATAATAATAATAATAATAATAATAATAATAATAATAATAATAATAATAATAATAAATGACAAAACTACCACTATTTGTTGTTGCAGGAGATCTTTTAAAACAGCTGACGAAGTTGAATTGGATAAACTCGAAGATGAAATCCGAAACACCATAATAGACCTGGTAAAGAAAAGAGAGAAGTCTGCTGCAATGGTGGGTGAATTGGGTAGCTACGGAAATGATTTTCTTGGATTACTAATCAAGGCTCATAATGATGTAGACAAGAATAGGAAGATATCTATAGATGACATGGTCGATGAGTGCAAGAATTTTTACATTGCTGGACAAGAAACAACTGCTAGCTCTCTTACTTGGACTGCTCTTCTTCTAGCAATTCACACAGACTGGCAAGATAAGGCCAGAAAAGAGGTGCTTGAACTGTTTGGACAGCAAATTCCAACAACAGATGGTGTTGCTAGATTAAAGACCGTAAGTATATCTTAACTGAAAATTAATCTTAACAAACTATTTTGTGATTCTGTTACTGTTTAGAGGTTTACAACACCTATGTTTTCACATTTTTTGACCCCTGTAGATGAGCATGATAATCAATGAATCTCTAAGGCTATATCCTCCAGTTTTTCATTTAACAAGGGAAGTAAGAAGAGAAGTTAGATTGGGGAAAAAGCTAATAATCCCAGCAAAGATGGAAACTTACATTCCAACACTAGCACTTCACACTGATCATAAAATATGGGGAGAAGATGCGCTCCTTTTCAAGCCAGAAAGATTTGCAGAAGGAATAGCTAAAGCTACAAACAACAATACCTCATCATTTTTGCCATTTGGTTTGGGACCTCGAACTTGTGTGTGCTTGAGCTTTGCAACTACAGAAAAGAAAATTGTTCTCTCAATGATTCTGCAGCACTGCAGGTTCATTCTGTCTCCTACTTATGTCCATTCACCAGTTCAAATACTCACAATGTGCCCACAACATGGTGTTCAAATCATTCTCGAGGCATTGTGAACAAGAACAGTTAATTAGCAAAATGCTTTTTATGTAATGATTTGCGCATATATAGTAAACAAGTAATGAAGACAGTAACCAACAGAAGATGCCTACCACAATAATTTTGAACAAAAGATCTTCTTGTTTTGTTAGATGCGCATACCTTAACTTGCACTGCATGAACTTCATTTAAGAATAGCAAACAGAACAGAATGCAATTACATTTGACAATTCGAATTGATTGCACCCGAAACCATAGCAAATGTTAGACTGCAACTACCCCAAAAACAGCATCTAAATGTTTTTCTCCCACTTTCGTCGATTGCCGTGTCATTTCAAAAGATCTAACTTCTCATTGTACAGCTTCAATAAATGAGGAGCTTCTTCATGACAATTGACAACCTTTTCCAAGAATGACTTCTCTGTATACCTGAACAGTTTAAGTATGCTAGCATCCAATTTAACCAAACCTTTGGAAGACAAAAATCGGATAACTGCAGCTCTTGGAATGAGCCTCTTCTCCAAGCTCAGTGAAAGCAGGCATGGGGAGCGGACAATGACTGAAGAGTGTAAACCCAATTGGTTGACATACAAATCCATCACTGCCATAATCTTATCCTCTGAAATTGTAATAAGCCAAGGATAAATTTTAAAGGCAGCAAAAATATCTTTATCAGACAAACCCCACCTCTTGTAAGCATCAACTTTTGCATCCCTGGTTGATTTGCTAAATTTCACAAATACCATGCATGCTAAAACAAACTGTGTCCTCAAAGGATTGAATCCCATTTCCCTCACTTCTGCTATAATTTTTTCCATTCTATGTCGTCGTAATGTAATAGTTTTAGGACGACGACAAACTAAAAACAAAATATTTTCCTTAGGCACTCCATTTTCTCTCAAAGCGTTTACGTTGCGTGACACATCGGCTGATTCATCTAATATACAAGGACAACATTTAACAGCTGAAATGGTTCTCTCTTCAGATTGAAGTAACTCTTTTAAAAAATTGAAATAAGGAACCCAGTGATTTTCCAAGCTTCGTCTCAATAGCCGAGGGCAATAAGTGAAGATTCTTACAAGGTCACTAACTGAAGCACCTTTAGACAGAAAAAACTAGACTTTGGGGAAAATTAGTTTCCGTGGATCATATGAAAGCACACTTGGGCATTTTGTGATTCCTTCAGAGATTTGGGTTTTTGAGAATTCGTGCTTCTTGAAAAAGGATATGATTAGGTGATACAAACTGAACGACACCGCTTGGGAATAAAGAGTGGAGCTACGAAACAATGCGTATCAGTAAATTAGTTATTAAAATATTTCTCTTATTTCTGTTAATTATTGTTTTGCTGTTTTACGTTTCATAACGGAAGGAAAGAACAAATTGTATGCATGAGGCCACTGCAGGTTTTAAGGGTGTGCCAAGAGTATGCTAAGGCAATTTTTCCAATCAATGAAATTTTTTTGAGCTGTTTCCATCTCTCTTCTCTGTTAATTCTCTCTGTTCTTCTACTCTCTTCTTCCTTTCTTGGTTCAGTACGTATCAATTGGTATCAGAGCAGCGATCCTCTGACCATGGCGAAGGGCACTAGAACTCAAGAACTCCGACGTGAGATTGCACAGATGGTACAGGAATCTAAAAAACTGCAACAGCAGCTGTTGAAGGACTCCATGGAGGAGATAAGGAATTTGATTGGAGGGTTAAGTCTTCAACATACTAAGGTATTGGCTAAGAACAAAGTCACAAACACCGTTGTTGAGGAACCCTCAAGAAGCTCTACAGTGAGCCGACATCCGTGGGGAAGAACCACGAAGCTGGAATTTTCCAGATTTAATGGTGAGGAGCTTAGTAATTGGCTTCTTAGGGTAGCATACTTCTTTGAAGTCGACGGTACCCACAGAGATAATTGGGTAAAGATCGCAGCACTTCATTTGGATGGAAAAGTCATTCAATGGCATCAAGGCTTCATCAAAGCTAGAGAGGGAGCACCAGCAGCATGGGAGGAATATGTGAAGGCTTTGAGTTCCAGATTTGGAGCACATGCCTACGATGACCCTTTAGCAGATCTCAGGAACTTGAGGCAAGTAAGTTCTCTACAAGACTATCTTGATGCTTTTGATAAAAAATATCCCAGGGATGAGATTAGAGAAGACCAAGCCATTAGTTTCTTCTTATCTGGACTGGTTGATGAATTGGAAAACGTTGTGAGGATGTTTAAGTCCAAGACCCTAACTGAAGCTTACTCCCTAGCCAAATTGTAGGAGCTCACAGTAGCTGCTATCAAGGGCCAACCCAAACCAAACACCAAAACACCAGGCCCGCCCAATCTACCACCCAATCCATACAAAATTTCTTCTGCCCATTCTAGCCAAACACCTTATACAACAACTTACCATAAGACTCAAAATCAAATAGGCTTGTTGTCCACACCCAACGTCCCTAGGCTGCCTTATCACCCTGCAAGGAACCCCAAAAACATGATCAATAAAGAGTTCGATGAGAAACGAGCAAAGGGTATCTGCTTTTGGTGTAATGAAAAGTTTGCTCCTGGCCATCGATGCAAGTCCAGGTAAGCATTTGTACTGCAATTGCATGTCGACACTGGAGACGAGCAAGAAAAAGAGCAGATGACAAAAGATGATATTGTAGTTGATGAACCCAAATTAATGCAGCTGTCATTACATGCATTACATGGGTCCACGGGATCTAAAACCATGAGGTTGGTAGGGGCGCACAAGAACAAGAAATTGTTCATTCTTGTTGACTCAGGAAGCACCCACAATTTCTTGATTGAGAAAACTGGCAGGAGGTTAAATTGCAAGCTGCAACCAGTAGATGGTATACGGGTGTCAGTCGGCAATGGACAAAACTTGCAATATCCTTCCATGTGTTCGGCCTTTGAATGGAGAGTGCAGGGCCAATCTTTTGTAAGTGATGTCTATACCTTACCCCTCACTAATTATGACCTAATTCCGGGGACACAATGGCTAGCCATTTTAGGGTACATTCTATGGAACTTTAGTGAATTGAGAATGACCTTTTGGGTTAATGGACAACAGTTGGTGCTACATGGAGAACAAACCAGAGGGTTGATAGTTGTAGATAAAGGCCAGCTTAGTAAATTGTTAACCAAAACCCATCAGCTAGCTTCAGTTCACTTACTTATGCAGGTTCATGAGCACTCCCTTGCGGCATTGTTTGAGTTGCAAGTTATGGATATAGGAGGTGGATGAAACCAGTTAAAAGAGTTACTGGAACAATACAAGTTTTTCTTTAAAGAACCAGAAGGTCTCCCACCTCCAAAGACTCATGATCATCAAATTGTCTTGAAGGAAGGAGTTCAACCGGTTAACATGCGACCTTATAGACATGGGGCCCTACAAAAAGATGTTGTGGAGAGAATGACTAAGGAGATGCTGGAAACTGGGGTGATACGGACCAGCACCAGTCCATATGCTAGTCCTGTGGTGTTGGTGAAGAAGAAGGATGGGAGTTAGCGCATGTGCATTGATTATAGGGCTTTAAACGCCATTACGATTAAGGATAAGTATCATATTCTTGTTATCGAAGAACTTTTGGATGAATTGGGAGAAGTAGTAGTTTTCTCTAAAATTGATTTGAGGTCCGGTTATTGGCAAATTCGGATACACCTTGATTCAGTTGAGAAGACTGCATTCAAGACTCACGATGGGCATTACGAGTTCTTGGTTATGCCCTTTGGCTTGACCAATGCTCCTTCGACCTTCCAAAACTTGATGAACACTATCTTCCGACCCTACTTGAGGAAGTTTGTGTTTGTTTTTTTTTATGACATATTGGTGTACAGTAAAACTAAATAAGAGCATCTATAGCATCTTAAACTGGTCTTCGAAATATTTGGGTCCAACAGGCTTCTCGCTAAAGAAAGCAAGTGTTCATTTGGGTGTATGCAGGTGGAATATCTTGGGCACATTATCACACCAGATGGGGTAAAAATTGATCCACAGAAAATCCAAGCAGTCAAGGAATGGCCAGTTCCAAGAACTATCAAGCGAATACGGGGGTTCCTAAGATTGACAGGGTATTATCAGAGGTTTGTTAAAGGTTATGGACAAATTGCCAAACCTTTAACAAAACTTTTAAAGAAGAATGCATTCCAATGGGGTCATAAAGCTCATATTGCATTTGAGCAGCTTAAAGAAGCCATGGTAACAGCAACCTTCTTAGCTATGCCCATTCCCAACAAACAATTTCTGATTGAGACTAATGCTTCGGGGTTGGGTATTGGAGCTGTACTTATGCAGCAAGGGCACCCAATTGCTTTCATTAGTAAGGCTCTCTCACCACAAAATCGGCTACTCTCCATCTATGAAAAAGAGATGCTGGCAATCTTACTAGCTATCAAGAAATGGTAGCCTTATCTTACTAATCAACACTTCATCATCAAAACTAATCATAAGAGTTTAAAATATCTGTTGGATCAATGGATTACCACCCCCTCACAGCAGGCATGGGTAGCTAAACTTATGCAGTTCGATTATGAGCTCATTTACAAGAAAGGGAAAGAGAATGATGCAGCTGATGCTTTGTCACGCCTACCTGAATCAGAGTTGTTTCACTGCACTATAGCCATCCTACCTTCTGAGTTGCTACACGAAATTGAGGAGACTTGGACCACTGATCCTGCTTTACGAAGCATTATTGTAGCAAAGGAACAAGATGTTGCTACCCACCCCCACTATGTATGGCGGCAACAGAAACTCAACAACCAGGGTAAGCTTGTAGTTGGCAATGTTTCAACCTTGAAACACAAGTTGTTAAGGCTTTATCATGATTCTGCTTTAAGAGGACACTCAGGCGTCACTGTAACAGCAAAGAAATTAGCCTCCATAGTTTATTGGAAGGGGTTATGGAAGGATGTTAGGAACTATGTCCGAAGTTGTTCCATATGTCAACAATACAAACCGGAGAATGTGGCCACCCCAGGCCCATTGTAGCCTCTTCCAGTGCCAGCAGGTGTTTTCACCCACATTACCTTGGATTTTATAGAAGGTCTTCCAAAATAACAGGACAAATCTGCTATCTTTGTGTTGGTTGATAGATTAACTAAATATGCTCATTTTGTTGGTCTAACTCACCCTTTTTCGGTTCAGATAATTGCACAAGTCTTCCTTGAGCACATATACAAACTCCATGGTATGACACAAACCATCACCAGTGACCGAGAAGCTACCTTTGTTAGCAAATTCTGGAAGGAATTGTTTATATTGCAAGGGGTGGAACTACAGTTATCAACTGCATATCACCGTCAAACAGATGGCCAGACTGAGGTGGTGAACAGGTGCTTGGAAGCTTATCTTCGTTGTATAGCTGGAGACATTCCCCACACTTGGTGCCAGTGGCTTCCATTGGTTGAGTTTTGGTATAACACCTCTTATCACACTAGCATTCAGAAGACTCCCTTTGAGGCTCTTTATGGCTACGCTCCACCAATACATGTCCCTTACTTCCCACATGATTCTCCTATAGAAGCAGTGGACTCTTACCTCCAAGACAAGGAGAGAACCATCAAGTTAATGCAGCACCATCTCCAAAAAACTCAACTTAGAATGAAGCACATGGCTGATAAACATCGGAGTGACAGGCAGTTTCAGATTGGGGATTAGATCTACATCAAGTTCCAGCCCTATAAGCAGATTTCGGCACATCAAGGCAACCAGAAATTTCAACCGAAGTATTTTGGTCCCTTCCAGATCCAAGACAAAATTGGAGAAGTCGCCTACAAACTGCATTTACCTGCAGAAGCTCAAATCCATGATGTCTTTCATGTTTCTCTCCCGAAGCCAGTTCATGCCCAAGTACAAGTTTCGTCCACCTTTCCTGCCTTGAACAACCCTCCCATCTATCCTCAAGCTATATTAGACCGGCGGATGGTGAAACGCCAACATGTTGCTGCTACTCGATTCTTAGTTCATTGGCAAGGTCAATCACCAGCTGAGGCTACATGAGAATATGCTCAAGACCTCCAGCTTCGCTTTCCAGCTTTTTTCCTTGTGGACAAGGAAATCGGAGGGGGAGGTATTAATACAAACTGAACGACACCGCTTGGAAATGAAGAGTGGAGCTACAAAACGCTGCGTATCAATAAATTAGTTATTAGAATATTTCTCTTATTTCTGTTAATTGTTGTTTTGCTATTTTACGTTTCATAACGGAAGGAAAGAACAAATTGTATGCATGAGACCACTGCGGGTTTTAAGGGTGTGCCAAGAGTATGTTAAGGCAATTTTTCCAATCAATGAAATTTTTCTGAGCTGTTTCCATCTCTCTTCTCTGTTAATTCTCTCTGTTCTTCTACTCTCTTCTTCCTTTCTTGGTTCATTACGTATCATTAGGTCAGGTTTCTCAGGTTTTTCAAATTTGAACGATTTAGAAGCTAATAAAGCCAATTGTGGAGACAACCCACAAGTGTTTATGAGGTAAGAAATAGCAAATGATTGTTGATTTGTATCGCTACTTGAAAAGTACCTAAGAAATGACAGTGCCACCATTGATGGGTTTTGACGTCCGACGGTTTACCCATTTCTTGAACAAAGAAGAGTTCTAAAGAGAAAGTAAGACATTAGAATTAAAACTGAAGCGGTCAAAGAGAAAGCTTACCTTTTCCTGAATTTTATTAGACCCAATTGCAATTTCAAACCAAGGAAATTCGGAAACTGGGAACCAGCAAGCAACAATGCATAGCCTTGAATTCACAGCGGAAGAGAGTAGGTTTTAACTTTAAAGTGCATAAAATGATGCCGTTTGTCTGGCAACGGGCTTTCCGTAGTAAATGATGACTTCAAGATGGAGTAAAGCAAAAAAAGAGTCAATTACAGAACTCCCCCTTGAATATTATTTGTCTTTTATTTAAAACCCTAAAAATAAGCATTTTTTTTTCCTATGTTGCCTTCAGCCTTTATAAGTTATGCATGGAGTTAGAGTTATGCCTCATTCCGCCTTCCAACTGAAAAGGTTTTAGCCTCACTTTAAATTGGGAACATATCAAGTTGCAAAACATTGCTCGCCTAATACAAAAAGTTAGCGATCCAACCATTTTATTGCACTCATTAACACATGCAACTGCCTGAAAAATTGGAGCTCAAATCAAATAATTCCTTCAAATTCTTCTACAAGATCAGTAGTATAATTGGATTCAGACAATCATCTAATCAATAAGGTGCAGCTACAGCATGAGATTTTGTGTGCCAAAAATCACTGGGACCTAATTTACAAGCATTTTGTTGCCACACACAATCGTGGGGATGTGCTGATACAAAAATCACTTACTGTCAATAAGAACCATTGCAGCATAACTGAGGAGTAAAGATAATGAGCAGTAATATATAATGAACTCAATTCCCACTTGAAGTTGGATCATGTAACCACAGAAAAACCTCATAACATCCGCAAGCTAGGCTCTAATGCAATTCAAGTGCAAGAATAGCAAATAACATTCTCTTCCGAGTCCCTAAGTTTACTAACAAATTCTCCTTACAACATTGGTGTTTACATAATCCGATGCCACAAAAATTAGAACATGTGCAGCAAAATTAGCGGCCTCTACCACGCCCACGGCCACGTCCACGGCCCCGACCACGTCCCAATGGTCTCCCTGAGTTTCAAACGTATCAAGATGATTAATATTCCAAAACATGCAATTGCTCAGAAAATAATTTCATTACGCAAAATATAGATAAAGCTGAAGCTAAAAGAAAATATGAAAAGTGAAAACCATACCAGCAGTTGGCTTCTTAGGTTTGACCCTAGGTGTCTCTTCAACAAGCAAGGTCTCAAGATTCAAGCTGTCAGGAAGAATATAGTAGCGAATATTGTTACCCCTCACACTGAGATGATCTAAAGTTACTGGGTTTTTCCCTTTCAATGTCAGTTTCACAGCCTTCAGATGAGTATTCATACTAATATCCACACCTGAAATCAGAAAAGCAAACAGTCTGAATTAATGCTATAGAGAAAGAACTTTCAGTTTTCAGTATTAAATATCAAAGCTGTCCAAATAACTTTTCCAACTGCAGAACAATCAAGTCGTATGGGGCAAACAGAAAGCGAATCTGTCAAAAACTAAGGATGGGTTTGTACTGACAGAAATTATTAAAGGGAAAGAAAAAAAAATCACCGTAGTGCATTAAGTTAATTGCAAGAATCAAATGTTGCAGAGCACAATAAAGATCTGGTAATAGTGCTAAAGTTTGCACAAATCGAGCTCGCCAGCTAGGGTCCAATGACTATCATATGGTTGAGTGGCAAGAAACTTCCTTTTCTGGTTTTGTCATCAACCAATAGAATAACCTATTATTTCGGAGAACAAAAGCATTCCAAATATAGAATACTAAAGTCTTACATGAACTGCATATGCTAAATTCATCTAAAACATCCATAGACAATTAAATCAGGTTGTTAATCAAAGTTAAATGACAGAGCAATACACTTAAAGTGGTTACTTATTGAAAGATCATTCAAAATCAAAGGTATGGTCCATCTTGAATAAGAAGCAAAAAGTAAGCAAGATTATTTATCAGTTATACACTTTTTTAAACAAAAAAATAAAAAATAAAAAATAGTTGGAGGAATTTGCTGGTAAGTACAATAATAGTTAACATCGATCTCATCGGATGGGAGTAATATTAATCAATTCATATGAGAAATGTTATAATGGTAGTCTAGCGGAATGAGAACAAGGACAATGCACATAAGGAACCAAAAAGGGTGGAGGGGACAATAAAATGACTCTATTTCTAACTCCCAAGTACTCGATTAAAGAATAATTGAACAGTAACAGAAAATACAACTGCATAAAAGAAATGTTTATGGTACATACAAAACATTATTTTCATCCTTGAAAGAGCCCCAAAATTTCAGCCTACAAATTAAAAAGACTACCCTTGCAACATACCGCATATTCTGAGCTATAGGATTTAGTTACTATGAATATGGATGCAAATCTTGATTCCATGTGAATCATGCAATACAATATTCTGCACGCTTACACGTGAGATATGACACCTCCAGAAATTTCTAACTGTCTAAGAGTCAGTACAGTCAACATTTGATCAAAACAGGATCCTGAGCACACCAGTCTATAGTTTGTTTGGTCCATATTGGTTCAAATAACAAAAGGAAAATTTTCCCCGGAGTCTCTTCTTGGAGCAAACTTTATCTTATGCCACCATTAAGCTGGTATCTTTATAAGTGAATCTAGATTCTAGAACATCCAAGCTAAGAGAGAGAGAGAGGAAAAAAAAAAAAGAAAAAAAGAAAAAAAAAGGAAGTATAAGAGCAATATGCAGTAGATGCACTAGAAATCACAAGGAAATTGTTGAAGAGAGCATAATGTGCATCTATCTCTTTAGCTCAAAAACCTAAACAGAACTTACAAAACACATTTTAAAGTGATGTATACCTTATCTACATAAGAATCAGCAAGGACTGGTGGAGTTTCATATTTGAGAGAAATGGTGCCTTCTTGCCTATGCTGAGGATATAAATTTAACATTGAAAAGAACCAAATTCAACTTTTAGCGAAAATTTCAATTACAAGAAGAATAAAATGATCAAAGAGATTTTAGTGATGCATCAAATTTAAATTCAATACTGAAATTACATCATTGTCTATAGACACACTCGTTCTGGTTTAGTTAGTGCATCGAAAACAAATTGATCTTCCAACAGAGCAACACAAGGGAATATATTACCTAGTTAAAAGATACTTTGAAAACTAAGATCAAAGAGGTGTTATGCTAAACATGAATAAATTGCTGCAAAACTATTTATTAATAACACTTAAAGTATACTTAAAGCCGCCAGAAACACACTTTAGGGTTTAAAGTATACTCTAAGCCGCCAGAAATACTCGTTCGGGTTGAACAAAACCCTGGACCGAAAAAATGAAATAAAAGAAGAGAAAAAAACAAGAATCGCTCAAATAGTGTAGCAGAGAAAGAAACCTGTAATGGTGCCGTGGACAATGGTTCCATTCTTAAGCTCAATTGAGACAGTCTCGTTGTTCAACTTCATCAAAAACCTGGAAATGCGATGATAAGAATTATCACCAGCAAAAAAGGAACCAAAATGGATTTACAACCTAAATAAAAAAGAGAACATACCTGACTAGCTTCATTGCTAAGCAGGAAGAAGAAATCTAGGGTTTTGAAGAAACAGAGTTAAAACTAAAAGCCGATGAAGGCAAGCGGGAGAGGACCAGAGCTTTCAAGTCTGCCTAGGGCTCTAACAAAATGCCGACTTATTAAACGACCGCGTGGGCTTTTTTTTAATAATGTTAAAAAAATAATTATTTAGGAAATGAGAGTGTCAGAAACTATTTAGAAGGAATGGGGTTATTTTAAAAAAATACAGAGAAAATTTGCGTGATTATCTCGGGAAATACATGGGACCCGCATCTGAAGACGCAGGAGCCAACAGCATCATCCACGTGGTGAGCAGCGCCTCACCCAAGCTGCCACGTGTCGACGCCACACTGAAAATGCAGCCGTTGATTGAGTGGTCAGTGTAGATATGGCCCTCCGTCCCGTAGTTGCCACGTGTCGGTACTTGGTGGATGATGCAGCTGCCACCTGCGTTGTCAGCTGTCTCCCACGCAAACTTTCCAACTGTATTTGAAAAGCTATTGAATTATTTGGACTCCGAGAATATATAAACTCTCTATACAGAGTTCAATATTATTTTTCAATATTAGTTCAGTTGATAAGAATTCCATTGAAGTAGCCGAATAAACATTTTAATTGGTGAGCAGATCATAATTTGTCGCATTGACGTATATTTTAATATCGACGGTTGAAACGGGTATTTTTTTAATTATTTATTGTTTAATTTAATATTGAATATAATTTTTATATTGTGGAATAATATATGAATTTATTATTTAAATAATTTATTATTATTGATAGTAGAAAAATCATAAAATTTTTTTACTTATAGGTAGTTGAAAAATGTCATCATATATTGAAAGTTATTTGCACACGGGAGGGAACATCAATTATGGAACTGCAGGATTTGAATATGATATATCAGCACCAAATGTCATCACAAGGAGATTAAGACTTAAAAATAAGCCAACTCTTGCTGAATTGCATCATAAAATCCATGTTAAAATGGGTTTAAGCATGAATAACGTGATTTCGAAAATTATATACAAGAGTCTGGTGTACAATGGAGGATCGTTATGTTGGATGGCGGTAGACTTAGCAGATGATGATGACGTAGATGCAATATATGACAATTTAAGGATATATGAACATTATACATTGGTGGAATTAATTATTTTAGTTGTTGGATCCAGTCAACCAAAGAATCGTGGTGCTTAAACACTTTGTTTGTATGTAATTAATGATGTTTTTACGTAATTAAAATGAATAAGTTGTGTTAATCCTTACTATAAGAAAGAATATATGTGCAATATGTATTACCAAATAGAAATTAATTATCCAAATAAAAATTAATTATCCAAGTAAAAGAAATATTAGACCATACAACTCGCATTAAGTATCTCCTACTATGAGAAGTGGTAATCTGGATTGGTGTTTCTGGATCCATCTCATATGGATTTGGATCACTATAGAGTGGTTGATCCACTAAACCCTGAGTGCCTACAATTGTTGGATCACTAAACAATACATTAAAGAAATCATCTTGTGGAGACATTTGAGAGCTCTGTGCATAAATGTTGTATGGTGTTGCATCTCCTTCAAATAAACTGACATTCAAATCAACATTAAAAGCAGAAGGTCCTGCTTCATATGGCACCACTCCAACCTATGTTATCCATATTTTAGTCCGTTTTACATACCATTGCATATATTGTGATCTCGGATACAATAGAAAATTGAGAACATGACCCCTAATAACCTGACTATGTCTATTGTGCCACTCAAAAATAAAAGTTACAAATATAGTTTCCCAATTTTGATTTGTGTGTCCCCTCGAGTCAATTGAATGCACCTCATCATTTTTTTGCGGTGCTTCTGGAATCGACTGATCCATACCAAATTGTCTCATACACCTATTGTGTTGGTACCACTCAATAATATTATAGCATATTAGTGGCACAACCGATCTCCAACTTACATGTCCACTGGTGCAATATTGAGGCAACAATTGCATCACATTTTTGTAGGGTTTCCATACCATATACATATAAAATACAATAAATAAATTAATAATATTACACTTTTTTTCTAATTCTCAATATTACAAAAAAACACTTATTCTTTAATAACAAATATAAACCTAATTATAGCGTTACAAGTCCAATTCCTCGCGGTACTGCTTAACATTTTTAGTGTTGTTATTCCTTAAGTCCAAACAGGATCGTCACCTGTTACAAATTAAATTATGGAATTAGTCAACAAATATTATAACCATAAAAAACTAACAAATAGGTTAATACAATCTACCTATAACCATACGGTCTAGCCTGATTCATAACAATCGGGTTAATAAAACGCGATCGAAATTGAGGAATTCTTTTCTATGCCTACATTTGGATTAACTGGTGATATCCGTCGAGTCCATTTGCATCAAGTCGGGTCGCACGACATAACTCCCTATAAAGCCATGCCAGAACTGTTGAACTCCATCTATACTCACTAGTTTCAGCTAAATTCTCCAACAGTGAAAGCCACATCATATGTAAATAATTATTAACCTGTCCAGGACACGGTAGTCCACCAATGCAATGCAAGATCCATACACGGGCACAACATTGTATATGGTATTTCGTAGCATCGGCCGGTACGTGGCTAAATTATTCGGTCAACCACCTCATTCTTAATTTTAGTCCCGTAAAGTATTCTTCTGGGGGAACAATGCCCAAAAGCCAACTACACATCTCATGATAGTTGTGATTTAAATGTCTTGTAATAAGACGTCCTTTCACATATAAGCCGGTGAGTATCTGTATATCTTCCAGAGTTATTATAGCTTCGCCAACGGCCAGGTGAAAAAGTATGTGTCTCTGGCCTCCACCTCTTGACAAGAGCAGTTATCATGCCAGCATTAACATTCATAACATCGATCTGAGAGACACTATAGAAACCTGATAAATATAGGTAAGATATGATCCTTTCATCAATGTTCCTATAATGACTCTCAACACTAGCTCTACGTGCAAATAGAACATCGGGTTTAGCCTGAAATGAATTAATTTATTTAATAAACAAACATAATATATATATATATATTTTAAAAATATTATATTTTTTAATTTTAACTTACAATATACTTACATATCCATTTCATACCGCATTAGCTCGGTGCTTGCCATTCATAGTAAGCAGCTCATCATTAATTGGTCCCGGATTAATATATTGGCGTGTGTTAGAAGATTCCGTTTTTACTGTATCATACTAAAATCTAATTTTGTAATTTATAGCATTTTAATACATCAAATTAAATTTCTTTAAAATTCAATAAATTTATAATACAAATATATTTTATTTCTATATGTCAATGTATTGCGACATTTTACATAACACTAATATCAAATTTAAATATGAAAATAAAATTTTTTATACTACATAAAAGTGTTTACTTGCCTTTTTTTCTTCTCATTTCCAAAATAATCAAACAAAACCTGCACAATCCATAATAACATTTATTTTAAGTATTTAATAATTTTATTTAAATAAATTTATATAAATTATACTTACTTAGTATTACTTCGAGATCAACTCTTCAATACATATATATATGAACGATTTAAACCAACCAAGAAAAATGAAATGTAGAACAAGAGAGGATGGTAAAGCTATGAAAATGAAAGAGTGAAAGAGATAAGAAGGAAAGTGAAAAAAAAAGAAGTGAAATGAAGGAAAGAGGGTTGGATTTTTTGGTCTCTACTCCGGTCAGGGTGATTTGACGGCACAGGGACTGACAACGCAGGTGGCAGTTGCGTCATCCATCGGGGGCCAACACATGACAATTGCGGGATGGGGGCTAGATCTGCGCTGACCACGCAGTTAAAAGTTGTGTTTTCAGTATGGCGTCGACACGTGGCAGCTTGGGTGAGGCGTCGCTCGCCACGTGGATGACGCTGCTGGCTCCTACGTCTTTAGATGCGGGTCCCACGCTTTTTTTGAGGCAATCACGCAGGTTTTTTCTGTATTTTTTCAAAATAACCTCACCCCTTCTAAATAATTTTTGATACACTCCTTTTCCTATATAATTATTTTTTTAACATTATTAAAAAAAAAACCCAACCACCGCGTACTAGATCCTAGTGTAATTATGATTATTCTTTTGTTAGATGATATATGGATTAGCACATTACTCTTTAAATTTATTTTATGTATTTATCTTTTAAATTACTGGAGTGTTATATTATTTTTGAACTCTTTAATATATATATATATATATATATATTAGTAAAAATTATATGAAATATCTTTAAATTTATTAAAAATATTAAATTATTTTTTATTATTATTTACACATCATATGTATTTTATTTTCTATTCTTTTGTGTCATTTGTTTTTACAGGAGATAATATGTCATTTTTATTAAATTGGACAAATAAATTGTGTCATTTGTCTCTATAGAAGATAATATGATATTTTTAATAAATTTAACAAATAATTTGACATTCGATTAATTTTAAAAAATAATTTACTAAATAATGATTGTTAAAAAAATTCCAAATATGCCAATCTTACGGTGAATGAGATTTTTCATTCTCAATTTAACTATAAAATGTAGCCTTACAAAAGTACTGACTGTCAAGTATTATGATGCATTAAAAAAAATAAAGAATTAAATTTAAATGAATAATTCTTATATTATATTGTTTTAACCTAAAAATGAAAGTTTCCAATGAAATATGCAATTAAAATATACAATGAAAGCTTCCAATGAAATATGCAATTAAAACATTTAACGTGTTTGATTTGTTATTATATGATTTGATAGGAATAATTGGCTTTTGAAACTCACAGGTGAGGGAAGATCCCAACAAAACAGAACAAGATTTAAGGATCAAAGCCTATAATTGTTAGAGATATAATGAAAAAGAACATAGCACAAACAAACATGATTTTTTTTTTTTTTTTGGCTTTTTAGCAATTCAATGCAATGCTTACCTGTGGGTATATATAGGTATCTCAAAACTTAGTTCTTGTTTTTTCTCAACAAAATATGGTTGAGATTGCAAGTAATCAAAGGCCCTTCTTACAGACTCCTCCACGGAAATACCAAAGAGATGATGAATATGAGAAAAGAAGCCATGAGGGAATTGTTTCATCATATCTTGCCCAGAGTTCAGCCTCACATTTATTCATGGATACAACTATATGGTAATGTTTTCTTCTTTCTTTTTTTAGCAATAATAAAAAAAAAAAAAACTATATGGTAATAATCTTAAGTTTAACCTTTTAAATTACCTAATGGTATTCAAGAGTGTTGCTTCCATATGAACAATAACACTAGATATAACCCAATTTAGCTAGTTAACTGATTATGAGAAGGCCTAACATAATGATAACCCTACTATTTTGAACAAAAAATTAAAATTTCAACAGCTATACAAATATCATCTGTCCACTATACTTGGCGAGACAGCCTCAAAATGGTAAGTACCTACTAAAACTTACATTGAAAGCAGATGGAGCTCTAGCAATTTTCAACCCAAGTAAGTATTCATCAAGGCAAAAGTTTCTCCTTCATCCCAGTAATAAGCTTAAATCTTTCCTCAGCCTCACCCTGCTGGCGTATGTCAGTTCTTGATGCTCGATCAAGATGTAGTTTCAGCAAGGCTCGTCTAAAAGCTGCATGCACCTAAATTGACCACCAATTTTGATTAATAACAAAAGAAAATAAGCAAAATATAAATCAAGAATGAGTCTAATAATTACTTGCCCTGTGACTGTGTCCACTCCCTATAGCCTCATCACACTTGTGAATTAAGCCACACGAACTCTTACAGTAGAAATATCTTACCTCTTGCCTCCACATGGACACCAGCTTCTTTCTCACCTCAGCACGAAGTTTGTCCTTCATGTTCAAGTTTTCTTCATTCTACATTCAGCAAACACAACTCATAACAGATAATAAAACCATGCCACTATGAAAGAATCATTGAACCTCTCCACTCCTTCCTTTGTGGCTCTCTCACTTCCTGTGCGCGTTGCTTTTGCCGTTTCTTCATGTCTAAATTCCGTTGAGTTTTGCCTTTTCTTCTCTTCTTCAATCTCTAGCCTCTTCTGCCAGACAAAGCAAAACAAAGGGCATCCAAATTATGCTGATGGCATTCAGTTGATCGAGTTCTTCCACAATCAATTACGACACACTATATAATCGCAGTACTAGTTGGTTATCAAGAATCTAATACCTGAATTTTAAGCTGCACCTGCCTGGCTGCCCATTCTTCTTCGGCTACTCGCTTGTACTCATTGGTCTCTTTAAACCTTTCTCATTGATTATATTTCTTTGAACCTCACAAAAAGGAGCATAAAAGGGAGTCTTTCCAATATCGGAAATGGAACCATTAAGTGGATGTTGTGTTGCAGTCCAGGAAACCGGTTTATCCTTTTTTTAACCAATACTTCCACATCCTGCAAAAGAATTTTCTCCCAACCTAACATTAACCTCGGGTTTCTGATAAATAGTATCATCAGATATTGCGAAAGCACCACCTATAAACCCATCTTCAGTAGACTTAACATCTTGAAAGTTTACATTTTTTGCTCTTCGGCAAACAGGGGCTTTTGAATGTTTTTTCTTAAACCCATTTTCTGTGTTAAAATTTGGATCAGTATCAGCAAGTGAACTGAAGAGACTATTATTCTCATCCCGCAGACCAGATTGAACCTTACTATAGATATTGAATCTTCTCTTTCGACAAACTTTTTCCCAGTGCTCACGCAGCTCGCTTGAAGAACCTTCGATTGTTTCACAATCAGAAGAACGACTTCTGGAAAAACCGGATTTTAAACCATTGTGATCTGCATATTTATTTCAGGCTTTGAAAAGTTGAAGTTAATAAAATCGTCAAAATACCCACGCGGGTTGTAATTTCCCATTGCGTCCATGAAAATAAAACCACCCGCTACCATATTTAGTTATGTTCCCTGCAAACAGCCATATCTATACATATTAAAATGCAGTGTATTCAATTTGATAATCGCCATAAAGAAAATAACCCAAAGAATTTCAGGTCATTTTCAGATTTAAAAATGTAAACTTGCCTTGCAATACACAGACTCTGCTCTTTGCAACCGAATCCAGCAACAATACAACGAGAGAAGATGGAGCGGATTCTTTTTTCTTCTTGTTCTTCTCTTTCTGTAACTGCAAAAGGCGACCAAAATTCACCTTTGGTACACAACATTTTCCTCCAATATTTTTGACCCTTCTAAAATTCATCGTTCCCCTCTAAAATAAGAGACGTTTTCCTTCATGTAATCCAACTCAAGATATTTAATCATATAATTATTAAATACATTATAGTAAAGGAATTACATATGTTTTTGAGTTGCTATCTTACTCATAAAGATTATTTGATCAATTAGAGCGAATCAGACCCAGTAATTTATTAAAGGAAAAAAGAGACGAACCAAATACAACCATCTCTTCATTTGGGGATAAAAGGATTGCCTCCTCCCCCTGCGAGGTGGAAAAGGAAATGTGATAATGCAACAACAAGCTTATCGGATTTAGAAATTTCACTATTGACAAGGATGAAAAAATTAATGACACATGGCATGGGACTCACACAGCTAGTACAGCAGCGGGAAGTCCTGCAACTGGAATGGCGCCATTAGCGATGTATATTGTTGCTCCTTCTGAAAGTAGTGTATTGGCTGCAATTGAGGATGGTGTTGACGTCTTGTCAATTTCTCTTGCTTCTCGCAATCCTCCAACATTCTATGATGATGAGGTTGCAATAGGTGCATATGCAGCTATTCGAAATGGATTCCTTGTGAGTTGTGCAGCAGGAAATTCTGGACCCCATAATTATTCGGTATATCACAATGCACCATGGGTTTTAACTGTAGGAGCAAGCACTGTAGATAGAGCCGTAAGGACAACAGTGTTACTAGGGAATAATGTAGAGCTAAATGGCCAATCTCTTTTCCAACCAAAAAATTTCCTTCAACATTGTTGCCACTTGTTCATCCAAGTGTAAATGATGCATGTAAATATCGACACGGGATCACTTAGAAATTTTGATGTCAAAGGCAAGATAGTATTGCGCGAGAGAGGACATGAATCTGATACTATTTTCGAAGGCCAAGAAGTGAAAGACAATAGTGGTGCAGCCATATTTTATTGAATGGCCGCAATAATATCTCTATTACAGAAGTTGAACCTCACGTGCTTCCTGGATCACATGTTGGTTACATGGCAGGATTTGCAATCAAAGGATATATGAACACCACATCGTCCCCGGTTGCTACAATCTTATTTAAAGGAACTATGACGGGTTTACCAGAAGCTCCTCGAGTTGCTGATTTTTCTTCAAAGGGCCCTAGCATAGCAAGTCCTGGAATCTTGAAGCCAGACATATAACAGGACCTGGCATGAATATTATAGCAGCTTGGCCAAATTTCTAGGACAACATTAGCAACAAATTTGCTATGACATTCCATGGTTTGCCCTCATCTTAGTGGCATTGCAGCTCTGCTTAAAAGCATTCAACCTAATTGATCAGCTGCTGCCATATAATCTGCTATCATGACCACTGCCAAAGTTTATAATCTTGGAGGCAAGCCCATTTCCGATGAGCTTTTTTTTTTTTCTGCCAACTACTGTCCTAGATATGGGCGCAGGCCATGTCAACGCATCAATAGCAATTGATCCGGGGCTTATCTACGATATCCAACCTTAAGATTACATTCCTTACTTATGTGGTTTATGTTATTCTGATAAACAGCTGGGACACATCGTGCAAGGTATTGTGAAATGCTCAAATGATTCAACCATACCTAAAGCTCAGCTTAATTATCCTTCATTTTCTATTATATTAGCATCCAAGCCACAAACATTTCCTGACGCGTGTCATTTGTTCGAAGAAATGCCTCACAGAAGCACCATTATGTTGGTACTCAAGGTCAGGGTATATCAATAGAGCACGTGCCTTTTTTGAGGAATGTGTCTCTTTTTCTCGAAATGATTATCAATGGACACAGTTTTATCAGGTTGCACACCAATGTGTCTCTTTCATTGCTGGTTGGGAAATCAATTCATGGCTACTATGTACTGAAGAACTTTTGGGAGCTGAATGTGGGAATTGGCACAATATTTGTTGACGTGTATGCAAAGTGTGAATGCTTGAAAAATTCCCCGTTGGTTTCTTATTTGATGCAAGAAAGGAATGTCACGATTTGGACTGCATTAATGTGTGGGATAGCACAACATGGCTCTAGTCAAGAAGCATTAACGCTGTTTAAGATGATGCAAGACAGATGTTAGACGTAATGAGCTTTCACCGGTATTCTTACTGCATGTTTTCATCCAGGACTGGTTGAAGATGGCCGTAAATATT
This sequence comes from Excoecaria agallocha, assembly GCA_037975025.1. Classification (NCBI taxonomy): domain Eukaryota; kingdom Viridiplantae; phylum Streptophyta; class Magnoliopsida; order Malpighiales; family Euphorbiaceae; genus Excoecaria; species Excoecaria agallocha. Next base: position 35,385,622 of record CM075821.1, on the reverse strand, counting down.
TCAGATTGACTGAAGAGTATGGATTGGAGTATAGAATTCAGCATTATGGATACATGATTGATCTGTTTGGTAAGCTGGGGCTGTTAGAAGAAGCTTTATGAGGTTATTAATGTAATGAAATTTGAAACTGATGTTTTTATCTGGAGTTCATTTTTGTCAGCTTGCATGGAGCACAAGCAGTTGGACGTGGCTGAGAGAGCGAGTGAAAAGGTGTTAAGAGTAATTAAAACCAGAGAATGCTGAAGGTATTCGCCTTCTCATATCCAATTCGTATGCTTTAAATGGGAAATGGGATGAGGAACCTAATGCTCAACCCAAAAGTGATAAAAGCCAGAGGGTCTACTTTTATCAGAAGTTAATTATAGGATATCACAATTTCAAATGGATCAACAGCTTTGATCCTATTAAATGCCTACCATCTTCATTCAACAAAAACAGCAAGATGTAAGCGCAAACCAAGGAGGGAAGAAGAATTCCAGTCAACTTATTCCCTGTATTTCAATCGTTTTCCATTCTTAATTACTGTTTTGAGACCAAAGTTATGTTAAAGCTCAATAGACTTGACATGTTTCTTCAAGAATCTAGGTGCAATTGTTTACGTCATTTTCTAATTAGAATTTCAGGAGACATGTATAAGAACTAAATACTTGGGGGTTTCATTTTCCTGAGCATTCACGTTGAATCATCGTTCATTGTCATATGTGATATCTGTAAAGATGACTTGGTAAAAAGTTCATTGCAGATTTTTAATGTCACGAGAAGGGCAAGAAAAAAAGTGTAACAGCATCAGCACATTAATTTGTGGAGTCTTCAATAAAGATGGAAACCAAGGCACTAAATATACAAGCCTATGGCCTTATATGCAAGAACAAAGTTTATAAACTATACCCTGACCATAGAACTTATGAGAATTCAATGAGATTTTGCAGTATTCCCTTCTTGAATGTATGCAGACTGGAGCAAAGAAGGCAAAACGAGAGGAGAAAGCAAAGGGATAGGGTCTTTACTATGGTAAAATGAATTAAGCGAAGATGCTGGTGTTGATGATGAAGCTGATGATGTTGCTTGAGTTGCAGGCTGGCTTAGAAGAATGGCACTTGGCTTAATTTGCAGAGGAAGCGGAGCTCTCCTTTGCAGCCTGCTTAATGGCTTTCTGTACTCAAATTCCTCTTTATGACTACAAGTCTGGAAACCAGGAAAATCAACACCAGAGTCCTCCATCATGTAAGCCTCTTAGATCTCCTTATTATGTACGCTCTTAAACAGAGCTATTGAAGCATATCATATGATGATAATAAAAGCTTGTTCTATGACTGGAAACAAAGAATCACAAAAGCATTATGATCGGTATTGCCAGCCCCCTACACAAAAAAATCTTTGCTGCCATCAGTTGATGTGGAGCCCTTGACTAATAGAAGAATGGCACGTCTAGTGTAATGGTGAACCATAAATCACCTTATAATTACTATATAAGGAATAGAATATTGGACATTCATGTGAGAAGATGAGGTTGCCTCAGTTGCTGTCTGTGCAAGAAACTTTGGTTGCCTTCCATATCATCCTTCATGTGAGGGAAGAATCAGTGCGCACATTTAAAAGCTCAAAGTTTTCAGTGACATGAACCAACGAGCACATGACACTTTGTTAATTTCCCTACGCATCATTTTTTTTAAAATAATAATAATGTTGAACATTTAATATCCATATAGATTTGAGGTTATCCTACTTCAAGAAAAATGGTCATGATTTTGCCATGATTTCTTATGCCTACCTAGCTGCTCCTATAAACTTAACTTGGTCTACTGTCATATAAATATAATATAACAAGTACATCGGTATCTTCATAGAACAATACTGTATTCTCCACAATTTTTTAAGATTGTTGACTATTGACTAGTCCAAGCATATTTTTTTATGTATAAAAAAAATAACTAAATCCAATTATGTGTATATTTATTTATTTTCATTTTTTCTTTCTCTTCGAGTTCCATGACTATGGAATCTTAAATTGTTAAAGCTAAGATTTCAAATAACAATGAAATTATTTTATTAGTACCGAGGTAAATAAGCTAATCTTAAGAACTCAATTTTTACTATTTTATTAGAAGAAATTATATTAAAATATTATTAATTTAATTAGAGGGTGTCAAACTATAGCAGAATCTTGCTTGGGGGGTGAGTAAAATTGTTGAGAAGCGAGAGAAAAACCCTTTTTTTATAATTGAGAAATAATTGAGTACATAGACCTTATTGAGAATTTGCAGCAAAAATATGAAAAGCACACATGGCAGAGAATTGTTAAAAAAGTAGATAATAGCTGCCTTTGATTATGGCACCAATTTATGTTACTGTTGTAGTGCCAAGATGCTCTATGCATACTTGCCTTTTAGTTTCAAAATAAAAATATATTTTAATAAATTATAGTAGATATTTTTATAGATCAATATTAATTAATAAATTTTTTATTTTGTACAGAAAGCTAAAAGCTGTTGCATCAGATAAAGTATTTATATATTTTTTTTACATTTGTGGGCTACCGCTAGTCTGCTAGTATGCAATTATCTTTCATTAATTTCTGCATTTATTAGTATGCAAGTGGCGCTCAATCATTAAGCAGTTAAATCGCTCTGTAAGAATTTTCATCAGCCACTGATTTTAGTTTATTGGTTAATCAGAGTAAAAGACAAAATCTTTTTGATCATCCTGATTTTTATTAAAGTGAACTTCTTAGACTTTGAAGCATTAGACCGAATCCTTAATGAGAATGGAGTTTGACGTTAAATTCAAAAGATTGGCAGCCACGAACTAAAGTATTGTTTGTAATGAAATGATTTGGACTTTGAGGCCTCTAGACTAGAATTGGACATGAATACAAAATTGACCACCTGAGGTGGCATCATTTCAAAGATAGTGATGGGTGCCACGTGGCTGTACCCCAGCAAGACTATTGCAGCACCAACGAATAACGACAGTGCCATGCCATGTCATCTGCTGTTGGACATAATATTATATTATTAATATCTGTTTTCAAAATTTGTTGGATTGTGTATGCTTTTAAGCTTGCAGAGGCTGTTTTTAGTGAAATTGTGGTCAAAAGAGAAGATTCAAAACGCCTTCGATTGGTTCAGAAGAAAATCTAATAGGATAAAATTGCTCCTAGTGGAAATTTACAAACACACCATCAATTCAAATGGATGCCCTGTTCTGTTTCCTGTCTAGTGTTTTCCAACGTCAAATGCATATAAATTGTCCCAGAACTAATTAAATCCAACCTATAGAATCCAATTAACGGATTTAATCAAACAAACATATAAAAATCTAACTGATAAACGTTAGAAATAACTATTTTTCTACAAGTCTATCAAAAATTAATTTAATTTATTATAGAAATCTACCCATATTTAGAGTTATAAGTGCATTCAAATTCTTCGCTCTATCAATAATTAAGACGTGTATAAAAAAAAATGAGCTTCTTTTTCATAAATAATCAAATGAAAATTCAATTTTATTTTCTAACTCCATTATTTAATATAAAAAAAGAAAATGGATGAGCATTTATGAGGGTGAGGGTTAAAAATGGAGCAGGGAAAAGCTTGCAGAAAGTTGCAAGCTACAATAAATAAAGAGCTTAGCCGCCACCAAACAGTGGTTTAATGACCAACCTTAAAGTGGAGAAATATATTGTTGAAATCAAAGTTTGGTACCCTCCCCTAACCATATAAACATGTCAAAGATTCAACCACATCATACTTTGATAATTGATTCTTTACCAACTGCTTCTCTATTCTTGCCAATATTTCAAACTTAAATTAGCGGACAGCTTTCCAAACTATGCTCCAATTTAATTAAACAATTCAAACATCAACATCATGTTAAACAGTTAAAAACTGAAAGCACAGACTGCATTCTGTACAAAAGTTGAAACTCTTTAAAGTTTCATCTTCATTTCTTCTCTTTCATGGCTCCAACATTAGATTGGATCCAATTCTTTAACAAAGTAAAAAGCCCGATTGAAAACCAAGGCATTGCTTTACAGCCACCTCTAAATTCTCCTTATGAATTTCTCTACCTCTGACAATTCCTAAAGTCCCACATGCTAAACTAGCTGGCAGAATCTAAGGCTGATGGGTTTTAATGTACAAGGTAAATAAGGTAAGTAAGAGTTCAAGAATAGGACCTAACCAATCCAAAATTAACAAAAGATCTTGACCTGAACAAACCACCAAACAGAAACCTGGTGGGTGATTCCTGAGACCCTGCTTTTAACTCTTCAGGATTGCCTTTCACCTTAAGTATGGTCCGCCCAATTACTTGCCTGATTGAATCAATGGTTTTCACATCGACGGGATACCCCGATGCATCACGAACGTAAAATGTATTCACTGCTTTGCCATCTCTCGTTGTTACTTCTGCCCTCGTAACAGAAAGGCTATTTTCTCGAAAGATTCGAGTAATTTCTGATAGCAGCCCAACTCTGTCAGTAGTGCATAATTCTAGCTTCAACCCCTGAATCAGAAATTTGCTCTACAGAATTAGTCATCTAAATATAGGAGAAACACTTTGACTAGTAAATAAACAACAAAATTGCATCCCATAAGCTTCTGTTTTCTGCTATTCTGATTGAGCATGTCATCTAATCAACCCAGCAAGTAGATCTCATTATAAATTATTAAATAAATGAATAGACAACAAACGAGCAATAACTTCTTAAACATGAGACTTCCCCGCATACCAATTTTGAACTATGACTATCAAGAGTCTCAAAATCTCTATCAAAAAATAAACAAATCATTTCTCAAGTATACTTCATCACCAAACATCACATCCGGCCATATAAGACTACAAGATCTACTTAAGACAATTATGGATGCAAAATTTTGTCAAAGCATGAGATACCATCTGAGAAATGCTTTAATAAGATAATGCATTCACCTCACAGACTCTCCTCTCTATAGCAGCTTCAAGACACTGTATGACTCTCTGTCTTTCTGCATCAGATTTCACAGGGGATCCATCTATGTGTCTGATATAGTATTCCTACAAATGTGGTCACACGAAATCAGTTAGGCAATACACTCAAAACACATATCCAACCACTTAATACATTTATGTAATACGATGGCGCACCTGATAAGCTTCTGGACCCTCAGCATCAATATTGGCATGAAAAACAACATATTCCATGTCTGTCAAAGTGCAGACTGTATCAAAAAGCAGCTTTGGCCTATCTTTACTCCTTATTGTTACAACTGAATAGTCCTTGTCAAACCAATTAACCACGCTCACATTAGGCCTTTGCCTCTCATCATAGACATCACCGTCTTCTCGTTCATAGTCCCTATCGGCAAACATCATTTGGTGAAGCCTTCTCTCAGTATGGGTCATCCCATGAGACACCACAGTTTTAGCTGCCCTAGACTTGTTACTACCCTTCAGTACATTACAGAGAAGCTTCTTAATCATAGAGAGCCGTTCTGGGTCAGTAATTGCTGACCCAGTTTCCTCATCAGTTACTTGCATCACAGCTGCAGCTCGCGTATTATGTGTCCAGACCTCTGCATTAACCACACTGCATTTTAGGTGTGTGAGCACAGCACTCAATTCAGATAGTAAACCTGGTCTGTCACTTCCAGTTAACTCAATTGCAGAGTGATCCATTGAAGGTATAACCCCAACAGATCTCATTGAAGACGTAAAGCAAGATTCTGGCCCCAAAGACTGCAATACAGAACAGAACCATAAAATCAGATCTGTTAGCATTTTGATTAGCTGGTAAACAACTAAAGCAGAAAGGAAAAGTAAAAAGATATCATCAACCAAAACTTACGGCGCACCTTTCGAATATAATCTAGAATAGCTTCATCGGTAATCTTATTTCCATCTTGATCCCTAACATTAAAAACTGGTAAAGAAAAACAAAGGGACAAAACTCAACATGAGGATTACTCTCCAAGAACACACACACACACACAAACAAACAAAAAGAAAAAAAAATAAGAAAAAAGGACAAATTATTACCATCCATAAACCATCCTCCATCAGAAGATATGTAAGCTTTAGTTATGATAAGGTTAAGATCAGTAAGGACTTGTACAACTTCAAGAAGTATTCCATGTTTGTTTGCACTGTCCACCTGCATCACAATATGAAGCAATTATTACAAAAAATAAAGGTTGTTCAATGAGAGCTAGAGAGATAGAAGGCATACCCTTATAACAGTTGCATTCTTACATGATTCATTATCAATCACAACCCTGAAAAGAGAAAAGGGGAAAAAAATAAAAGTACATGTAAATCTCAAATTTGATTTGTTTCAAATTGAGGAAACTTTCAACAGAGTAGAAGAAGATAAGAAATTGCAAACCTGGGTGGATTCAATCTTCGAAACAGTTTCTCATATTCATCATCCATATCGTTTGAAAAGCTCGCGTTGACATCTATAGAAATAAAAATAAATAAAAAACCATGAGAATAAAAACAGCCTATGAGAACATAAAGCAGGTCCATAGTGAATAACCATGACCAATGAGAAAACAGATACTGAAACCCGAAAAAAAAAAAAGAACAAAGAGAATAATAGAATCAATTATAACTGAATCCGTAATGACTTCATTATTAACCATCTCCGAAACAAGAGAGGAAAGAGATTAACAGAGGACCAAGCCCTTTTTAATATTTCAAAAAGAAAAACAATAACCATACCCACAAAGCCATTGAAACACGAGCTAAAGCAGGCAGAGAGAGAGAGAGATTTTGTGTAAAATCAAGCACAAAAACCAGTGCTCAGAGGTTAAAAAAAATAAAAAGTACTATCAATTAAGATCAGAACGTAACTAAACCCCGCCCCAACCCAAAAAAAAATCTCATCATTGGCCTAAAACCCATAAACACCATCCCAAATTAATAAAGCCCAAAAAGAAATCACAGAAACAAAGCACGGGAATCAAAAAGAAAAAGATTTTAGCACCTACCCATTGCAATTCTTGATAAACTGTGATCTGCTAGACGCAAGTTCTCTTGGTTAACTCAATACAGAAGAAGCTTATATAGTATGTGTATAAGTACAGTAGAAATATTTATATACCCAGAGAGATCTTAGCACTCTTAACGGAAAGGAAACAAGAATATATTTTCATAATTACCATAAAAATTTTGAAAGAAACCCAACAACAAATTGAAAGACTTTTACATTTCTAAATAGGAAAAATCAGACACGACCCCGACACGATACTCCAAAAACCTGCAACTTCGAGAATAAAAAAAAACTTTCTCTCTCCTCTCTTTCTCTCTCTATGGCACGCTTTGTTTTCCACATATATAATATGGTACTTAAAGGGAGAGTCTTGCTAAAATGAGAATGGAGAAGCAGAGCCGGGGTGCGCTAACGACTTACATTGCAATTTAGAAAATATAAGGGCATTGGAACTAAAATGCGCCGAGGGTGGTGACAGAAATAATTTAACCACGTGGTTATAATAAAAAGTAAAAAGGGTATAATAAATTTCCAACCTTTATGGAGATGGACCATTTTTATGGGTCTGGGTTATGGGTTAGGTTTGGGATTCCCTACTAATTAGGGATGAGGGTGCAATGCAATTGTTGTCACGCATTCGGTATTTTTTAAATTATTCATGTTTAAATTTTAACAATAAGTTTTTTCATTCAAATTTAGAAAATTATGTAAACAATAAATGCAAGTTTAAAAAAAAAGGAAAATTAAAGCAGGCGTTCAAATTTAGATAGAATTTAATTTAAATTTATGGTAATAATATATTTTCTCCATGATCTTTTCAAATTGTGTTGAAATTTATTTCCTTTGAAAGTATAATTGATACTCGATTTTTGTTTTCTTTGACACGGAGTTGAATTGTAAGTCAAGCTTTCAACTTCGTTGTTTCAATCATTTGATCAATATATATTTTGATTGATAATTGAGTAACTTTTGTGAATTGTAATGATTAATTTCATAATTAAAATCAACCATACTACTAAATTCAATATGCCCTTAATAAATATTTAGAGAAATCCAAATTTGATTTTATAATTTATTTGAAAATTTTAATTTTAACAATAATGATATTTGTTAATTTGTAAATAATAAATACAAATTTACATTATTTATGATAATTTGGAGCCTGTAACATTTAATTATATTGATGTAATATCTAAACTGCTGTAATAAAGACATGCATCACACATTCTTGTAAAATTGAAAAACGAACGGATTGATTTTTTTTATTAATTTTGATGAATCATTGTATTGATTTTAGTACGTATAATGTGATGTCAGCGCTATTGAGCATAATGTATTTCAACTTTTCAAAAATATTATAAATTTGTGTTTTATTATTTATAAAATTGATAATTATATAAATTCAATAAGTCATATTAAAATTTAATTTAAATAAATTATACAGTTAAGTTCAGATATTTGTATATATATGAATCTTCAATAAATATATATACATAATTGCATATAGCTAGGTACATGTTTAGCGCAAACAATCATGTGGTGTGAAAAAAAATATAAATGGTGTGATAATTGATAATGCCAACACATAGTGCATGTCTATAAATATTATATTAGTGCTCTGAGTTATAATTCATAATTTTTATAGAAGAAATTATAAAAATAAATCTCTAATTGATTTATTTTGCGATTTGCGCGCGCTTGTACGCACACACACATATATATATATATATATGGCATTCTATTACACATTTTTATTTGTTAAAATTGTATCAATTTCACACCTACATGCATATATGGCACATAATGTGAGTACAAAATGCTTATGGGCAGTGGACAGAACGATATGGATAAAAATTAAATTAAATTTACTAAATGCTTTTAAAATATTAAGGGTTAATTTCACAACAGGTCACCCCCTGAACTTATTAAAAATATCATATTACCCCTCTATAAGATACTTATCAATTTACAATTGGCTCATGAAAACACGCACCAAATAGCAATACGAGAATAATTTGACATTTTTAACAAATTTTAGGAAGATAATTTAATATTTAAAGTTGTATAGTGTGTATTTTTTACATTTTAAACAAGTTTGAATAGCTAATCTGATATTTTCAATAATTTTAGGGGGGTAATTTAATATACAATTAGTTCGAAGAAAATCTGATAAACGATGATAGTTCAGGAAGAAATTTATATATTATCCCAAAAATAAATAGAAACAAATACTACATAAATAGAGTAACTTTTATATTAAAAGATATTTTTGTTAAAAAATACTTTAAATGTTATCAGAAATCCAACTTGTAATGCCATCTAACATGTTGAAAGCAATTTCCATACATGCCAAATTGATTCAGAATTTATTGGATGAAAATTACACTCTCCTAATTAGGCTAACAATTGTTTTATTTCAAAGTCAACGTTCTGCCAATGCTTAGCTCTTAAAAATGCCGAAAACAAAAAGTGGCAAATAAGAGTGTTTGACGTGTGGTAGGTTGGATTTACGGCAGTGTTTTGATTTTTCATGCAAATATATATATTATTATTAGAAAAAAAATCTTTCATTAGAGTTTAATAATTAGAATATAAGTCTAACAACAGCGGACGTACGTAATAAATTCCAAAAACATGCTATATATCACAATGATAAAATTTTATGGAAAATGACTATAGACTTCGGGGCATCCATTTATGATGGTCGGTATTTATGTAAGCCCAAGGATAATATAATGTAATAGTATATAAATTAATCTAAAGTTAGGGGAAATATATTATAAACCGAAAAATTATGAGAAGCCCCACATCCACACGGGCATGCAAAATGGAAGCAGAATTTGGGTGTGTGTTTTGGTGCGAACGCACATACGCTTGTCTTGCGGTTCATGCCGCCTCCAACATGCTCCTTCACACTGCTCATGCTCTTCCTTAATTTTGGGCTCCTCTTCAACGTTTTAGTTTTAGGTCACTTTCGCATTAATTTCCTTATCATTTAAATATTTTTTTCCAATTTAATTTTAAGAATAGAAAATTAAAGATTCTCTTCCATGACTTAATGTTGAAGTAATATTGGAGAATATAGCTTAATTAGGGGTACTGTAAATGGGTCACTCATTTGAAACCAAAACGATGGAACACAATAATTAGTGGTTCCCCTTAGCGAGAAATGAAATGACCGACGAATTATCCATACATAACATGTGAAAAGGTTTTTCTCGGGGAGTGTCCAACCCATCGACAGAATTGCATAAGCAAATGAATGGTGATACATCTATGCGATTGCCACTAAATTATACTCGCTCAGCTCCTTGCAAGTGATTTGAGCTTTCGACTTCCCCATTACCCACTATCTACCTTCCTGTTTTCCATATATGGACGAATATTACGACGTTATCAGCGAAAATAATATTATATAGTATATTTTAAGAATTAATATTTAAGGACCATAGTCATGATCATATGTTACTATTATGATTCATTGATATTGTGTAAGAGTTCATTGTTTTAATTACTATTATGATTGATAATTTATATTTTGGAATAAAAAATGAAAAATAAAACAGAAGAGTTAATTACTGAGACAACAGACTGGAATTTCGGAATTTGTAAGTGAAGAGGATAATTTAATTTCCCAATTTCATGGGGGATAAGTATATTCATGTGATATCCAAATCAGCCATATTATTGAGGATAAGGTCTACATATTTATGGAGTTGCATTGTGCATTTCCGAAGAGCTCACACCCACAGCCGCGATGGGAAGTATGTTTTGCTGGTATTCCCTGCGCAGACATCAAAACGTAAACAAATCATCTGTTTTATTCCACCTAGCTACCGAATTAAATTAAAAATAAAATTATAGTAGACAAATATTGTACGTAAATATGAAATGCAAAAGTAATATTAGGGGTAAGCATATATTGATTAATCGGTTCATTAATAATTTTATTAACCAGCCTATTAATTTCGATTAACCGCTATATCAGTTTCGCTTTTTAACCAAAATTTTCGGAGTTGTTTATTAATTAACCAACAAAAAAATTAACATGTAAATTTAATAAATTATACAATTTGCAATATTATTTTTAATAGTTAAAAATACTTTAGAAATGAAAAAATACTAATTAAATATAACATCCATTAAAAAAATCAAAATAAAAATAAAATTTCATAATTAATTATAAAAATTAAATATATTTAATGTGGAACTAGTAACAATGTACTAATTATGCACATGTAATGAATAAATAACAGTAATTAAAAGATAATTTTAATATTTATTTACTAAAAATATATATTAGAAAGTTATATATTATAATATTTATAAATTACAAAATTATTAAAAAATTTAAGAATAAATTTTAAAATATAATATAAAAAATATATAGATCGATTAACTGTTAATTAACGGTTAATCGTCGGTTTTTAAAAGTAAAAACCTAAATTTAAATTTTTGTTTCAGTTAAACTAAAAATTGATTCGGTTTCGGATTAATTTTTTTATTAACCTAAATTTTAATTTTGTTTGCTCATCCCTAAGTAATATATTTAAAAATATTATATTACTTTTTGAAAATAATGTTATAAGATATCTAAATTAATCAAATAGAATATAAATGAATTTGTATAAAATATTTAAGCATATTCTAAAATAATTTTATATCTAAGCATATCCTATTGCCAATCCCATTCTAGTACGGTGCCAAGTCGACCGTCATAAATCGCTTATCTCTCTTATAAAATTTTAGGATTTATCAATAACTAAAAAAGCTTACTTGTTGAATAAAAAAGTTAACTTTTTTTCTAGTGTTTAATGAAATTATGGATGTAAGCTTAATTGAAATGTTTTTAAGACTACAAAAATTAATTCTTATATTTTAATAATAGAATTTCAGTTGTAAATTAGTCCAAATGTTGGGAAAATTTTGTTTGTAGTTATTCTAAAATATCATTTTGACCTAGACAATTAGGGGTGGATATAAATTGATTAACTAGTTCTTTTTAGCCTATTTTTTAAATTAAGTCAATTAACAATCGATTAATTGGTTAACAGCTAAATGCGGTCTGTTAACCGTCAAAAAAAATTTAACATATATAATTACTCTATATTTAATAAAATATATATATATACATCCATAAATTAAATATAAATTAAAAAAATTTAAATATAAAAATACAAGTCACTAAAATTTAATGTTAATATAATAAAAAATTACATAAATACATTAATAAAAAAATGGTTTAACACTAGTTTATTTTCATCAATATTAATAAATGGATGATTTTCAATAATTAAAATATAAAATATACTTAATATATAATAAATGTTAATTTTAATTTAAAGGTAAAAATTATTCATGTATATATATATATATGAGAACCAAATAACTGCTAAAGTATCAATTAATCACACATTAAGTTCAAACCAACTCCATTAATTGTAATTTTTAAAAATTAAAATTCATATTGACATCTAATTATACTGATAAATCCCATAAATTAATTTTTAATCAATTTTAATTATCATCTTAAAAGATTTTCCAATTTTTTTTGCCAACCCCATGAAAACCTCGTTTTAACGAAATTCACAATATTTCATTCTTTTTGGGTTTTCTAAAACGAGAATTCTTAAAATATTGACTACAATTGAGTTATTAATCAATATAATACTCTATGAGACTATGATATTCTCCATTCTTTTTTATCAATTATTTTTATTAAAATTAATAAATAATAAATAAATTTAAATTTATTATTAAATTATATAATTAAAATTAAATTATTAAATTTGATTAATTCTGATTTTATTTAAAAAATAAATTAAATTATATTGAAAATAAAAAATAATATATAAATAAAATTTAAATTTTAATTAAAAAAAAAAAAAGAATACTACAGTATGTCAAATCAATCTGGTCCACGAAAACAAAATCAAAGTATAGAAAATTGAATAAACCCTATAGATAATTGCCCATGGCCTTATCATTAAAGCAACTGATACCCACGCGACAGAAATCCTGAATTTTATGAATTAATCTCTTCGACCTAGACAGTTTCAACCCAACTGCTTAACTACCATTCTAACTGTCAACGAAACCAAGGATCAATTACCAAACTTAACTATGATTAATTTAGGATTAGTATCTTTTTATACGTTTTTTTAAGTAAAATTTAAATTATATTTATAAATTATTTTTAAATTTTTTATATAATTTCATTTATTTTTTTAAATAAAATTAGAATTAATTAAATTTTATAATAAATTTTAATCATATAATTTAATATTAAATTTAAATTTATTTATTATTTTTTAATCATAATAAAAAAATTAAAATGATAGATAAAAAAGTAGAAAGAGTACTTATCTATGTTATTCCTTTTTTTATATTTATTTAAAAAATTTATAGAAAAAATATTAATGAAGACATGAATATAGTATTGATACTTATAAAATAAAATAAAAATATATGTAAAAATATTATCATAATTTTATAAAATAACATGGGATATATTTTTTCTGAAAAAAAAAGTGAAAGCTAAAATAGTTAACAGTCAACGGTCAAAGCACTTGTAAATGCACCGACTCATTTGTATAAAATAATTCTTTTATTATTCTTAAAGAAATTGTTTGGGAAACAAAAAAGTGAACGTGACACATGCGGCAGACCCGTGACTAGTTTAACACGTGGAGTCAGCATGGCAGTCACGCAAGTAATACATAATTTTTTGCTGACATGGATTTTGCTCCTTTAATTTTAATAATTTAAAATGGACTCTTCAAGGCCATGAAAGGTTGTTGTGCTTAGCTGTGGGGCTCACCGTCCACGTCAGAAAAATAAGTGATAAGAGAATGGCTGTGGTGTAATAGTAACATGCATATCCCATCTTTTTTATTATTTTAATTAGTTTTTTTTCTCTTAATATAAATTAATTTTTACTCATTATTCTAAATAATATTTAAGTTTGTGGGAACTGTTTTTAATTTTAAAATGCTACTGAAGATACGTCGCATTTGGCATTACATTTGCAAGCCTTTTTAACATTCCTAATAAGGGAGGGAAAAAAATGAAAAAAGAAAGGAATTTATTGAAAAATATATTTGATAGAGTATAATAAGAGGCGTAGTCAAAAATCTAATTCTATAGAATTAAACTATGATAATTAATAAAAAAATTCATTCACATAAAAAAAAAGTTAAGAGAGGCATCTAAATATCTTAGTAGGTCAAAAAGTTAAAATAACAAAAGTATTTTTTAATTTTTTTTCTTAATTCCGTATGGTCAATTTTAAAAAATGTAACTTTAGAAGGGCTTTTGATTTTCAATTTTTGCTAGTTGAGTAGGACGCACTCCACTGCAATAATATAAAATATATAGTCTTTTGTCATTGGCGAACCTATGCTATAACTTTCTGGGTCCTCCCCCAAAACTTTTGGACCTATATATATATATATATATTCACTTCCAATATTCAAATTTCAAAATAGTAAATTGGGTTTTTTTTTTGAAAGGATAAATAAGTGAAATAATTTAGTAATCTTGGTGAAATAGACCAAACCAACATATATTTATAAATATAAAGAGTAATAATCCTGAATAGGTAAATAGGCCAAACCAAGAGTTGCCCTTTTACGTAGATGAAGAGGCAAAAGAGGATAAAAAAAGGTGAGAGAAAATAAAAGAAAAAGTGAAAACGCGCCCACATAATAAATGAAACGACAAAAGAGAGAACAAAAGAAGGTGAGAATGGCAAAGGGGAAGAGGGTTCGCCAGCTTGGGCTATAGAGGAGTGTGAAGAGAAGAGATAAATAAAGATATTCATCATGTAGTGACTTTCAAAGATTCGCAAATCATCAAACTGAAAATGAAAAGTATGCAAAGGACATGAGATTTGAAAGAGACGCAGAAGATAGGAGCAGCAGCAGCAGCAACTTGGAAAAATAAGGATAGGCGCGAATTTCGGACGTCGAATGATGTCGTTTTTGTTTGACGGCTTCTTTCTTTTTACTGTGGTTTCGTGCGAGTTTGAGGGAATCCTCAATAGCAAGTAAATGTTCGATTTCTCTGAAATTTTAATCATTCCTCCAAAGAAATCATTGCTACCTTAAACTTCACTTCAATTGCGTTTTCGAGCTCTCACTCACTTTCATTTCCAACCCAATGATATGTCATATAATCATGTTAACCTTGATGGGAAAGCAAAAACTGTGAAAAAAAGTAAAATTACTGTGAAGGTATCATTCACCGCCCTCAAACTTGATAAAAATAATAATTAGCCTAATATTTTTTTTTTAAAATTTACAAATTGAAGCAATATCATTTCAAAATTAATAAAACTGTTATTTTGAATATTTTTGTCAATTAACTGTTGGCGTAATATCGAAATTATATTAAAAAAGTATCACATAACAAGGCTGAAACTGTAAAAAAATTCGTAAAATATTTCAAAAAGTACAGTTTATCCCTAAAGTTACAAATTGATGCAATTTAACCTCTATTGATATGTCATACTGCAATTTAATCTCTATTGATATGTCATACTTACGCCACCTCCGCAGTCAATTGACGAAATATAGTCAAAATAATAAAACCGTCAGTTTAGGGGTAACATTGCCTAAATTTGTAAATTTTAGAGAGGATATTACACCAAAATAAATATTAGGGAATTAACTATTTTTTTCTTCAAAGTTTAAGAGGTAAATTGCATTTTCAGTCTAAAATTATGATCAACATATCAGTTCATACAGGATCATAAGTAAATTGATGAAGATGATAAGTAGTTAAATGTAAGGTAGGAAACATAGCAAAACAACCACCATGAGATGAGAAGCAAAACAACACACTTTAAATCACTAAAATGTGCATAAAAACAAAATTGGTGTCACCTAACTTATGTATAAGTAGCTAACAAACTACCCAATTGTTATGTTCTAATTTTAAACAACCTTTCATTTTTATCAAATTCTTTTGCTTCGTACTGATAAAACCTAAAATTATTTATCTGTGAGAGAGAGATCGGTAGCCAAAGTAGCTGATTAGGCAGCCGTATACCCTGCAAGAGGAGAACTAGCAGTTGAAAGGTTGATCGGATAATTAAACCTGCAAAAGGGGGTACTCAGTTGGACCCGGGCATTAGCACTCCGAAGCTTAAGTTAGTAACTTCAAAGAGAGAGAGAGTATACAAGAGGAGAGAGAAAGTCTCAGGAGTTCAATACCTGGAGCCATCGTGCTTTAGGCTATTTATAGGAGTTATTTAGAGGGGTACTTGAGTACCTTGGGGGGTGATAACCGGCAGTCAGAGTAGGTGAGCGGCGATGTGACAAGAGGTAGATGAGAGCATGGGCGTTGGCTTGTGCCAGTGGGCTAACAGGACAGGTTGTCCCATCAGTCCGATCGGATACTTTGCTTCTCTAAGTTATCTTTCAGCTCACGCCTTGCCCTTTTGTTATTGGACTTGGACCGCCTCAAATGCTATTGGGCCATACTGACTGGGCCTTTAAGAATGTTTTTTCTGTAGTTATTACTTGTCCCCTCGGAACAGGTCCGACCGAGCGAGGTGCCATTAAGTTCTTTTGGCGGAATTTTTGAATTTTCGGGAAGTACCCGATTTCAGGGGTTACATCCATCAATTTTGGATAGTCGTTACGCATTTAATGCTTGCACACACGCCAAGGATGATGCTTCGTTCTCCATTGCGCATTTAACACTGGCTCATGCGTCAAGGGCGACGTTTCACTCTCCGCTGTGCATTTTGTTGATTGGAGACATGTGATGATTATTCAGCGGAGAGGTGATTGGAGAATTCTAGCAACTTGGAGCCTATAAATAGACGGCTTTGGGGAGATTTTGTTTTATTTTTTAGCCATTCTTGGCGAAAGTAGAAAATTCTTATCATGCTTTTTCAGCAAGATTAACTAAATAATTCTTCCTCTGTAATATCCCCTGCCTCTTCGTCCTTTTTTATCGAAGATGGCTTCAAGTGACACAGAGTTTATAGATTGGTATTTTCTTGAGGCTTATGAGAACCATGGGATCGCGGCTCGCCCTTCAAGACTCGCAGAGGAGAAGGTGATTGAAGTCCATTTACAACATGATCTTCCCGCAAAGATATCTGAAATGGTTCGCCTAAATTTCATGGTGAAGAATAAGGAAACGCGTGGAGATGAGAATAGTGAGCCAATCACTCCCCATTTGCAGGCATGGTTGCAGTGGTGCACTTCAATTTTATATTATGATCTTGGCTAGATTCTATGCACCTCCCCTGACTTTATCGCCAGTCGGCCAATTGGCACTAATGTGAGGAAAGCCATCATCATTAAGGCTGTCAACACGTTCGATTTTGCTCGGTATTAGCCTAAAAAATTACACTATTGTTAGATGATTGCCTCGAACTAATCGGGCTTCGACGAAGTTTTTGAAATATAGTTTTTTTTTTAAGAACCCTTCATATGTGAAAGTCGATTTGTCTTTCGATTACATCTTTGTACCGCAATTCTCATTTTAAGCGACATTTGTCATGAAAATAACTGATGAGAAAAACATCATTGAAAAAATATGAAGATCCCATATGGAGAATGCGTAAATTTGATTAATGAAGAATACTTCCTGAATTTAAATGTGTTTTTCGAGCATCCTAGTGCCCACCCATCTTGAGTCGGTAATCGTTTGATCCGATCGGAGTTTTTTTTTAAATATATGCCTTCCATTCAAGCGAAAGTTATGTCTTAGATTTATCACGTCAAACGCAATGGGCGACTTGCCAATTTTTAATTTAACCGAAATACCATCCGATCAGTCGTTCGTTGGAGAATCATACATGGCGAATGAGCTTTTGGCCTTTATATTGCTTTGAGGATTCGACGACTCGTACCCTTAGCCCGGAATGAACATCGAGCTTAACAGGAGAACTTATCTTGCGAGCAAGTGGGTTCCAACTTTCATGTTTTCAATTACGTCAGGTCGTAGCAAAATTTTGACAATACGACCCGATTGGTCAGAACCCTTAGTTGTTTTATAGAGATTGTCTTTTCAGGAGATATTGTAGTCGATTGTAGGTGAAGGATTGCTCTTCAGTCGATTGGTATGAGATCTTGTCTCATATTGTTAACACTGGGAGGTCCGATCGGACTTGGATTACTCATCGATCGGGATAAACAACCTGCAAACAAAAACAAGGTCTAAAACAAACAAACAAAACGTACCTTTTTTCCAGAGACAAAGAAAAAATAGGGAACATCCACTTCATCAGATATCAATCATTGCATGATTATGCTTAGTAATTATCGGGCATTTCAATGTTCCAACTTCTAGGGACGTCCGGCCCTATGAGGGTTCCAAATTTACAAAAACTTTGGAGACTTTGTAGGGGGTTTTCTTAATTTAATGTGAGCCTCCCAATTTTGGCGGTTTTCTGTACCTACACCTGTCTTTTTTGGTCGGAATTTTCAAATTGGCCTGAATCCGATAAGTCATGCTTGTTCATATCAATTGTTATGTATTTATTGCCAATGCGCATGTCGAGGGCAACACATCAGAATCGTCATAATGGTTTGGAGACGTGTGGCGGTTATCCGACTTTTGAGGCGTTTGGAGAATTCTAGAAGTTTTTGTGATTATAAATAGGCAATTTTTATAAGACTTCTCCATAATCCTTAACAAAACTCTGCCGAATTCTTTTTGCGCTCCAAAGATTTGAAGATTTTAGCACTTTTCACAAAGATATCGAATTACCCAAGTAAGTGGCAATTCCTACCGCTTAATTTTCTTTATCTTTTGTAACATCATCATATTACATTATTCACTATTCCTGTCCTTCCCTGAAAAATGGAATCGAGCTACGGTACGGTCGTTCTTCAACTAAAGAGATTTTTTGGAGCTCAGAAAGAATATGGGATCCCAACTTGTCTTGTAGAGTTCTCATAGGAGAGGATGGTGAAGATAATGAGCGATTTATTGGCCATCCAATAAGTAGGGTGTGGTGGAGAGACTTCCCCTTAATATCTTCGAAATTGCAATTCTTACGTGTAATATAGAATTGCCCTTGGGCTTCTGAATGGATGGAAATGAACGCTCTGCTCAAAACCTGGTCGTAAAAGAAGTTGATCGTCATATTATCTTCCCATAAGGCGTTGAAGAAATATTATTATTATTATTATTTAGGGGTAACTGGAGGATTTGCCGTGTATACTTCAATCGGCCATAGCCATTGCCTTTTGAAAAACCAGTATTCTGATTGATCTTTATGGAGATCGATGTTGGAGGCATGGAAAACCATATAATTCTAACCATCCTCTTGGCATTTTGATCAGATCCTCAGACTTTGACGTTGATATTAACGCAGATTATAGACGTCAAAGTTAAATTCATTTTTAGCATTATGTATTGCATGTTTAAAAGTCTACATTAACTGAAGGGAGTACTTATCTTTTACGTTTTTCAACGCAGGTGTGATGGGTAAGGGTGACGATATTGTTAAACGGTTGGCCGATCAAGCTAAAGCAAAAATGAAAGCAAATCGTGCAGCCAAGAAAGACAAGAAATTAAAAAAGAGAAGACTTGTGCCTTTTTCAGAAGCTCAGGCTTCCAATCCTTCTGCTAGCACTCTCACTGTTGCTCCTAGTGATGTCGCAACTCCTGTTGCCTGCCCTTCTCAGAACCCTCCGGGATCCTCTTCCGACCGGCCATTGCCCGAGAATCATTCTCATACCCATTTGCTTAGAGATAAAACTGACTCCAAGAGGGAACGAATAGCCCAAGATCAAGAGAAATCAGTCTAAGCGAACATGGCCGCAATGGACGAAGATACCCGAAGGAGAATCAAGGAGACGGCTAAAAAGAAAATTGACGACCTGGTAGCCGCGGTAGATGCAAAAGTTACCGCCAGAAATAAGGGGGGTGTCGAAAATGTGATTGTCAGAATTGCCAAAGATCGGGCCTCATCACTAGGAGAGGTTTTGAAAAGTCTATTTGGTGACGACTGGTCAATTGACAATAGAGACATATCAAATTATTTATGCCGGGGTATGCTTCAAGAGGGTGATTACATGGCGATGGGAGATCCCGACATACTGTCCCAAAAATGCAACCTTTTTCAACTGTAAACCCTGGAGGTATTTTTCAAAATGTTCATTCTTAAGCAAACATTCATCTTGCAGTCTGTTATCCTATTGATTTCCCAACCTTTATTTTCTCAATGATCTAATTTTCAGTTGATAAAAAGGGGTTTGCGCCTGCATGGCGTGGTAGATCTTTGTAAAAAGAAATGGGAAGATTTCGATCGGGCCAGGAAGGAAGCGGAGGCCAGATATGATTTGGCAAGAAAGGAGTCTCTACTTGCCCGATCGAAAGTGGAAAAGCTGAAAGAGGAGGCCACCCACCTTTTTCAGGATCTGAAAGCTCAACAACAAGAGGTGGACCACCTCAAAGGTGACATAGCCCGTCTATCGGTTGAATGTTCCAAGGCTAAGTCCGAATGTGATGCTCTTCGTGGGGAGCGGGATTCATTGTAGGCTGCTTTAGAGAAGGAGGTGGCACAGAGAAAGAAGCTTGAGAAAGGGCTTTTTGCCTAAAAAGGAGATACCATGGATCAACTGAGATATGTTCGGGGTGTTTCCAATATCCCATTAAAGCCGCTGTAGGGCCCTTCTTTTGATGTAGAAACAAGGAATGTAGAAGCGTAGCTTTCTGCTGTAATGATTTTGTTCGCGCTTTGTAAGAATTATTCATATATAATAGTAGAGCTTTTTTTCAGCCACGTCTATAGACTGCAGTTCTCATTTCAATAAATATTCACCATAAGATCAGCTGAGAAGGAAATATCAAATTAACTGAGGAGAATCGTGCAAATCAATTATGGAGAATGTGTGAATTTGGCTAAGGAAAAATACTCCCTGAATCTTTAATTTGCCCTTTCAAGCATTGCCAAGCATTGCGATATACGATTCTATCAATAGTTGCTTAGTACGATCGGATGTACCAAATGAACTATTTGGTCAATAATTATGGCTCAGATTTGTTGTATTGATCAGATATTTGTTTGAAGGAGTTGGCTAACTCAATTATCAACTTTCGCATCTTGGATTCAAGATAGACATTAAATCTAGCAAATTTATTGTCAGAGTTGAATAGGTGTAAGCGCCCTTCATATCCGAACTGTTTAGGTCTAGACATTTTTATCCGATAGGAATTAAGATGGCTATGCCGATCGTCAGGATAGGCGTCGAATCTGGTGATTAGGCACTAAGGCGTCCTGCAACTTAGATTCAAAAATAATGTTAGACCTAAAAGATGAATTTTATGATAAGGGGGATCTTTCTTATTTCACGCTCGGGATGAACATCGAGCCTAATGATGGAGTTATGACTACTCGGGAGGGTTATAGGCGCCACAGCCTTTATCCCCGATCTTCTTAGGCCTCTTTGTGGGCTTTTAATGAGTTGGCCTTATAGTTAATTTTATTTTAGGTGGTGTACTCTAGTCCCCCTCCACGCAATTCGATCTTTGAGATCGAAGGCTCGATAATTTTGAGAGTTATCCGCTTATGGAGAGTTACTCTTCGGAGAACCTTGCCTTTGGGAGTTACCCGCTTATGGAGAGTTACCCTTTGGAGAACCTTGTCTTTGAAAGTTACCCGATTATGGAGAGTTACCCTTTGGAGAACCTTGTCTTTAGGAATTACCCGCTTATGGGGAGTTACCCTTTGGAGAACCTTATCTTTGGGAGTTACCCGCTTATGGGGAGTTACCCTTTGGAGAACCTTGTCTTTGGGAATTACCCGCTTATGGGGAGTTACCTATTTTTTTTTATAAAATTTTATCCTATAAAAAAAAGTTATTGTAACTTTATTGTGCAAATAATTTTGTAAATACTTACCTATTCGTTTTACGGTTGCTTACGTTGTCTGCGAGATTTTCAAAGTCGCCATTGGCAATATATGAGAATTTCTTGAGGAATTTTCACACCTTTTCGATCCGATCTGTTCTTCATAGTGGCGGCAATAACCATCCGATCCGCTCCTAGAGATGGATGCTCTTCTGACTCACTCTTGGTGATGGCAAAATACCATCTGATCCGCTCCTGGGGATGGATGCTCTTCTGACCCGCTCTTGGCGGTGGTGAAATACCATCCGATCCACTCCTGGAGATGGATGCTCTTCTGACCCGCTTTTGGCGGTGGTGAAATACCATCCGATCATGGTGAGGTCTATGGGCCTTCAAGGCTTTTATCTCGAACTCTCGACAGCCAAATGATTCGATCTGAAAAATCGATTTGCTGGAGAATTAATAAGTTTACTCAAATAATAAGTATTAAATTTGCGAGTTTTAGGCACGTACCTGTTATTATTATTTATTTTTTAGCTATTTTTACTTTGTGGAGGCGTTATTTTGCACGCGTATTTCCAACAGCTTTCTGCATGTTGCAAGCCCCTTTTCATTGTTGTCACTCGAGAATATATCTTTAAATGGCAAACAAGTAAAATTAAGACAAGCTGGTATTTCAGCACTTATTACAGGAGGATGAGAGAGAATTCAAATTTAGTACATATGCCTTTTAAAAACTCAAATTGTAACAATTGCACCTGATTTGTTGTTGTTTGCTAATCTCTTTGTGGGATAGCTTATGAATTTTGTCGGGGCCTCCACTGCTTCTCCTCCTGCCTGGCCATTTTGAGTCGATTAGTTTTTCCATGCTTTCTCTTGGCATTCAATGGCATTTGGAGAGAATCAACACTGAGGGGGGTAGAAGTCCCAGCCGACCGACTATTGCGGCGGTCAGGTTTATTCCGCTTGTCCTCAATTGCCCTCTTCAAAATCCTCGAGAAGACCGACTATTTCAGCCTCCCTTCTGTTCGATCGGAAGCAGGGTTTCTATTGTATGGCCGATCATCTAAATATCGCAGTTTGTCCATTACATTAGTTTTTCCTATTCTGTTGGATCTGAGAGCATCATCTAACTGGATGCGTCGCTTGACCCTATCCCTTAGGTCGGGAAAACTACTTGGTGGCTTTGCTGTAAGCGATTCGGCAAATAGGCGATCCGCGATGCCTTTTGCCAGAGCATTTGATGCCAATTCCACACTTAAATCCCCTATTTCTGACATTGCAGCTTGAAAGCGAACAATGTAATCTCTGAGACTTTCATTAGCTCTTTAGTAGAGGTTGCACAGGTCATTGACCGACTTTGATGCACGTGTTCGCGCATGGAATCATGTCACGAACAATTCCTTGAGTTGCTTGAAAGAGGCAATCGATGTATGAGGGAGTCCTAGGAACCATTTCAAAGCATCCCCTCCTAAGGTGGTCAGAAAAACTCTACAGGCGATCCTTTTATCGAAGGTATAGACTTGCACTTTAGTCAAAAATTTCGCAAGGTGAATAGCAGGGTCAGTTTTACCTGTATATTTGTCCATCGCCACATCTCTCCATCTGAAAGGTAGCTTGGACTCCATGATTTCTCTACAGAAAGGAGAGGTGCTGCTGCAAGCGTTCTCCTCAAACATCCCTCTCATTGACTCCGCCAATCCAAACCTTTCAAGCTTTTGTTTAAATCATTCATCCTCGCTGCTCATCGCCTCGGGAGTAAACTCTTATTTTGTCCTTTGAAAGCAAGCGTGACTGGCGCACATCCTCCCTGCTCACCAAAAGACAAGGCGTACGATCTACTGGAGATACGAGGAGCATCTCTGCTCGAAAACATCGTTTCCTTCCCCTTATCGTATTTATTTGTGATTCTTGTTCCTGCATTTCTCTCGTTATGAGCACTTGGCTCTCTCAGGCAAATCCCCCTATTCCTCCTCCTTTCGAAGTCTTTGGCCATCAAATTCGTTTCTTGATTGTCTTCGAAAGTTTCGGGCATTTTTCCTATTTCCAGGGCTTGGACTACGCTCTCAGTGAGGTGACCAAGTACGGTGCGCATGTCCCCTACAGTAATAGGGGCATTTTCCTATTGTCGTGCAACCGTATCATCAAGATTTAAGAGGGGATCACCTTCAACTAGTGATCTGAAAGCTCTCTCTCTTAACCTTAAAGGTTCGGATCTGTCCCGATTGTTGCGACTACGGGCACCATGAGCCGTATGTTCATGAGATCTTGAATCTGTCATGCCTCTCAACGAAAGCACCAAATGATAAAACCTTAAATGGTTTATCTGTGAGAGAGAGATCGATAGCCAAAGGAGCTGATTAGGCAGCCGTATACCCTGCAAGAGGAGAACTAGCAGTTGAAAGGTTGATCGGATAATTAAACCTGCAAAATGAGGTGCCCGATCGGACCCGGGCTTTAGCAGTCCGAAACTTAAGTTAGTAATTTTAGAGAGAGAAAGAGTATTCAAGAGGAGAGAGAAAGTCTCAAGAGTTCAATACCTGGAGCCATCATGCTTTAGGCTATTTATAGGAGTTATTTGGAGGGGTACTTTAGTATCTTGGGGGTGATAACTGACAATCAGAGTAGGTGAGCGACGATGTGACAGGAGGTAGATGAGAGCATGGGCGTTGGCTTGTGCCAGTGGGCTGACAAGACAGGTTGTCCCATCAGTCCGATCGGACACTTTGCTTCCCTAAGTTATCTTCCAGCTCACACCTTGCCCTTTTGTTATTGGACTTGGACCGCCTCAAATGCTATTGGATCATACTGGCTGGGCCTTTAAGAATATTTTTTCTGTAGTTATCACGTACAAAAGCTATTACCATCTCACTTTCAAAAAGAAATTAAATATTAATTGCTAAAATAGATTTGCGTTAGTTGAAAAGATCGTCGACATCTGATTTCTAATAAAATATTTGCGATCCTTTAAATTTTATAGAAAAAAAAAGTATATTGTGCATATATATAAAAAATAATTATGGTTAGAAATTAGAATAATTAGCAAACATCTTTTCAACAGTGAGGCCACACAATGTTTGTTCTAAATTAAAGTATCCATAATGCAAATCATATATGCAAAGTGCTGGCCAGAAGGTATAGTATATACGGAGACTATAAATTCACCATCACACTATATTTATTAATTATGCTTTATTTAAGCAATATACTCTCTATATTCCATTTTAAGTATTTAATCCGTCCCAAAAAAATTGTCATTTTTTGTACAAATTATTAATATTAATGTAACCATTAGTTTTGCTAATTTTTATGAAAAATTATATTAAATAAATTAAAATGGCCCTTTTAATTTAAATTATTACAGTAAAGTGTTTAGAAAAAGAAAAATATTAATTAAACTATTAATTTTTTTGTTGATATTATATAAAATATAAAGTCAAAAAGTGTACATTAAATGTTATTTTAAATTTATTAAAGTAACTATTTAATGGAACAAATTTTTTACCAAAATGTGACATTTGAGTGAGACTGAAAGTGATAAACTATGTTCTACTTCTACTGTCATTTGATTTTTTGTTAGTTAGTTCTGCTCACCCATGCAAGCAGAGTGCTCTCTCATGCAGGCAGAGTACTCTCCCAAGCACTTTGCATCTGTCCAGCAAAGTCTCTCATCGCTCGCTCGTGCAGGAAGGCTACTCACCCGAGCATCCTTCTCGCTTATTCTTTCTTCTTGTCTTTGTGTATATACTCTATTTCATATTTTCAATGGATGTGAAAAACTCATTTTCTCTCTAAAATCTTGTTCCACAAGTTTAACATGGTATCAGAGCAAAAAATAAATGTTTTCTTTTCCATCATTTTCTCGTCCTTTCTCATCTTCTAAACACATACTTTTCTTCCAGATCTGTTGAGTTTTAGCCATGGAAAAATCAGAGGATACTCCATCACATCCACTCTATCTTCATCCCAACGAAAATCCATCAACAATATTGGTTTCTCCTTCTCTGGATGCATCTAACCACTACATCTGGTCAAGATCAATGTTCCGAGCATTGAAGTCTAAAAATAAGATGAAATTCATAGATGATACTTTTCCTGCACCATAGATCAATGATTCAAACTTTGATGCTTGAGATCGATGTAACACGATTGTGCTAACATGGATCACAAATTCTCTTTTACCTACAATTAAATAAAATGTCATGTGGATTGAGACAGCAGTCGAGCTTTGAAAAGAGCTTTAAGATCGCTTTTCTCAGGGAGATTTTGTGCGTATTTCAGATTTACAACATGAGCTTGCTCTTCTTGTTCAGGGAGACTCCTCTGTTACTGAATATTATGCACATCTTATAAGTATTTGGGATGAGTTGCACAATTTTCGACCAATTCCTAATTGCAAGTGTGTTCCTCCTTGCAAATGTAATGCCATTGGTGTTATGCGTGATTATAGACAGTCAGATCAAATAGTCAAGTTCTTGAGAGGATTAAATGATAATTTCTCAGGACTAAAATCACAAATCTTATTGATGAAATCATTACCTTCTTTGAATGAGGTTTTCTCTATGGCTGTACAATAAGAAAGACAGGTCATGAATCCAAGATTGAATGATTCTCTTGCTTTTACTGTAAGAAGAACTAACCAGAGTACATGGAAACCACCTATTAAAAATGTAGCCAAGATGCAGAACAAGAAACCTCTTTGCACCTTTTATAACATGACTGGACATACTGTGGACAGATGCTACAAGAAACATGGCTATCCTCCTGGATATGGTAATAAGCAGAGAGGTTATGCCACCAAAAATGTTGCTGTTAACACTAATCAAGTTCAATCTTGGCAATCTGAACTTGAGGATACTACAGAAGATTCCTCTTCTTTGTCCAGTGCACCAGATTTTTCTTTCACAAAGGAACAATGTCAACAACTCTTTGCAATGCTACAGACTACTCAAAGTCAGATTCCTACATCTGTCCCTACTGTAAATATGGCTGTGCACAAACAAGGTGCTGTCACTGGGTGTACAACAAACTCTTATGCGTCATGCTCAACTAATGCTTCTGGTATTATCCTATATCTTCTAACTCTCTTACTCATGTAAGCAGAATGACATGGATTATAGATTTAGGAGCTACAGATCATATCACTTGTGATTTTTCTGTGTTACAATATGCTCGTGTAGTCCAGAACTTTATAGTGCATCTTCCAAACAACCACTAGTCAGAAGTCACTTTAATAGGGAGCATTAAGCTCAATGATCAATTAATCTTAACTGATGTGTTATATATTCCAAGATTTTTCTACAATCTCATGTCTGTTATTCGGCTTGCATTTAATGATATTTGTTACTTATTTGTGCGCGAATACTGCTTTATACAAGATATAATTCAATGGAAGATGATTGGGTTAGCTAAAATGCAGGGAAGACTTTATCACATGCTTCCTACATGCTCGGTTTCATCGTGTATTCAGGATTCTTGTGATCGATCTGTGTTACCAAATTCTACTACTTCCATAAATGCTGTTAACAAGTTTGATATATGGCATTTTAGGCTTGGTCATGTTTCTAGAAGTTGAACTAGCCTTTTACTCAAAGATATTTCTTTTCTTAATGTAAATAACAATCATCCCTGTGATGTATGTCATTTGGCGAAGTAAAAATGTTTGAGTTTTCCTCTCAGTGAATCTCAGTCCATTTCTTGTTTTGATTTGTTGCACATGGATATATAGGGTCCTGTTTTGCATTCTATCGATGGTTTTTACTACTTACTGTTGTTGATGATTATTCCCATTTCACTGGGATATTTGCTAAAATCCAAGTCTGAAGTAAGAACCATCATGGTAAATTTATGCAAGATGATTGAAGTTCAGTTTGGAAGAAAGCTGAAATGCATTATAAGTGATAATGGTCAAGAGTTTAATAATCCTTCCTATTATGCTGAGAATGGTATTGTTCATCAACTGTCTTGTGTGGAAACACCTGAACAAAATGGCATAGTTGAACGAAAATATCAGCACGTATTGAATGTTACTTATGCTTTACTGTTTCAAAGTCATTTGCCTAAAAGCTTCTGGTCTTTTGCTTTGTCTCATGCCATTTTTCTCATCAACAAACTTCCATCTCCAGTGTTGAATAATTCTACTCCTCATGAGAAGCTTTATGGCCAATGGCCTGCTAATTGTCAGCTGAGAGTTTTTGGATGTTTGTGTTATGCTTCAACGAATAAACAAAGTCGTGTGAAGCTGGATCCACGTGCTTTAAAATGTGTGTTCCTAGGATTTCAAGAAGGTATGAAGGGTTATAAGGTTCTTGATTTGAAGTCTAAAAGAATCTTAGTTTCCAGAAATGTTATTTTCTATAAAGATTCTTTTCCTTATTCTTCCTTAATTACACCAGATCCTGTTTCTTTTCTTCTTCCTTATAATATACCAGGTTTGTCATCTTTTCCTTCTTCTTTTGATTCTTCTTTAATCTTGCGTCATTCCACCAGACCAAGGACTCCCACTTATCTCAATGATTATCATTGTAATCTTCTTCATTCAACTCCTTCACTGTCATTTTCTCAGCCTGGTATTCCTCATCCTATTTCAAAAACCTTGAGCTATAACCGATTATCTTCTTCTTATAGATCTTTTGGTTTACAAATAACATGTAATTCTGAGCCAACGTCTTTTCTTCAAGCGTCCTAAGATCCCAGATGGGTTGCTGCTATAGAGGATGAGTTGCAGGCACTTGAACATAATAATGCCTGGACTCTTACTTCATTACCTCCTGGCAAGCAATCTATTAGTTGTCGCTGGGTATATCATATCAAGTATAGTTCTGATGGTTCCATTAATTATTTTAAAGCTCGATTGGTGGCTCGGGGTTTTACTCAGCAGCCTGGAGTCGATTATTTTGACACCTTCTCACTGGTTGCTAAGCTAACTACTATTAGACTGTTGCTTGCTTTGTCTGCCATTCACAACTGGCACATTGAATAGCTTGATATCAACAATGCTTATCTGCATGGTGATTTATTTGAAGATGTCTATATGGATCTGCCTCCTGGGTATACTCCTTCTGCTTCTCCTAATGCAGTTTGTAAATTGTGCAAATCCGTTTATGGTCTGAAACAGGCTGGTAGGCAATGGAATATGAAATTGTAGAATGCTTTGCTTAGTCAATCTTTTGTGCAAGTTTTTTCAGATCATTCTTTATTCATCAAACGTTCTTATTCATCTTTTATTGCTTTCTTGATCTATGTTGATGATGTTATCATTGCTAGCGATACTCCTGCTGAAATTTTACAGGTTAAATCCTACTTGAATGATGTCTTTACCATTAAAGACCTTGGTCCTCTTAAATATTTCTTGGGTTTTGAGGTTGCTCTCACTTTCAAGGGTATTTCTCTTTGCCAACGAAAGTATGCTCTTGACATTCTTCAAGAATTTGGTTTTCTTGATTGTAAACTTGTGTCCACTCCTATGGTGCTTGGTTCATCTACCACTGCTTCACCTCCTTTTACTGATGTTTCGATGTATAGACGCTTGATGGGAAAATTGTTGTATCGCACTAATAATAGGCCGGACATATCTTTTTCTGTTCATCATATTTCTCAGTTCTTGGACTCTCCCACCCATGCTCATTTTCAGGCGGCTACTAGGATTTTAAGGTATATCAAAAGTAATCCAGGCCAAGGGATTTTTTTTTGCTGCTAACTCTGCTTTTCAGTTGCAAGGTTTTGCTGATGCTGATTGGACTTTTTGTCCCATTACAAGGAATTCGGTTACTGGCTATTGCATGTTTCTTGGACATTCTTTGGTTTCATGGAAGTTGAAAAAGCAAAGCACAGTCTCACGTAGTTCTTCTAAAGCTGAATACCGTTCACTTGCTATGGCAGCATATGAATTAAAATGGTTACTCTATTTATTGACAGATTTGGGCTGTGATCATCCTCTAGCTGCTTTTTTATTTTGTGATAATCAATCTGCTATCCACATCGCTGAGAACCCTATTTTTCATGAATGCACCAAGCATATTGAAATTGACTATCATCTTATTCGAGACAAATTACAACAAGGCATTTTGAAGCTTCTTCATGTTCGATTTGCTGCTTAGCTTGCTGATTTATTCACTAAACCTTAACGTCTTCCTACCTTTCATCTGCTGCTATCCAAGCTAGGAGCTTTGAATATTTATACTCCTCAGCTTGCGGGAGGGTGATAAACTATGTTCTACTTCTACTGTCATTTGATTTTCTGTTAGTTAGTTCTGCTCACCCATACAGGCAGAGTGCTCTCTTATGCAGGCAGAGTGCTTTCCCAAGCACTTTGCATCTGTCCTGCAAAGTCTCTCATCGCTCGCCCGTGCAGGAAGGCTACCTACCCGAGCATCCTTCTCGCTTATTCTTTCTTCTTGTCTTTGTGTATATATACTCTGTTTCATATTTTCAATAGATGTGAAAAACTCATTTTCTCTCTAGAAATCTTGTTCCACAAGTTTAACAGAAAGAGCAATATATTATACACCCTTCATCCCGTAGTTTAGAGATAAATTTGGCCCTTATCCAATAAAAATACAAGTTATAAAAATTATATTTCAATACAATAAATGAAAAATTATATAAACGATCTAATTTACTTCAATGAATAATTTATATATGGATGATTACATATGAAAGTCCAGCTAACTATTAACTATCCGTTAAATTCAAATCCAATTCCATTAAATATAATGTCAAATGTACAAAAATACCCTCAACATTTTTTAAAAAAAGCCTTTAATATTTAGTTATGTGCAATATTGTCCCGAAAATTATTAAAATGGTACAATTTTATTTCTAAAATAATGGGACCGTTAGTTTGATGTCAATTCGTCAAAATGTAATGTGTCCACATCAGCGGTCAAAAGACGGAATACGGTCAAACTAACGGCTTTGTTATTTTAAGAGCAAAATTACACTATTTTAATAATTTTAAGAATAATATTACACGTAACTAAATATTAGAGATAAAATTATTATTATTTTTTTTTATAGATGTTAAGGGCATTTTTGCACATTAAATCTAAATATAATTATTAAAATTTACAATATGTGTCTACATTCAAACCGAGTGGTGAACTTCATAAAATGATTTGTAGACTCAATTTTGACCACTAATTTAATGATCTTTCGATTTTTGAGTTAAGGATTTATTTGGGAGTGAAATTGAGTTCATAGGCCTACTTGCCAACTTGCCATAACGTGTGCGGCTGTCACTTTCGGCCCATTGGTACTTAAATGCAAAGAATGCGTAAAGGCCATAGCTCATGGAAATGCCCAACTCTTTTGACCTCAATTTACGCCTTCAATTAATTCAGCCCCCTTTCTTCATTGCCACCATATTCTTTTCATACCACTCAAACCATTAATTATCAGTTTTTATTTTTTTTATGAGAAGCAAGAAAAATAATGAACTTACCTTAATTCTATAAAATTCTCATTTCAATTTACTTAATTATTATTTTACTAATTTTCTAGTACTATATACTCTCTCCATTTTCTGTTAAGTTTCCGTTTAAACTATTTCACCAAAATAAAAAAAATTATTAATTAGCAGAGCAGTTTACTAAGTTAACATTCCATAAAATAAGTCAAAATTTGAAAAAATAAGGTTTGAAATGTTTTGATAATTGAACAAGTATTTATTAAAATAAGGTTAATAATTTAATATGGAAATGAAATGTATAATTATATCTTATTTTTCTGAATGGACACTTGTTTAGTAACAAAATAGAATTTTAAAATGGACACATAAAAATTAAAAGAGAATTAATAGAATTAATGGAGTGTTACTTCATTAATTTTCTTTTCCAAATGCCAAGTTATAATGAAAATAAAAATGTGATAAACTATTTATTAAATTTAGAAAAATGACACTTGAAATTAAACAAGAAAAAACTTAAAGCTTAACCGTTTGAATGGAATGAAGAGATAACCTCTCATTTCAATTATAGTATTTGTCTTAATAAATACTTCCACCGTTCAATTTTAAGTGCTCATTTTTATTTTAGCACAAAAATTTAAAAAATTATTGAAAAATCTCAATTTTATAAACAAATAACAAATTAGTCAATTACTAATATTTTTTAATTTCAAATATATCATTTAGTTTTCACATGATTAAAATTAAATTTATTATTCTATTAAATGTAGTGATGCACAATAAATAGAAAACAAATATATAATTTTATTTTTTAAATTTTTAAAAACACATTTAAAGTAAGTGTAACAAATTAAAATAGTGAAACTGATAATTTGGAATGGAACAAAATAGTTAATAGAGTATATTGTTTAGTTGTCAAAGTAGTTTTCAAATATAATATTTTCAACATTAGCCAACTTGCTTACTAAAATTTATTTTTTTTAGGACATAAAATGATAACAATTAAGTAAAAATCTTGATGTTATGAAATAGTCTTAATAATTGATAATTTTTTTAATTTTAAATGTATATTTAATTTTTATATAATTAAAATTAAATTAATTATTGTATTGAATATAGTGGTAATTATAGATAGATATATAATTTTATTTCTCAAATTCTTAAAAATGACATTTGAAAGCTTAAAGTAGGATAAAAGAGAATATATCATCTAGTAGTAAAAGTAAATTTTCAAATCTAATCATTTCAACTTCAGCCAACTTGCTTGTTAAAATTTAACGTCTTGCGAAAATAGATACTTTACCTTTAACATTTTCAAAGAATAACTTTTTTTTTTCCACATCTTACGTAAAATTTTGCTAGAGAATAAATGTAATTAAATTCACATTTTATTTTTAAATCAACTTGTAATTTTATATTTTAAAAATAATTATCAATAAATATTCTATAACAATTTTTTTATAAACAACTGAGAATACATATTATTAAAAATAAATAACTGGTAAAACAGATTTTGGCTTTACCTGTAAGAAGTCCAGCTGGCAGTTGAAGATCCGATCGGATGGAAGGACCTGCAAAATGGAGTGCCCGATCAGACCCGAGCGTTAATACTCCGAAGCTCAAGTTAGTAGCTTTTAGAGAAAGAGTGCTTAGACAACGAATCTCAGATATTCAATATCTGGAGCCATCATGTTTTAGGCTATTTATAGGAGTTCTTTGGAGGGGTACTTGAGTATCTTGGGAGGTGATAACCGACAGTCAGAGTAGGTGAGCGGAGATGTGACAGGAAGTAGGTGGAGAGTATGGGCGTTGACTTATGCCAGTGGTCTGACAGGACATGCTGTCCCATCAATCAGATCGGACATCATACTTTCCTGTGCTGTCTTCTAGCTCACGCTTTGCCTTTATGCTACTGGGCTTGGACCCTGTCAAATATTGTTGGGCCATACCAATTGGGCCTTTGAGAATGTATTTTTCATAGTTATCACTTGTCCTCCCTCCGAAAGGTCCGATCGAAAGACTTTTCAGTTTCTTGGCGAGATTTTTGAATTGACTCGAATTTTGATAAGTCGCGTCTGTCTATTTTGGGCAGCTGTTATGCATTTATTGCTAGTGTACGTGCCAAGGGCGACGCCTCGTTCTCCGTAAACGCCATCAACGAGTTGGAGACATGTGGCGATCATCCAATGGATAAGCATTTGGAGTATTCTAGAAATATTTTACCTATAAATAGGCACTCTTGTGGTGATTTTTTCTTACTTTTCAGTGATTCTTAGCTAGACTCTGCCAAATTTTCTGCGTGGATTTTGCCATTTTAGTGACTTCAGAATTTTTGTAAGACTACCTAAGTAAGTAAACAATTCTTGCTTTTGATTTCTCTTCTTTATTCATAACGTCATTTATTATTTCTCCCCCTGCACCAAAGATAACTTTGAGTAGCAGTCAGTCTATAGATAGGAGTTTTCTTAAAGCTTGTACAAATTGTGAGACCATGGCTCGTTCTTTAAAACTCACAGAGGGAGAAGTGGTTGAGATTTCTTCTCGATACAATCTTACCACAGAAGTCTTTATGATGGTTTGCTCAAGCTCCATGTCGATGACAGAGGGGCCTTTTGGTTGTGAGGATAAAGAGTGGCTCATTTGCCATTTATGGAGCTTGGATGCTGGGTTGAGGCTTTCCTTTGATGCTTTTGAGATTGCAATTCTCAAAGGTTACGGAGTTGCCCCTAATCAGCTTCATCCGAACGAATGGAGAACAATGTCCTGCTTCTGCGAGATGGAGAGGGTGACACCAACCCTGATTTTTTTTTACCAGTCGACCATAAAGGAAGCTGTTCAATTCATCGTTATCTCCGAAAGATTTGAAAGATCAAACAACCGGTCGGTCTGCTTATGAGACCGACATTGAAAAGCGTTTACATGCCGTGGCAAGCTAAGAAAAAATCCACGACTCCAATTACCTTTTGGGCAATCCGATCGGGGACCTGAACCCCGACGCTACCACTGACGCGGAGAGTAGGCATTGTAATTGGAGTGTGGGAGAAGCATACATGTAGATAATTATGCATTGCATGTTTATGAAAAGTATATCAGTTAGAGAAATACTTATCTATTATTTTCGTGATGCAACTGCAGATGTGATGGCTAAGGGGGATGATGTCGCCAAGCAATTAGCCGATCGGGCTAAGGCAAGAATTGAGGTAGATCGTGTTGTTAAGGAGGAGAGGAGGTCTAAAAAGAGGAAACTCGTGCCTTCTTCAGAAGCTCAGGTTTTCGATTTGCCTGTAACCGCTTTCGCTGCAACCTTTAGTGATGTCGCGGCTCCTGTTGTTTACCTTTCTCAGACCCCTCCGGGGTCTTCTTTCGACCGACCGTTGTCTGAGGGTCAGCATTTCCATAGGCATTTGCTTTCGAGGGATGAAATTGATTATGAGAAGGAGCAAACAGCTCAACACCAGAGGAGATCAGTCCAGACAAACATGCCCACAACGTATGAAGGTGCCCAAAGGAGGACCGAGGAGGAGGCCAGGAAGAAAGTTGCCGACCTAGTAGCCGTGGTGGATGCAAGGATTACTGCTAGAGATAAGGAGTCCGTTCAAAATGTGATCACAAGAATTGCCAAAAAACGGGCCTCATTGCTAGGAGAGGTTTTGAAAAATTAATTTGGTGACGGCTGGTCTATTGACAATAAGGCCGTATCAAATTACTTGTGCCGAGATATGCTTCAGGACAGCGATTTCAAGGTGATGGGGGATCCCAATATACTATCCCGAGAGTGCAGCCTTTTTCAACAACAAAGTCTAGAGGTATCTTTTCTAAATTTTATTCTAAAAAATTTCTAATAATTTTGCTTCGTCTGACCGTTATTTCTTTGGCTAACTGACCCTTTTACCTCTCCCTTTATCTTTTAGTTAATAAAGAGGGGTTTGCGTTTGCACGGCGTGGCTAATCTTTGTAGAAAGAAATGGGAAGATTTCGATCAGGTAAGAAGAGAAGCAGAAGATAAGTGTGAAGCTGCTAGGAGAGAATCCCTTCGTGCCCAATCAGAGATTGAAAAATTAAAGGAGGAGGCTGCTCATGTTTCTCAAGACCTGAGAGCTCGATAGAGAGAGGTTGATCAACTTAAAGGGGATGTGACTCGTATGACTGCCAAGAATGCCTTAGTGCAAAAATTTAAAGAAGAGGCAATCAGGCTGAGGGAGGAGTGTAGATGTCTTTCTGCCGACTACTCAAAGGCCAAAGAGGAGCGTGACCTTCTACAGGGCGAGCGGGAATCTTTAAAAACCTCCTTGACCGAAAGAGAAATGGCGTGGGGTAAGAAGCTTGAGGACGAGCTTGTTGTCCAAAGAGAAAAGCTAATGGACCAGGTGGGAGAGGCCCAAGGGCAGTTATTGACTCGGTTGATTTATGCAGCCGAACAATGCTTTCCTGAGGTTGACCTTAGCTGGATGGAGGACCCAGGGATTTTGCTCGACCACCCTTCCAACGACGATGAAGAGGAAACTCTCCATAATCCCCAGTCATCTCTGACTATCCCTGCGAAACCAATTAGCCCAAGTGCGACTGTTTCAACACCAACAAATCCTGCTCCTGCAAATGCCCCAGAGCCTTCACAACCTTTAGCCGATATGGATGTGCCTCCTACAGTTGTAGAGATTGTAGATATAGAGGTTTAGATTTTCTTTCTTGTAATGATGGTGGTTTTTTGCCTTTTGACTTGTAAAAAATTCTTCATATCTGAAAAATTCGATGTGTCAAAGCGTTTTTCTTTCAATTATCTTCATAGTGCAATTTCAATTTAAGCGAAATCTATCATGAAATTATCAAAGTGAGAATAAACATTTATCGACCATGGAGATTTCAGGGATTTAAACATGGAGAATGCTTAAAATTGACTAACGAAAATACTTCCTGAATTTTAACACGCTTTTCAAGCATTTGTAATTCACAACTCTTCATGATCGATTGACCTGATCGGATTTAAACTTTTCATTCAACACGAGTTGTTATTTAGATTTATCATGCCAGGCACATTAGGCGATTTCGTCGGTATTTACTTGAAATATTAGCCAATCGGCTATTTATGGGAGAGTCATCCGTGACGAACGATCTTTTGGTCTACGGTGGGAGACAAAACTCCATTCTCATTCCCATCTGAGTGCTTTCGTAGCTCAGTGGTAGAGTACCACATATTGTCCTCTTTGGGCGGTGGCCCGTATAGGGGGCTTACCCTCAAGGATTTATTTCTCTCGGGGAGAAGGCCTATGGCCTTTACTTCATTTTGAAAATTTGGCGATTTCATGTTTTGAAGGAGTACAATTAACTCAATTGTCATCCTTCGCATTTTTGGCTTGGGATGGACATCAAACCTAGCGAGTGAATTAGCAGAGATTGAATGGAGGTGTCTTGCATCTTTGGTTCAGGAATAACATCGAACCTAGCATACAAACTTATTAAGGAGAAGCATTTTCGCATTTTTGGCTCGAGATGGACATCGAACCTATCAAATAGTCGTTATCAAATTTCGATCAGACTTATTTCGATCGAAAGTAGGGATTTTTGTCGAATGGAGCCAAACAGATATCCTGCAAATAGACATTTAAACCTAACAAACAAAGAAATGAAAACGTACCTTTTTTTTTCAAATATGGAGAAAAAAATGGAGGATATTTTCTTTATTGAATGTTAATTTATACATGATTACTCTCAGTATACGATGTTCTGGCCTCCGGAGATGTCCGACCACCTTTCAAGGGTCCTGAGCCTGCAGGTATTGGAACTAAGGACATTTGATACTTCATAGGGAGCCTTCCTAGTTTAGCATGAGCTTCCCATTTTTGGCATTTCCTGCGCCTATATTTATTTTTTCGAGCACAAGAGTAATCATATTAAGGGCTCTTGCCTTTTTGAGTTGCGTCTTTTAGCAACTTTTTGGTTATAGGCAGCAATCGTGACATGGGCGTTTTCTCCTCTTGCTTTCATTGAATCTGAATGTTGGCATCATCCGTTCGGAATGGAAGGCAAACTGATAGGGCAAGAGACCAATTTCTCCAGGTATCATTTCCTCGAAGTAGTGAATAAGAGATGGTGGCATTTCATGGATGCCGACTCTTAGAGGGGTCATACAAGATATTTTTGCCAGTCGTTGAGTCCAATTGTCCCTTTGGCCTCACTCAACCGTTTCTTTAAGTCTTCCAAGAGTATTTAATTGGAGGCTGGGCTCATCTAATCGCTCTGTGAATAGACGATAAAGGCAATACTTAAGCCTGAAGTTGAGGTTTGGGGACCGAGACCGAGATGTCGAATTGCTTGCTATTATTTGCAATAAAAATAAAGGGTAAGCCGTACCTATAAATGACGTTCCCTCATACGAAGTTTTTGCTGGAGGTTCTGTCTCAGTCCATTTGGGGAAGTGATCCGTGGTGATAAGGAGAAAATTCTGCCAAGATACTTCGATCGATAGCATGACTTCTGCCTGATCGGCATATAGATTGGATCCTTATATTAGGGTCGAATCTGGCGGTGTCTTCCGTTATTCAGGCAAAGAATGCCTGATGCATCACCAAAAATTGAATGGAAGCCTTCTCGACCTCCTTACCCGTTGCAGATGTCTATTTGTATGCTTTTCCCCTTTTGCAAGCGTCTTTGTCTTGATTTCTTCCGTAGGATCTATTTTTTGCCCCTGCGCCTGTACGAATTATCCTACCATCATGATACGGATTGTCCTACCATCATGGCCTCTTTTTGGTGCTTTATTGTGGCGACATATGCTTCTCTGGATGCATTTTGATCACCCCTTAGGATAATGACTCCTCCCCTGGTTGGGATCTTTATCACCATGTATCGAATGCTAGTGATAGCTCCAATTTGACAGAGTAAAGGCCTACCAAAATTGGCATTATGGGCAAAAGTTATATCAATAACCATAAAAGTTACCTTGTAGGTGTAGACTGGAGCCTTGTGGTCGAGTTCGACTAAAAACTCGACTGATCCTATCATTGGAACGGTAGCGTTGCCAAGTCCTATCAGTGGTGTGGCGTTTGGCTTAAGTTCTCCGGTCGGCAGACTCATGGCTTTATAAGCTTGGAGGGTAAGTTTATTTACAGTACTTCCATCATCCACTAATATTCTCCTCACATCAAAGTTGTTGATTCATGCCTTAATGGCAAGGCCATCTTCATGAGGAAACAATACATCTTGTGCATCCTCATTGGATATGATGACTGGGACTGGCCGTTCGGATGTTTAGGTGATATAGATACCTTTGTCCTTTCTTTTTTTAGAGAGATTCTCTCCTTAAGATGACCCACCAGTGATCATATTTATAACACCGGCATATGGTCGATGTGGATTCGCATTCTTTGGCCTTCTTCGCTCATCATCATCGTCATCATCGAAATTATCTTTCTTATGATCTGATTGTCTGCAGGGACTGGCTCCTCGGGTCGGACCTACGAACCTTTTGAGGTATCCTTTTTGCAGGAGTCGCTCGATTTCTTCTTTCAGCTGGTAACATTCGTCGGTTATATGGCCAACATCCCTATGGAATTTGTAGTACTTATTATGGTTCCTGGTCCTTCTGCTTTTCTCATCCATCTTTCTCGATCAGTTGACCTTTTGATTATTCTTCTTGATCCACATTAACACTTGCGTGGGATTGGTGTTGAGTGGGGTGAAAATCTGAGCCTGCTGACCAGTTCCCCAATCGAATCTTGGTCGTTTTGCCTCCTTTCTTTTTCCAAAATTTCTTAAAGTGAAGGCTCTTTCAAGGCTCCTTGCAATCTGTTCGGATGGTTGAGCTCGGTTGAATGATCGTCTTTTAGAGTGTTGCAACCTGTCCATAATGCTGCTCCTTCGGCCTCGGCTAGACCTCAAGGCATCATCCAGCTGAATGTGCTGCCTAGCTTTTTCCATTAAATCGAGAAAGCTGACGGGTGGCCTTGTTGTGATTGATTCAAATAATGGCCTATCAATGGTGCCATTGGCCAAGGCAGTGGATGCCATATCTACGCTTACATTCCTTACCTCCGATATTGTGGCCTGGAATCTAGCAATGTAGTCTTGCAGACTTTCATCGGTCCTCTAATAGAGGTTGCACAAATCGCTAACAGATTTTGGCGCTCATGTCTGTATGATGAACCGCGTAATAAACAACTCCTTTAGTTATAAAAAAAAAGTGATTGAATCCTGCGGGAGCTCATGAAATCATGTGAGGGAATCTCCTCCCAAGGTGGTAGGGAATATTCTGCAGGCAACCCTTTCGTCGTAGGTGTATACCTGCACTTTCATTAGATATTCAGCAAGATGAGTAGCAGGGTCAGTTTTACCTGTATACCTATCCATTATTACGTCTCGCCATTTGGGAGGTAGCTGTGACTCTGTGATTTCCCTGCAAAATGGTGAGGCCGTGTTGCCATAGGTGTTGTCCTCAAACACTCATTTTTTAGAGCCTGCCAAGCCAAACTGCTTAAGCTTCTGCTTGAATCATTTGTCCTCCCTGCTCATGGCAGCCGAGGCAAATTCATCTCGCTATCCCTTGGTGCGGCTGTGATTTGGCATGTACATGAAAGACAAATCATCCCCAATGGACGAGGTGGAAGATCTGCTGGGAATGTATAGGGAATCCCTGCTTGAGGACATCGTGCCCTTTCCCTTGTCATACCTGCCTGGGGTTCTGGTCCCCATCTCCCTACTATCATGAGCTCTTGGCTCATTGATGAAAATCCCCTTGTTCCTTCTTTTTCTGAAATCTTCGGCCATGAAATCAATTTCATGGCCTCTTTCATAAGTTTTGGGCATTTTTTCCTTTTTTAAAGTTTGAACTATGCTTTTAGTGAAGTCACTAAGAATGACGCGCATGTCCCTAATGGTAATAGGGGTATCTTCCGGTTGCCGCATGGCTACATTATTGAATTTTAGGAAGAGGTTGCCCCTAATAGGGGATCTAGGAGACCCCTCTTTCCTTTCTGAGGGTCTGAATCTGCCCTGACTGTGGTGATTGTACTCTTTTGGAGTTTCCTATTCAGCAGATCTTGAACCTGCCATTTGCTCTCAACGAAAGCACCAAATGGTAAAACATATTTTTTCTTTACCTATAAGACAGAGAGTTGGCAGTTGAAGATTCGATCGAATGGAAGGACCTGCAAAATGGAGTACCCGGTCGGACCCAGGCGTTAGTGTTAGTGTAAGCCCTAGGCCCAATACATTGTAATAAAACACTTTAATTAATAAATGAGGCATTTGTTTTATCTATTGTATTCCTATGCATATCAATTGATAGAACTATCCAAGAATGTTGTTTCAGTTTAAGTTATCATCTGTGAGGCACATGGTTGTAAGACCTTGAAATAATAGAGACTTCATTCTAAATATCCCTAGTCAGTCATTGTTATGGGAATAATAATGAATTAAGACTAGTATGCTCTCTCTGATAAGTTGAGTTCTGTCTTACGGATCATAAGGACAAGAGTGTCAATCAGAGATCATAGATATATGTTTAGAACATGGTATCTGGATTCGATCCATTCATGAGAACACTACATGGTACAAGTCATAAGTGTTTCTCATATGCAAGTTTTGCATCGGAGTTCTTAGACCTAAAATCTCTATGAAACTCTTTATAAATTACCGTGTACTTTGACATACACCTAACGTGCTCGTAACAGAGTGACAAGTATGGGTATGCTTGGGTATGCATTGATTCATGTTAGAGAGCATGAGAGAAGTGAAGGGATTACCCCTCTCAATAAGAGAGAAAATATCATCGGCCACTTGATCAGTGAACTGAGAAGTGTATGGCCATACCGAGATGAAATAATGAGTAATCATTATTTATCTGAGAGTTCAGTGTCACTGAAATATCAAGAAATGAATTAATATATATAAGGATGACTAGTTCCATGCCTTATATTAATTCTGATATTTATGGGTAAGGGACTATGTAAAATTGTATTAGGTCACTAAATGCCATATGCATCTTAATTTAATTTGGAATGCTATAATATATTGCTAGAGAATATATATAGCCTTTGAATTAATTCATTAATTCATTGCCAATATTAAATGGACCTATAGGATCGCACACAAAGTATTGGACTTAAAATATTTAAATAAAGTATTGGGCATTAATTTGGGCTTTTAATTAAAGTCAAATTAATGTATGTAATGGGTATTAAAATTGCTATTGGACCTTGGTCCATGAGAGAGAGAAATTCAGCCCACAAGGTTTAATTTCAATTAATTAATTATCTTGTATTAATTTAATTAATTGAGTATTAAAGCCTAAAAGAATTTTAATCAAATTAAATCACTTAAATGAAAATTGAAGTGACCGAAATTTCAAGATAAATATCAAGAAATTTTGGCACATGTATAAGTTTTAAATTAAGTGATTTATTAGATTAAAATGTCTTAGATTTATTTCAAATTAATTCAAAAGAGTTTGAATTAATATATGCCACTTGATTTTAGGAAGTGATTAAGGCTAAATTAACTATCTTGAGGTAGTGAATTTCAGAATTAACACTTAAAAATAAATGACATATATATATATTGAATGAGAAAAAATAAAACCCTAGTGGTGGTGGCATGAAAACTCTCTCTCTCTCTCTCACAAAATTCTCTTGGTCAAATTCACAAGGAGAAAGGATTCTTCCTCATTCTCTTGTGTTCTTGGGCAGCCATAGCAACCTAAAGAAGTGCAAGATCAAATCTTGTAGCTTCAATCCTTTTCCATTACACAATACTTAAATAGAGAGCCAGCAATCTCGATTTTATGCCGTTATTGCAATTGTGTGTGTGAACATAGAGAGGAGTGGCGTAAAGGCTATTCCTTTGGCATTGGTGGTGAAGATCTAAGGCTGACATATCCTTCTTGGTTGCTGGTCATCAACAAAATCAGATCTTGAAGTGCATCTAAAGTTGTAAGTTTTTAAAATCCTAAAATTGCATGCTTTCGATTCTTGTTCATGGATTGAGTGGCTTGTATGATCGATTTTTTATTATTTTTCGCTGCATGATCATCATATAAACACTATGTCATATTCCATCAGTGGTATCAGAGCCTAATCATGCTTATTTTAGTGCTTTAAATGCATGAAATAATTAATCAAAAATCGTTATTATAAAAACATGCAATGCTGAAATTTTCTGTTTTGAGTTTTTTGCATTGTTTTGGTGTAAAAACAATTTTAAATGATTAGATAGGTATTATAATTAATATGACATGTTAATATACTATCCTAAGATATTTTTAGAGCTGTTAATGGTCGGATTTAAATGTTAATACCTGATGGTACATGTTAATCTTGAAACTAGGTGCTAGTTGGCTTGTTAAGTGTGTGTTTAACAACTAGTTTTCAAAATTAAATGTAAAAACGATTTTGCCATGTTTGTAAGTGATTTTTAAAGATTAAATATCAGGTCTGGACATATTTTATATTTGGTTTTAATTCTGGTCCATGACAATTTAATTGATTAATTTTAAAATCACTTAAAACTATGACTAGTTTGTGTTTGTTACATGTTTAATCAACATTGTTTGTTTTGTTTTGATTAAAATGGTAAAAACACATTTAGATCAAAATGGTACAGAACATTAACTCAATATTTATGACCTTATTTAAATCATTAAATGACTCATAAAATTGATTTAAGTGTTTGTGTATTTTTGTGGCATCATATAAGCATTAAACAACTAGTTTCATTGTTGTTTATTTGTTTTTGTATGAATGCTGTGTATTATATATATGTTCTTCATGATTATATGTTTTAATTCATGTTGGTATATATTATATATATTTTTAATGTTTATGGACTGTATGACATAAAATTAAAAATGGCAAAATTGGAAATTATACTAGAGTTGATTTATGGCACAAATCTAACTAGTTAGAGTTTTGAGCTTTTAAGAGAACTTATTCAATAAGAGGATTTAGTCCATTGGGCTTCGGCCCAGGCCCATCATGGGGTCTTCTCTTAAAGGTTCAAGCACACAATTTTCATTAATAGGCTTGGCTAAATTAATTAAAATTGGACTTTGTTTGATCCATGAATGTTATGTATATTTATTTGCTTGTTTGGTGTGATGAATGGATATGTATGGTGCATTTATGGACCCTGAGTTTTTGTAATTAAATATGGCCTGCGTGTCATTATGTTTTATTGTAAATGTTTTATTTATTTCTTAGAATAGAATTTACTTGAAGACTTTGTAAATTAAGACGAAGCCCATCGAAGTGGAGGAGTCCAACTCGAAGATTCTTATATAATAATATAAAATCTTAGTTGTAGATTTTTGGATCCATGTTTGTCACGCTTTACTTTATGCAATTATATATATATACATGCTATGAGTGGATGACAAAGTGTATGCCATGTAAGCCGTAATAAAAATTAATTCCTAAAATAGTAAGTCACAAAGTTGTCTTCCTAATTCGAAATATGTCAAGGCATCGATCATCGGTCACGTAGACTAGGAGTCCTAGATACGCCCGATTATCTTTGTGAGGCATGGATTGTGAATGTAGGGTGGACTTAACTTGAAAAGGGATGCTCGGACCTAGGCAACTAATAAATGGGTTTGTGCTATAACATCTTAAGATGTTAGCCCATTTGATCCAAGAGTCATGTACGAGACATGATTGGAGTTTTTCTACCTAAGTAACTTAACTTGTTAGGTGTACAAGCTCAGCTTGACTAATAAGTTGTTGTGAAAAGTGGATCTTGGCCTACATTAAATCACTAATGCGAATTATTTAAAGGGATATTAATTCGGTTTGTGGGATTAATAAGACATCATTTAATCTTGCTAAATTTTATTATTGTAGATTGAAAATGGCATCTTCAAACAACAATTTCTCATTGCGATCGGTCCTTGAAAATGACAAATTGAATGGCACCAATTTCATAGACTGGTCTCGAAACTTAAGAGTAGTTCTTAAGCAAGAGAAAAAATCGTATGTTTTGGATGCACCCTTGCCTGAAGAACCTGGTAGGAACGTGTAATACCCCTAATGGTACCATAAGAGGGATATATGGCTATTTCGCATGAGAAAGAGATTGATTTTATGGTTAATTAAAAGAAAATTTCAATGTAGAGACTTAATTGAAAGTATAACGTAAAAGAATTGTGGTGAAAATTTGAAATAAAGAAAGATGAAAGATTAGAGTAAAAGACATAAGTTTAAAGAGGGATTAAAGTAAAATTGTGTAAGATTTTATTTGAGCAGCCAATTAAGACTTGACATTAGGATTTCTAGAAAGGTTAAATGATAAGTTAAAAGAAAAAGGAAGTGAGTGTGTGTGTGTGTGTGGCCGGCCATACTTGGCCTAGAAATTATTTTCTTTTATTTTCTTTTGTGTTTCCATCTTCTTCTCTCCTCAAGTCCACGAAAAGGCTGCTCCAAGTAGAGAAAAAGCTGTAGATGGTAGAGATGAAGAGCAAAAGAAAGGAAAGAGAAAGAGAGATAGAAAGAAAGGGACTTTGGTGCCTTAATAAGATTTGGGAGTTATATTATTGTTTTATGTGTTTTTAGTTAAAATAAATTTCTATATATGCTTGGGATGATCTATAGTTGATTTTTGAGTGAATATTTGAATGTA
Source organism: Excoecaria agallocha (assembly GCA_037975025.1). NCBI lineage: Eukaryota > Viridiplantae > Streptophyta > Magnoliopsida > Malpighiales > Euphorbiaceae > Excoecaria > Excoecaria agallocha. The sequence goes on along the minus strand of CM075821.1, from coordinate 35,340,821 downwards.
TAGTGCAAGAGAAAGATGATTTATGCCTTGGAAAGTGAGTTGGTGAAAATTTGTTTTTGGTTCACATGAACCAGTTTTAGTAAAAATGGCATAACTATTTTTGTAGAAGTCTGATTGATATTATTCCAGTTGTATATAAAAGATAAGACCTAGATCTACAACGTTTTAGAAGAAATTGGGACCTAAATATGTCTCTAGAGTATCCAAAAATGAGCTTGAAGTGGTCAGACCCCTGTTGTCCGTCCCAAGAGAACATTCTTCAGTTTTTAGTGAATATATTGAGATTTAGAAGTCAGAATTGAGTGATTCTTAATTTTTTAGAAACTAGAGACATAGTAGAACAACTTTGTAGAAGACCACCTTCCCTGAAAATGAAGTTTTCTGGGTCAAAAATGGCATAGAAGTTGAGATAGAAAATCTGTCTTTGAGCGATTTTAGGCATCACGGTTACTATGATTTTAATAGTAATCGTGAGGCAGTCCAGAACCTAAATGCACCCTATCTCATGGTTACTAAGCATTACTACCGCTTTAAAAAGCGTAGAACACGGTTATCACTCATCCAGTAATGACCATAAGGTAGTCTGACGTAGTCCAGACCCGAGAGTGCAACTAGGTCACGATTACCATGAATTTGGTAGTAACCGTGACCCTATCCTGTTTTTCTTGAACTTAATTTTAAATTTCCAAATTGTTATTAAAGTATGTTTAAGCCTTCCTAAATGCTTTTAGAGTGTTTTAAGTGTAAAAAGAAGAGTAAGGAATGATATGAAATAAGTGTAAAACATAGTGAAGTAATGAAGTAGAATTAAAAATATACTAAGTCTTAATGTATAAGAATTTGTACAATAAATGAATATGAATGAATATGAATAGCATGATTTAGGGAAATAAAGGCATGAACTATGGCATGTGTCAATGTTATGTTTCTAAAGATATGCAATAAAATGTACACGTAATGAATGAGAATGAATATGATAAATGGTAAGTATAATGTTACTAATTGCATGATAAATAATGATTATACTATTGTTAAGGTTAAGTGTAATTGAAGTTATTATTTAGTGATTTGTTACATGCTCTATTTGATGTGTTATCTCTTTGAATCTGAATGTATCATGTGTGATATCTTTGAGTGATTAAAGACTATTTGTAAGCCTGAATTTCACATAGTAGTGTAAGCCCTAGCCCCAATACATTGTAATAAAACACTTTAATTAATAAATAAGGCATTTGTTTTATCTATTATATTCCTGTACATATCAATTGATTGAACTATCCAAGAATGTTGTTTCAGTTTAAGTTATCATCTATGAGGCACATGGTTGTAAGACCTTGAAACAATAGAGACTTCATTCTAAATATCCCTAGTCAGTCATTGTTATGGGAATAACAATGAATTAAGACTAGTATGCTCTCTCTGATAAGTTGAGTGTTGTCTTACGGATCATAAGAACAAGGGTGTCAATCAGAGATTATAAATACATGTTTATAACATGGTATCTAGATTCGATCCATTCATGAGAACACTACATGGTACAAGTCATAAGTGTTTCTCATATGCAAGTTTTGCATCAGAGTTCTTAGACCTAAAATCTCTATGAAACTCTTTATGAATTACTGTGTACTTTGACATACACCTAACGTGCTCGTAACAGAGTGACAAGTATGGGTATGCTTGGGTATACATTGATTCATGTTAGAGAGTATGAGAGAAGTGAAGGGATTACCCCTCTCAATAAGAGAGAAAATATCATCGGCCACTTGATCAGTGAACAGAAAAGTGTATGGCCATACCGAGATGAAATAATGAGTAATCATTATTTATCTGAGAGTTCAGTGTCACTGGAATATCAAGAAAGGAATTAATATATATAAGGATGACTAGTTTTATGCCTTATATTAATTCTGATATTTATGGGTAAGGGACTATGCAAAATTGTATTAGGTCACTAAATGCCATATGCATCTTAATTTAATTTGGAATGCTATAATATATTGCTAGAGAATATTTATAGCCTTTGAATTAATTCATTAATTTATTGCCAATATTAAATGGACCTATATCACACACAAAGTATTGGGCTTAAAATATTTAAATAAAGTATTGGGCATTAATTTGGGCTTTTAATTAAAGTCAAATAAATGTATGTAATGGGTATTAAAATTGCTATTGGACCTTGGTCCATGAGAGAGAGAAATTTAGCCCACAAGGTTTAATTTTAATTAATTAATTATCTTGTATTAATTTAATTAATTGAGTATTAAAGCCTAAAAGAATTTTAATCAAATTAAATCACTTAAATGAAAATTGAAGTGACCAAAATTCCAAGATAAATATCAAGGAATTTCGGCACATGTATAAGTTTTAAATTAAGTGATTTATTAGATTAAAATGTCTTAGATTTATTTCAAATTAATTCAAAAGAGTTTGAATTAATATATGTCACTTGATTTTAGGAAGTGAATAAGGCTAAATTAACTATCTTGAGGTAGTGGATTTCAGAATTAACACTTAAAAATAAATGACATATATATATTGAATGAGAAAAAATAAAACCCTAGTGGTGGTGGCGTGAAAACTCTCTCTCTCTCTCACAAAATTCTCTTGGCCGAATTCACAAGGAGAAAGAATTCTTCCTCATTCTCTTGTGTTATTGGGCAGTAATAGCAACATAAAGAAGTGCAAGATCAAATCTTGTAGCTTCAATCCTTTGCCATTACACAATACTTAAATAGAGAGCTAGCAATCTCGATTTTAAGCCGTCATTGCAATTGTGTGTGTGAACATAGAGAGAAGTGGCGTAAAGGCTGTTCCTTTGGTATTGGTGGTGAAGATCTAAGGCTGACATATCCTTCTTGGTTGCTGGTTATCAACAAAATCAGATCTTGAAGTGCATCTAAAGTTGTAAGTTTTTAAAACCTTAAAATTGCATGCTTTCGATTCTTGTTCATGGATTGAGTGGCTTGTATGATCAATTTTTTATTATTTTTCGCTGCATGATCATCATATAAATGCCATGTCATATTCCATCAGTTAGCACTCCGAAGTTTAAATTAGTAGCTTTTAGAGAAAGAGTGCTTAGAAAGAGAATATCAGATATTCAATATCTGGAGCCATCATGTTTTAGGCTATTTATAAGAGTTTTTTGGAGGGGTACTTGAGTATCTTGGGGGATGATAACTGGCAGTCAGAATAGGTGAGCGGTGATGTGACAGAAAATAGGTGGAGAGTATGAGCGTTGGCTTATGCTAGTGGGCTGACAGGACATGTTATCCCATCAATTCGATCGGACATTATACTTTTTTATGTTGTCTTTCAACTCACGCTTTGCCTTTATGCTACCAGACTTGAACCCTGTCAAATGTTGTTGGGCTACACCGATTGGGCCTTTGGAAATGTATTTTCCATAGTTATCAATAATTAATTATATTATTGAAAAAAATATTAAGAACAAAATAACTAGTTTTAAAAAAACACTAGAAGCAAATTTGTAATTTTAAACATTATATAATAGTGGAATGTGAGGTTAATTTATGACACAATTACTGAAATGAATTGATACTTTATACATTTATACTTCATATCAGCATTCATATCAATATCGTTATCTCTTTTTAATAGTATTTTTGAAAAATGCATTATAGCATCAATTTTTGAAATATTTAATTTGGATAAAATTAATAAGCGCCTAGTGAAAAACTATAAGAGCAAACTACTACTTTCTTCTGAAAAAATACATGTAAATTTACATTTCTAACTAAAATAATTATTTTTTTAATTCTCATAAAATAAAAATTGTGTCTATCAATTTGGGATGGATGAAGTATAATATTATTTTTATTGACACTATTAAAATAATTTTCATTTAGCACATATATATTCGGATTTTTTTTTTTGAAGGGAATGATATTTCCTTGATAGAAAAATGTTAGAGTAATTTTTCATTGGTATCATAAAAAAATTCAAAATGATAGCTTGGGCATATAGATATCGAACTTTGCCGGTCTACATTGTATATAAATTAATAATACAGGATTTTTTTTTTAATAATAATGACCTCGTATTTTAATGTTATTGTTGGTGTCTTAGTGACACAATAACCTTCAATTTAATAATTATAAAAGGCATATATTTTTTTTAAATAAATTAAAGAACTACTGTACTAATATTTATTTTGTTTATCAATTATTATAATTTATTTCCACTTATCAGTTATCACCCATTTGACTCTTTAATTTTTATTTATTTATCTCATTTTCTACTTGTTCCTTTCCTTGTTTTTATTACATTTCAATTAGGCAATTTATGGGTTGTGGGGTTTGAACTATTGTAATAAAAAACACATGTGTAATGTGTATAGTAAAATTAATTAAAATTAAAAACAGAACGAGTTCCGTTTCTTGTTATTTCTGATATTTTTTTTTGTGATTTTAATATTATATAAAGTCGTATAATTGAGTATTATACAGTTTAATTTTTGAAATTAATGTGAATTAATATTTATTACTTATAAGAAAAACCATTAAAATATGCCTCAAATTTTAAAAATTATACTTTTCACTCTAAAACTTATATTTTTCACGTCATTTTTTTTTTTTGGGTGCAAGACTCTCATATAATCTTTCTTCAATTCTGGTCTTTATTGGGTGAATTTAAAATTATTAATATACTAAATAAATATGATAAACACAAATAAATTTTAAGTAAGGATCTTAAATCTTAGTATTACTAAGAAAATGAATTATGATCTCCCTTAAATTTTTTTATATATCTATTGAATTTTTTAAAATTACTGAAATTCCAAAAGGCTCTCTTCTTTTAGAAAAAGCATTCGATGTTATTATTATTTTAACCAAAGGAAGGCTTCCGTCGGCAGAAATGAGACATATCAACAGCTAGATTCGATGAAATATATATATATATATATATATATATATATATATATATATATATATATATATATATATATATATATATATATAATTGCATTCACGTTGAATATACAAAAAAAAAAATCATAAAAGAACAAAAGCTTAATTTGCGACAAAATAACATGTACGACAATACGAGATATTCCTTAGTTTATAGCTAGATATAGATATGAATGCGATGCATGACGCATGTCAGGTTGCACATGTCAAGAAAGATTATTAGCCAACAATTAACATTATGCTAAATTATCACAAATTTAAATTAATCCAACCTCAAATTTAAAGTAATCCTACTTTAGCCGTGACTAAATTGACATTATCGATAATATCATTAACTAAATAGAGAATATTTCTCAGTACAGATATAATAACATGTCCTCCAACAAGACATTATTGCACAATACCCATAAATATATGGAAGTGACGTCTAGACCACAATGCATTAAAAAAGCACACTACAATAGGTTCCCATCTACAAGCTTAACCCATAATTGCCCCATTTCTGCTTGGTTATGTTGTCCATTTTTTCTGCCATTTCATTAGTAAGATAATTCACGGAATCTCCGATCTCGCCTCGCCGGAAGAACGCGCTGTTCTCCTCCCCGGACGGCAATTTTCCGGTCTTGTTCACCTCAAGACTGCTCAAGTTATTAAAGCTACAAAGATTCAAGATTTCCTCCACTAGTCCATCACTTTCTTCTTGAGGAGAGAAAGGACAGCCTAAAAACTCAGTTAATCTTTGAACATGAAGTTTGGGGTCTTTTTGGACATCCTCGAACTTCAAGAACAAGACCTTTTGAGGATTTTCCAAGCTTTGTTTCCAATACTCTAAAACATGATCCCAAAATGGACCGTACAAAGATACACCATCGCAGAATTTTTCGAAGGATTTTTGAAGTGAGTTTTCACCTTTCTCTTTGGGTCTCAACTTGTTAGTGAAGTGCCAAAATGAAACGAAAGTGTCCTTAGGGTTTCTACACAAGTAAACAAGCTTACAGTTTGAATCTCTTATAGATTTTGGAAGAGAAAAAAAGGGTAAATGAGTTGAAAACAATCTTGGAGAATCAACAGCAGCTTGAAATTTTGGATCATCTATGTACTGATACTCCAAAAAAGGAACAAGAACATGAGGATTGTTCGTAAGCAAAGGGTGTTTTTTAGTGTCGGGAAAACTTACCCTTTTCACTAAGGCAAACATTATTGCCTTTAACCAAGTTGTGCCTGATTTTGGAGTGGTAACAAGGAAGATATCACTATCTTCAGCTTCAAAATGATTTTGACAAGCTACTACTCCTTTGAGTTGCCTGGTTGTGTGCCAAAATCCTTCATATTGATGCAAATTATTTGCAACCCAACCTTCTTGTGTGGGCAATGAGGCTATCAGTTGCTTGAATTCTTCAGAAAAATCTTTCTCTTGCAAGTAATCTGGGAGAGTACAAGAGGTTTCAGGGGTCGGCATTGTTATATATTTATTTTCCTCTTTATAATTGGTTGTGCTTTCACCTTCCATAGAAGCTGCTGCTATATTTATAGAGCCCTCCTCCAAAGGACTGTGATTAGTCGACCCAAAGGACTGACGTTTGTCCTTAGTTATAGTAAAAAAGGCAAAACCTAGTTATTGACTGAATTTTAATATTTTTATATATTATATCTTTACGGTTCTAAAATTATACATTAAATTTTTTAATTTTTACATATTTATATATTAAATTCATATACTTTTAAAACTAAACATTAAATTTTTGAATTTATCTATTAAAATACTTTAAATCCAAACGAACGGTAAAAAATATCAGTGTTTTGTTAAAATATATATAACTTTAACTGCGCTTATATTATATTATCGTTTATACCATGTATTTTAAATTTAATGTATTTTTTTTCGAAAAATTTAAGTATTTAATGTATACTTTTAAAAATATAGTAATATAATATATAAAATCGTTAATATATAGGAATCAAAGTATAATTTTTTTTCTAGTAAAAACGGCAAATATATATCATTTGATTAATAACAAATAAATCTCTATAGAGTATTGTGAGGAAAATTGATGACATAAAAAAAGAAAAAAGAACTATTGTTGTCCGAATTATCCAATTTTTCCTTCTTGGCAATTTCAAATCATTATTTATCCCTTATGGATCTTGATAATTATGTCAAATACATTTCTAAAAGCCCAATCAAGATGGTCCAACAACATTTAACAGGGCACAAATTCAATAGCAAAAGGACAAAGAGTGATCTGGAAGACAGTTCAGGAAATCGTGATGTCCGATCGGACTGATGGGACAGCATGTCCTGTCAGTCCACTAACATAAGCCAATGCTTATACTCTCCACCTACTTCCTGTCACATCGCCGCTCACCTACTCTGACTGTCGGTTATCACTACCCAATGTACTCAAATACCCCTCCAAAGAACTCCTATAAATAGCCTAAAATACAATGACTCCAGGTATTGAACATCTGAGACTCTCTCACTCCTTTTAAAGCGCTCTCTCTATAAAGCTACTAACTTAAGTTTCGGAGTGCTAACACCTGGGTCCGACCAGGCACTTCTTTTGCAGGTCTAGCTATCTGACCGGCCCTACAACTGCCAGCACTTCTTCTTACAAGATAAAGACTTTTTAAACTTTATCATTTGGTGCTTTCGTTGAGAGCCAAGGCAGATTCAAGATCCTACGAACATGTAGCTCATGGAGAGCGTAATCGCAATAACCAGGACGGATCTGAACCCTCAAGGCTGAGAGAGAGGTCTTTCAGATCACCAATCGGAGGTGACCCCCTCCCGAATCTCGATGACATCATTACGCGACAACAGGAGAACGCCCTTATTACTGTAGGAGACATGCGTGCTGTACTTGATCACCTCACTGAGAGCGTGGTCCAACAAGAAAAATGCTCTTTAACGAAGGAAAATTTGGTCGTTAAAAATTAAAATCCAGTCGTTAAAGTACTATAACGATCGAAAAAATTCAGTCGTCATCGGTCGTTAAAAGCCCCGTCGTTAATAGTATAGACGACCGTATTGATATCCGATCGTTAAAGGTATTAATGACCGGCACAAATCCGGACGTTAAATATAAATTTTTAGCGATGGGATTTCCCTTCGCTAATTGTGTTCTGCTTTTAACGAAGGAAATTTTGGTCGTTAAAAAATCCTTTTAACGGCCGATTTTTCCCTTCGTTAATTGTTTTTCACTTTTAGCGAAGGAAAATCCAATCGTAAAAGTTAACTTATAACAACCAAAATTTTCCTTCGTTGATTGTTTATATCTTTTAACGAAAGGAAATTTGGTCGTTAATGATTACAAATGGCGATCGAATTTTCCATCGTTAAATGTAAATCTTATCATTATAAATAATTTTATTTAAATATTTCACGTACACCCCATTCACACTCCCACACATACATACATATCCAAAAATATAATAAATACTCTTTTCATAAATTGCAAAAAACCAATTACAAAGTATACCAATATTTCAAAATTGTTTAACATTCTATTTGTCACATATAAATTTGTTTAGAAAAATAGCTCATTGCTATACCAACATCTATCTAGCTAGAATTTTCAAAAAAAAAATGAATAATGAGCATCAAATCTTCGTTGTCCATTGATAAAAAAACCTGTAAACATAAATTTATAATTAATATTCTTTTATAAAGGCAGGAGATCAAATGGCTAAGAAAGTAAAAATAATAATAAGTTTAATAATATATTAACAACATATTACAAATGAAATAGGATGAAAATTTATGTAAAAAGACTACAGAAAATACATGTAAAATGCAATCACAATCATAAAATAAGAAATTATTAATATTTCAAAGAACCATATATATGCTGCCATATACTTAAAAAATATTATAGAATTTTTTATACTCTGGAACATATTTACTTACCTATTAATGGAGTCTCTTTTTTCAACTTGGTATTTGGAATTATGGCAGAGGAGTTACTTATTGCTGTCAGTGTTGGGAAAAAGTTCTATAGAATGTAACAACTATGCTAAAATAATTGTTTATTGAAAGAAAAACAAGATAGAGACAATTAATATGATGCATCAGAACTATCTTCTTATCAAATCTTACAATCCCATGTGATTTCCCTTTCTCTAGAGCAGCTATGAGGTATTATGTATCCTATATTTTGGCCTCTAAAGAGAGGTTAAAGTCAACATGACTTGCATTTTACAAACTTATTTACCCTAAAAGCAGGACCTATATCTACAATGAGATTCGCAGAACCATAATGTCTTTTTCTTTAATCGATTAAAAAAGAGAGCACACAATGTCATCATTTTTTAGTCATGCAACAATATGCATAGAGAATCACATACACCCAAAAGTTAGCAAATTTAACTATTAGCCTGTTAATGATGCTGATCCCCCACCGCAATCATTGTGAATTATCTAAAAGCCACTGGTTGTTCTCATCCATTCGTTTAACAAATGAACTGGAGCTTGGTAAACCACCTCCACCATATGCCTTCATGTTTAGAAATCAAAAGGAAATTTGCTTTAATGATTTTAGCCAAAATAATAGCAACAATAGAAAAAGATACAATATCATTATTTTTCATGAAGCATATCTTGGCAACTTCCAAGGTGTCAGTAGCACTATCTGTACTCCTCAAGCACATTTTAAGATTATTTCTTTGCATGTAGACAACAGCTCCTATGGGCCTAAAGATGCCAAGGCATATACCATAAGTAATGCTGAATTATGGCAAAATTAGCACTCGGCTCAAAAATAATTAACAAATATAATGTACCAAATAACAAGATACTGCAGCAAAGTAGCAAGTTTATGGATGATAAATATCCAAGCTAACATCTAAAGCTATCAAAATTTTTATTTTAGATGTAATTTAGGTCTTTGCTCAAACATTGAACTATTTGGATATACTTGTGCCCAAAATCAAGGAATTTTGAAACTAATATCAGGAATACTTCTTACAACTGAAAATAGTAACACACATGAGCAAAACATGCATTACCTTAGACTAGCTGTATCACTTTTTACACTCAGTTGCCTACTAATTTCATCACTTAAGTTGGAACAACCATCAGCTCTAACTCCCTGTGATTATGGAATAAGATAAAATAAAGATAGCATACTTGTTGTATTAGGAAGAAATTCCAAAGTTAAGTTTGCCAGCTGTAGGGGTGAGATTTGGAGAAAAAAACAGTGATGGAATACAATGATCTTGTTAAAACCACCTCAGAAAATTGCCAACAAGAACACAAACAATAGCAATAGAACAGTTAAATACCTGGGTTTTGGTGATCAGTGGCTTTTGGCTAATCTCAAATGCATCGGCAGTTGACAAAGATAACAATCCAAGAGACACCGAGGAATCAAATAAAATTATTTTGTTCTTATCATCCTGAGCAACCTTAAAAGACATAAAATAAGGAAGGGTAAATACCTTATTAGGGAAAGGCCAGTGGATCCTAGGAGCTTTGCTAAATCCTGAGAATTGACCAAAAGAATTAACCATGAATGTAATCACAGTTTCCCCAGCACTAAACTTTGGTCAATTAATAGATCATAGCTTAAAATATAATTGGAAAAAAAATTTAGAACTCCAGATGTCACACTGTTTACAATTGCGGCTGCAGACAAAAATATAAATTCTGATACTCTTTATGGTACCCGCAAACGGTAAAGCACATTATAGCACCAAAATCCTGAATATGTTAACAATCAATTACATGCATACATATTCCTAAAGATCTTATTTCTGCCCCTTTGTATTGAACATTGATAGTGAAAAAATGAAAGACAAAATTTAAAAAAATATCCAGCAACTGTGTTGTTTTAACTTATCAAACACAGTTAGGTACTAAAATAGAGTAGAGATCAATTCAACCTACATCACGGAGAAATGGAACTCACATTGTAAGTGTTATGTAAAAAAATAAAAGCATTTTTGAATTATTCAAAGATGTATTTCTTCTCCAATTTGGAGCAAATAAAGCTACAGGGTCTTTATGCAAAAAGAAAACCAAATCAGAATTATTCCAATATAAGATAAATCACCTATCTCCTAAACACAACAAGAATTATCCATGGAGACTAAATCGGAAAATTATCCAGGAAATATGGACAACTCTTGTAAAAATCTGAACTTTTTTGACACCCCAACGGAAAAACTCTAAAGAAAAAAATAAAAAAGAAAGAGCTCTTACTGGACAAGATCTTGAAGTTGTTGAGCCCTAGTGCGAGGATTAATGCCCTTGCGTAGAACATTATCCTACATATGCAATCCATTCACACGGATCTGATCCTTAACCCAATCAATATCCTCTTTCATTGGCAACATTCTCTCTTTTTTAAATTCTCCTTCGTGGCGTTGTAGAGAAGCACAAAAAGCCAAACAATCACAAGAAGATAGAGAATAAAGAAGAAAGAAAAGCATAACAACAGTCACAGAGACCAATAATACTAAAACAAGAATTAGAATGAATATTCCCTTCTGTGTCGGCACTAATGCTAAGATAGCCATTAACTTCTGCATTTATCTCTCATTCTAGCTTACAGTTCTTGTGGGCTTGTCAAAAATAAAATATATTATTTGAGCAATAGTTTTACAAATATCGTTACCAACAATGGTATTGCAATTTCATATATTTATTTTCCAATCCATAGAAATAATCAAAACTAAATCCTACTAAAATTATTTTCCTAAATCCACAGAAATAAGTCATAGCATCCAAATGGAAGAGAGAGAGCTTACCTGAAACTTGGGATGGATTTATCAAATGGAAGAGAGCAAGCTGCGAGAAAGAGATGCAGAGCAGAAAAAGAAAATTAAGGATTTGGGAGTTTTTAAGATTTTGTTAACAAAAAATATATGAAAGTTAAACAAAACGAACAGAAAATTAGAAAAACTAAAATCAAAGGTAATTTATTAGGAAAAAATTGAGCCAAAGAAGATGGAGATTGAGACTCATTTATGGCCGGCGACCGAATATTGTAGAAGACGATGAAGCAATTGCAAAGGAACCAATCAATGAAGCAGAGAAAGGGGTAAAAAAATAGAAAATGGGTATTCTGGGTTTGCGTTTTCTCTTTTTTTCCACCTTTTATATTTTTTTTGTTTATTTTAATAAAATAATTGAGAATTATTTTGGGATAAACGATTTTGAAGTCCCGTCATTTTGTTTCAACGTAATAACGTCCGGATTTTGAGTCCTTTAATGGCCGAAATTAAACCCTTCGTTAAATAATAATAAAATTTAAGTTCTAACGATCGGATTAATTTACATTCGTTAATTGTAACTTTTTACGACCGAATTATTATCCCTTCGCTAAATTTTGGTCGTTATAATTCAGTTTTCTTATAGGAAATGGAAAGAATGCCCAGAACTTTCGAAAGCGGTCAGGAAACGGTTTTAATGGCCGAAAACTTCAGAAGAAAGAGGAATAGAGGGATTTCACTTAGAGAATCGAGCGCTTATGATGAACAAAACGCAGGCGCTAGAATCGCGAACAGATATGATAAGGGGAAGGGAACGATGTTCTCGAGCAGAGATGCTCCTCATATTCTCAGTAGATCATACGACTCGTCTTTTGGTAAGCAGGGACGATATGTGCCCAGTCACGATTGCTTCCAAAGGACAAAAGAAGAGTTCACTCCTGCGACGATGAGCAGCGAGGATGAATGGTTTAAACAAAAACTTAAAAAATTTGGATTGGCAGAGCCAGTGAAAGGGATGTCTGAAGGGAACATCTACAACAACACCTCCCCTTTTTGCAGGAAAATTATAGAGTCTGAGCTGCCTCCCAGATGGAGAGATGTGGCGATAGACAATTATACAGGTAAAACTGATCCTGCCATTCACCTTGCAAAATTTTTAACTAAAGTGCAGGTCTATACCTTCGATGAAAGGATTGCTTGTAGAGTTTTTCCAACCACCTTAGGAGGGGATATTTTGAAATGGTTCCTCATACTCCCTCTTGCATCAATCACCTCCTTCAAGCAACTCTAGGCCATAAGAGTGCCTATTTATAGGCAAAAAACTTCTAGAACTCTCCAAACGCTTCAACAATTGATTAGCTACCATGCGTCTCTAGGCCATTATGGCGGTTCCAGAAAATGAGGCGTCGCCCTCGGCATACGCATCAATAATAAATGAAGGACGGCTGAAATGAACAGGTATAGGCACGAAAAATGCCTAAAAGGGAAGCTCATACCAAATTACGAAGGCCTCCACGAAATCCCCAAAGTACTTATAAGCTTAGAACCCTTGAAGGATCGAATAGTCTCAGAAGCTGGAATATTGAAATGCTTAAAAAATACTGAATATAATCATGTAGGAATTGACATTCAACAAAGAGAGTATCCCCTATTTTTCCTCCATCTTTGAAAAAAAGGTACGTTTTTATTTATTTAATTGTTTTTAGACTTTGTTTTTTGTTTGCAGGTCGGTTGTCTTATTTCAATCAATTGAAATCCCGACTGATGAATAATTCAAAGCTGATCGGATCCCCCACCATCAGAATAAAAGATAAGATCTCCTATCGATCGATAGGCGAGCGACCCTTCGCCTGTAATTGGCTAAAATACCCTCAAAAAAGACAATCTTCACAAAACAACCAAGGGCATCGATCGATTAGTCTGTATTGTCCCAATCACTAGGCTTGATATAGCCAAAGAAGTGAAAGTTGGAATCCATTCACTTATAAGATAAGTCCCTCTGTTAGGCTCGACGTTCAGTCCGGGTCAAAGGGGCAAGGCACGTCGACTTATTCGCTAAAAGTTCAATTCAAACCTAACATGTGAGCACCACCAAGACACCACTTGAGTTAATTATCTTCTTTGGGCGCTTGATATGAAAAGTCGCCAATTCTTTAAAATAATGTAAAAATCGAAAGGTCATTCGCTATGCATGATTCTCCAACAAACATTCGATCGGCTAATACTTCAATCAAATTTAAAAGGTCGCCTGTTGCGCTTGACGAGATAAATCTAAATCACAACTCCTACTTGAAGGGAAATTGTGTTTTAAAATCCGATCGGATTAAACGATCGTTGATTAAAGGTAGTTATGCACTGTGACGCTTGAATAACACATTAAATTTCAGGAAGTATTCTCCTTGATCAATTTTACGAACTCTCCATATATGATTTGTAATGGCCTCAACACCGGTCTGGTCATGAACAGTAAATTTCGATGGTGAATAGTGCATTCGGGCCTTAAATCAGACCCGAAAGTGAAAAATCTTTTATTTGACCATCGGAAAGTATTGGTCATGGTGAGTCCGGGGTTGAAATTTGAAGTGAAATCGAGGTCACATAGGCCTCCAAAAGTCAAAAATACGAAAAAGGTAGCGAGTCAATTTCCCTGGTAGGGAATGTGACTTGATTTTGCATAAATTTTTAAAAATAGCAAATGAACTCCAAAAATTGCCATATTTTGCAGATCTTCATGAAATTTCATGTAGAATATTTTGGTATAAAAAAATGAATTTTTCGGCGATGTCGACAGTTGTCGAATCGAACTAGCTTGGTTGAATCGGACCAGTAAAGGACTCCGATTGAGCCAAAATTTTGGGTACTACCTATTTTTGATGTGATAAAAATTATGAAATCAAATTTGGAGTGAGAAAATTGGAAAAATAATTTTGGGCTTTAAATTAGGTTGTTAATGGGCTTTAACTAATTAATTAAGCCCATTAACCTAATCCAAGCCCATAAGCCCTTAAGCCATCATATATAAGATGGATTTTCTGGATTTCCAGCAGTTCACGTCTTCTTCTTCTCCTCTCCTTGGCCGGCCAACTCTCTTCCATTTTTGTTAAGCTTTTCTTCTTTTCTCTCTCCATTTTACACTAAATCAAGCCATCAAATAGTAATTTCTACCTTCTTAGTTAAGTATAGTGCCCTCCTCTCTTTAAAAGAAGGAAAAAAATCAAGAAAAATCAAGAGAGAGAGTTTAGGGTTTCATTTGAGGTAAGTAAAACCAATGGGTTTAAATTCTTTCTAAGGTGCCTACTTATACTTTTAGGTGCCTAGATTTCATTTATTATGTTAATTTTAGCATTTGAAGTCAAGAAACTAGAGTTTTAAAGGGTTAAAATTTCGGTTTCTATAGGGAATCAAGGAGAAGTTCAAGCTTACAAGGCTAAAGGCAAGGAAAAGAAAGCTTAGGCAACCTAAAGCTAGGAAGGAAGGTTAGTGACTAATAAATCTTAGTAATTTCTTTGATTTCAATTAACTAACCTTCATGTAATTTAGGATTTAAGTGATAAAATGGTGATTAAATTGAAATTGATGATGAAATAGTGTACCTAGACCTTGAATAAGTATGTTTAATTGCCTAAATGATTTATTGATTAATTGTATGGCACACTTACCTTGATGGCCGAATTGCACCCTAAGGTAAACCTAAGTGTATTTTGTGAATTATGATGAATTTAAGCTTTTAAATGATATTAGAAATGAAATAATACATGTGGAAATTTTTGTATAATTTTTAAGAATTTAAGGAATATTTTAGAATTAAATTTCCAATTAGGTAACTAATGAAAATGTTGATATAATAAGAATTTTGAGGTATATTGATGATTAAATGCATAATTATATTGAATTGTGATGAAACAATTCATAAATTATATAAACGAAATCTAAAAGTTAAATAAGGGAAAAAGGTAAGTATATGTGAAAAATGAAATAATAGATTTAATGGAAATTTTGAAGAATGGTGCCCTTAGAAGTAGTCTGGCAGTAAAAATCTAGTTCAGGATACAATTGGCTAGCTATAGGGACATCTGTACCGCGGTGCAAGTCATGGCGACTTGCTTAGTTATGGTAGGATCACTGATCTCCATAGCTTCTGTTTGTATCTAGTATCTGCTACATGGAAAAATGGTCGTTGAGATCATTTTTCAGTCTAGATATGGCCCATGGGGTCCACGTCCCGAGTATCCAGTCTGAGAATTTCTGTCGATACTGTACTAGGGGCATGAAAGTGATAATAAGTTAAAAGAAATGAAAAGAATGATAAAAATAAAGTTTAAAGTAGAAAAAGGGCTTAAATGAAAGAAAATGGGGGGAAAGTTCAGGGGCAAAATGGTCATTTTGCCAAAATGGGTAATTAATAAGTAAACATAAGTAAGAAATGGTTAACAAGGGCAAAATAGTAATTTTGGAGACCTAAAGTGTCAATAAGATAAAATTTTTATGGTACAGGGACTAAACGGTAATTTTACCCAAAGGTAGTGAAATAAAGAATAAATGATGAATAATGGAGAAACTTGTACATTGAAAATGGAAATGAATTACTATAGTGGCAAAATTGTAAATATTAAGACAAAAAGGATATTTTTGAAATTTAATAAGATTTTGGGGACTAAAGTGGAAATTTGCCAAAAGTTATGTAATAAATGAGAAAAAAGTGTAAATAATGTGAAAAACAACTATTTTTATTTGAATTTGATTAAAATGCGTTTAATTGTATTTATTTTTTTTAATTTAATTCCCATGATCATAAAATGATTGAGGGTTAATTATTGCAAAAAAAGTATTAGGATTGTTTGTCACCACTGGGCATAATTTATGCTCAGCATGTAGTTTCTGCTGCATGCAGGTACCGAGTTCGTGGAGCAATGATGCACAAATGAAAAAGTTATTTTATTCTGTAGCTTGTAGGTTTTGGCATGTATATAAATAGACTGATATGTATAAGTATTTGGATATGTAAAGATATGTAAACATATATGTGTGTGATTGTGGTTATGATCTGTTTTGAGATATTGAATGTCTGAGGGAAGTTTGAAGAAATGGAATGATTGTCTTAGAAGTATTGTGCCTCTAAGAGGCTGTGTTTTGTCTATTTTTCAGGGGGTTAGTTAGATTTACAGCCGTTATATTGTCGAATTTTTATTAGGTGAATAGTAACCCGGGACAGTTAGGTCATTGAATACCTAAGTAATTGATAATATCGAATTTTGGTATTATTTAAAGTTAACTTAAAAAAAAATTGACCGGTTTGTGCGCAATGTTCAGATAGATCGGAGTGATAAGGGTGTTACATGATTTTCATTCATGGTTGATAATGTATATTCTCTTTAGTTATTTTCATGACAAATTTTGCCTAAAATGCAAATTGCAGTAAGAAGATGTAATTGAAAGGCGATCAATTTTTTATATACGAAGAGTTATTACAAAAAAAAAAACTAAAACTATGTTTCCGAATCTACTTCGGAACCCGATCTGTCAGAGATAAAAAATCCGATGACAACGTCAATTTTAAGGCTAATGCAGAGCAAAGTCGGACGTGTCGATAGCTTTGATGACGATGGTTCTTCTTATATTGATGCCAATTAGTAGAGCGACGGTATAGTAATTGGAAAATGCACAAAATCTGGCCAAAATTATAGTATAAAATTGAAGCACACTAAAAGAGGCATGGCCCAGAAAGTGGTTTGACTTCTAACAACCATACCCACAAAGGAAAAAACTTATGTTGTATCGCCTCTGCAACTGTGCCTGCAAATGGAAAATGAATGGCTTATTGCTCTCGCATCCAAGTATCCCTTTATTCATCACCACGGAGTTTGGGCACACCATCGCAGACACATTTGCAGGAAGATCGTATGGTAAAGGGATATCAATCATTTTCTCCTCTGTGAGTTTTGAAGAACGACCTCCGGTCTCATGGTCTTTATGAACCTCAAAACTCCAATTTATAGACTTGATATCGCTTGAAGCCATCTCTGATAATGGGAAAATAAAGAAAATGAAGATGATATTGTGAATGAGGAATTATTCGGTTAATCTCGAAGAGACTTCGAAATAGATGAAATGGCAAAGTTTGTGAAAAAAGGCATGACAAGAGTTTTGCTAAGGATCACTGAAAGTCGTTTATTTATAGGCTCTAAGCTTCTAGAATTCTTCAACCGCCTCTTTGCCGGATAATCGCCATGTGTCGCCAATCGATTAAATGCATAACAGAGAACGAAGCGCCGCCCCTTGATGCATGTACCTTTGATGCGTATGTAGGTACTAAATGCATGACGGGAAGAGCGAAGCGTCATCTCCGTCACGTATGCAGGCATTAAATGCATAACGGTAGTCCAAAACCGATGGACGTATCTCCTTAAGAGAGCACATCTCGAAAATTCAAAAATCGCACCAAAATGATAAGATAATACATCGCCCGGTCAGACCCGTTGGAAGGGGGGACAAATGATAACTATGGAAAATACATTCCTAAAAGCCCAATCAAGGTGGCCCAACAAAGTTCAGCAGGGCCTAAGCCCAATAGCAAAAAGGCAAAGAGTGATCTGGAAGACAATTCAGGGAACCGTGATGACCGATCGGACTAATGAGATAGCATGTCCTGTTAGCCCACTGACACAAACCAATGGCCGTACTCTCCACCTACTTCCTATCACGTCGTTGCTCACCTACTCTGACTGCCGGTTATCACTCCTCAAGGTACTCAAATATTCCTCCAAAAAACTCTTATAAATAACCTAAAATATAATGGCTTCAGGTATTTAACTTTTAAGACTCTCTCACTCCTTTTAAAGCACTATTTCTATAAAATTACCAACTTAAGTTTCGGAGTGCTAACGCTTGGGTCCGATCGGTTACTCTTTTTGCAGGTTTAGCTATTCAACCGATTTTACAACTGTCAGCGCTTTTTCTTACAAAGATAAAAACTTTTTAAGTTTTATCAGATCTCCTTTTTATTATTTTTATTTTTGTTATTATTATTATTATAAAGTTTTGATTGGATTTTTATTTTGAAACTTTATAATCTTGACATAAGACAAATATTACTGAACTAAAATTGGTCGGCTATGGATCCCCTCTTTTATTTACGAAAAATTCTTATTTCTGATATTTTTTTTTATAAATTAAGTTAGTCACATACAATTTATGTTTTTTTATTTTCAATTAATTTATTATTATTGACTTTATTTATGTATTATTTATAGACTGAATTTAAATAAATATTTTTCCTGATTTATTATCATAGAACGGTTTTTTTTCACATAAGGTTTCAATCACTTATTATGATAAATATTTTTATTTGTTACCTCTTTTTGCCAAAGCAAAATTCCTAGAAGAATTTTTTAAACATGTATAATTTGGTATTATGATTTGTATATATACGATCTGTCGAAGATCTCTTTATGCTTGTAGAATTCATTACAAATGTAGAATTCCTTTAACATTTTATACGTGTTGAAGTAAGTTTACCAAATGCAAATAAGATATTATTATTCTGAAAAAATAAATTTAAATATATTATTATTTAAAAAAAATACATTTACATATAGCTTCCGACGGAGAGATTTAAAGAAATAAATAAATAATCATATAATATAAAATTAAAATTTAATTGTTACTGCATGTTGTAAAGTTGCAGGGCCGATGGTAGGTAAATTAATTAAAGAGGAGGTTCCTTTTCTTAACTTTAATAGGGAATAAGGAGTAGAAGTTGCAAATTATTATTACTCTCTCCTAATTTTAAGTAAAATTTAAATTTTATTTATTTATTATTTTTAAATTTTTAATATAATTTAATTTATTTTTTTAATAGAATTAAAATTAATAAAATTTAATAATTTAATTTTAATTACGTAATTTAATATTAAATTTAAATTTATTTATTATTTTTTAATATTAATAAAAATAATAAAAATAATTGATAAAAAAAATAAATATTATTTTTAAAGTGGCTTATTAGTTCCAAATCTGACAGAACTTTCAAGATTTTGTTCTGTAACCATTAGATTTTATTTGTCCCCTGCCTGACATATTGACGCATCATCTCCATTTTTCTTTTTTCTTTTTTACGGGAAGGAAAGAGTGGAAACTCGAACTTATAATCTCTCTGTCGCATGACAGGAACTTCAATTAATTGTTAATTGTTATTCAACAATTTTAAATAGTAGTAAAATCTAATTGTGAAATTAATGTCTCAACCACTATGATTTTTTGTTTTTTTTTTTTTAATAGACCCATTGTGATTATTGGTGCCATATATATCAGGATCTAGATATTGTATTTTTCTGTACTTTTTCAGACCAAATTGAAAAAGAATTTATAATTAAATTTCATTGTTAATTCTTTTTAACTAAAATTGTACTAAATTATTATACCCAATTTTTGTAGAACAAATCTAAAGTTTAAACTTTAAATGACATGAAGCATTCAAATATTTATTTATTTTGTTGTGCATAATATGAATGGAAAAGATATATATATACACACACAGAGATAATATTATTTATATATAGTTTCTTTTTTATACTCATAGCATAAATAAACTTTATAATTGTATGCAACTCAAATTCATGAATAATTATTATACAACTCAGATTGATATTTGATTTAATAATTAATTATTATATGAAATCATAAATAAGTAAATTTAGTTGAGAATACTTTTATGATTAGAATGTAAGTTTACACATAATTAATTAATTATATATAATTATGAATTTAACGAACAAAAAAATTTAATAATTAATATATATTAATACTCAAGAGAATTTCATAATTACTCATAAACATTATGAAGTTTGAATAGAATGATATTTTTTTAATGTTCAATACAAGTATATTGTAATTACATAAATAATTATAGATATGTATTATGAAATATGTAATTAGCTCGCTTGGTGTTGTATAACAAAACTACATGATATAGTTATATAATAATGATATACATTGCGTCTTTACAGTAACCTGCATAATAAATATATATACTTTCAAAACAAAAATTAAAAGAAGCAAACATAATCTCGGAAATATTATTTAAAGTTCTTTCTTGTAAGAACATTAATTACATTTTAATTATTTGCGTTTCTATCATAAAACTAGAATTATAAAACAAACCCAGCAACCCATCAAACTCATCAGAACTAATGTTCTCACTTGTTATTTGCAACTACTAGTTATGAGTCGTAATTTTGAAAGTTTGTTGTGAGTTGTGCTTCTGCCAATAATTTGCACATTCCACACACAATCATTAGATTAATTAGTCGTGCTACAGTAAGAATAATTTAAATCAAAGAATTCAGCAAGGAAAAAATTAAAAAATATATAAACTAACACGTGAAATTGTGCACTAAAGGTGAAGTTTTGCGGCTGTCAATTCCAGCACAAGGAGACATGTCTCTTTGTTGGAATCCCAGGCCTAGGTCGGCATCTGCATATCATTTCAGTAATTGCATAAGCTTACGATGCCAAAGGGTAAAAATTGACCACCAAAACTTATTCTAGCTTCGGAAGTTTCCCCTCACCTGACTCCTGGTTCACTTTCAGGACAGACTGGTGTCCTAGGAAATACCACAGAAATTTGTGGGCCAAAAAGAGGTAGATTAATACGAAGTTGACGTTACAACAGATGAAAAAGCTCATTCTTTTAAATGGTCTACTATTCTTGGACCGCCATGAACTGACTTTACAAAATATTGTTAAAGATAAATCAACACTGAGAGCACATCATCAATATGTTTTGTAGCATTCCTTTCCAGCTGTTTTGCAACACTCCAGCTTGACCGGGTCAGTGGATCGTTTCCAGCTTTTGTGGCAGTCATATTCATAATTATAATGTTTCTTCACACCATCCCTGCCGGGGGCACATCTGCGGCCGAAAAGAAAAATAGCATCAGTAACTATGGAACAAGTGGAGAAGAAAGATTCAGGGATCAAATTACTTAATAACCTGAGATGAAATTACTTCATAATTCAATGTCAGATACCCCCAACAGAAAAGAACTTGGCTCACTGGATCCAAGAAGCGGCATATACTCTGATCCTCTAACATGGACGCTAAAACAAGCTACACCAATAACACAATTTAAATATCCAGTAAACTATAATATAGAAACTATTGTGCGAAATTTTCCCCATATATTGAAGGACAATTTCAAATTCAACATCAACAAAAAGGAATCAGACAGTTCTGTCTAATATTAAGACAAGGACACATGGAAATACACAAATGATTTCTCCTTTGATTTATTTGAAGAATAAAAATTTATCTCAGGGCTGCGCAGATTATTAGTGCAAATAACCAGCAATTTGGGAAAAAAAAAATTAACTAACAAAGCAGGCATTATCTCAAGGAAAAGTCATCCAAACAGCAAAAGCCACTTGAACTAGGACTATCATTACAGTTCAATTACTGGAGTGACTGGAGAGCATGAAACAAGAACCAGTATTATAGCATTCGAGTTTGCAAATTAAATTTGATCCTGAATGAAAAAGCCTCCGAAACTGTATAATTTGAAAAGATTGTTACCTCCACTCCTTCCCATTAATCATGAAACATATGAAGTTCATGATATCTATCAAGAAGGGGAATCCAAAAGAGTGCCAGTTTTTCGAATTAACTTTTGCGATATAGCTATATCACTTTCACAACTTTGTATAGAAAAATTCAATCGTACCATTCTCTATTTTCAGCACACTTTGAAGCATAGTTTCCATCTTGGTTTTCATATCAAAACTATCATCCATATGTGGGACAATGAGGGTCAATTCCCTATAGATTTCACGTACAAACCCACAAATCCTCTGGGCAAATTCAGGTTCACCATCTGAAATTCGACCACTTGCCATCCGCATCAGCTCTCCTGTTAAATCTGCAAGCTGCACAAGCACACAAAGCACTCTTTTATGTAGTCATGCTAG
The DNA here is from genome assembly GCA_037975025.1 of Excoecaria agallocha. Classification (NCBI taxonomy): domain Eukaryota; kingdom Viridiplantae; phylum Streptophyta; class Magnoliopsida; order Malpighiales; family Euphorbiaceae; genus Excoecaria; species Excoecaria agallocha. Next base: position 35,318,214 of record CM075821.1, on the reverse strand, counting down.
AGCATGATCACATACATACAACCTACGGGCAAAAAAGCAACCCAGCCATACAATCCTCTTACTCAAAGCAGCAACCAGTACGCATTAAATTTAAGTTACAGAGTCAAAATAGCAGATTTATTCACTACCCATGAATTTAAGTTACAGAGTCAAAATAGCAGATTTATTCACTACCCTTTTCATGTATATACCAATTGCTGTTGCATGCATTTTCTGCACTAAATCAAAGTGAAAGAGATAGAATCATGGCTAACAGTTTGGCTTAACAAGAGAAAGCATTGTAAATTAGTAAAAACCATTACCCCCAAAAGGTAGTCAAGGATGTTTATTTGCAATGGTTCATGGGATGGATCACTGAGTGGTAATAGAGCAGCATTTATCTCTTCAAGATTCAAAAGGTTCCCTGTTCTGCAGAATTTACAGAATGCTGCAGCTTCAATATATTCTTGTACCTATGAAGGCCCCACACAAAATCATAGTAAGCAGTAGAATGCATTTAATTTCAAAAGGGAAGGACTGAAGAGAAGAGGATTCACCCCTGGAGAGTATGCTCGTCTTAGCTTCCAAAAATCAGTTCCTTCCAGTTCTTTAACCAATCGAGCCATGTACTGCTCTGTCACAGCTGCTAAATCCTTTTCTGCCTTCTCAAGAACTTCTTCTCTGTTATATTTACTCATTCTGTTATTGGACAAGATCAACTGCATCAATAAATACTTGCAAGATTGGGTATCAGGCATATCAAGTCTAAATTTAACCAAGTGACACAAACACTGTTCTGTCCTTGGATTAAAAAAAAAAAAAGGCCTTACAATGGATAATCTCAAGAAAGATCCAATTCAAAACATTTCAAAAAGCACATATAGCTTTATAGACTATAGAAACAAATTGTTTTCCTGTTACCTGTGAACTTGAAATATAACCTTCTTGCTGTTCATGGTCACATCACGACTTGCTTTAACCACTCTTTCCCGTTTGTCATTCTGCAAAAAACATGTAAGTTCTCTTTTAATTGATACCAGTTGGTTTTGAATTTTATTTCAAAGGATACTTGCAACTAGGGATTGAAAATAAAAAAAACTTCATTTAATTTCCACCCCATCCATAACCATTCATGTGCATGTCATATTTGTTGAGGATCGATTCAAAGTCAGTAGGTCAATTAACTAAGTAATGGATCAAAAGTGATGGAGCTGTTATTGCCATTAAAAAATTTAGTTAGGAGTTAGTGGAGTTGCTATCTCTTAGTTTATATGTTAACTGTAAGCCCAAAGATATGCAAAATTAATTTAATATTTTGGTGCAATGAAATTCATTTTGTTCATCTCAAAAATCCATTATGGTATTAGAGATTTTCTTAATCATGTATTTGTGAGAAAAATAGAGAAAAAACAAATGAGAATCCCTGATATTAATGCATTCGAACACTTTTCTCTTTGGCTTCACCTTCAATTTTCACGGAAGAAAAATATCCATTATGGGCTATGAAAATGATGACATACTACAATTTTTTGATTTATAGGATGGGATCGAAAATGATAGCAAAGTCTCACCATTGCTAATGCATCCAACTTTAGCTCAAATTGAGACTGACAATGAAAAAAAGCTAAGTAGTTTAAAGAAAAAATTTAGGATAAAACTATCTCCAGCCCCTCAAACTAGTCAACTAAATTCATTTTGACACCTAAACTCTGAGAATAACTGAATAAATACCTAAATTTTCTAATTGTGATATTTTTAAACACAAAATTTAAAATTCCAGGAGAAAATTTAACACATGAATGTCACCCGCCCAAAGTAGCTGACATGTGTCAGTTGTGCACAAAATCATGGATAGGTGCCAGTCAATTCTCCTCTAACTCCTCCACTATCTCTGTTGCTTTTCGTCATTTTCCATCTTTCCTCATTTTCCGCTGCAAAAACATCCCTGCAGTGATAGCTCCAACCACGGCAGCCACACAGAGCAAGGCCACCACCACTTTTTTCTCCGTTATCACCAAAAAGAAATAGAACACAAAAACCAATCCATCAAGATCTGGGGAAAAAAGAAGCTCCTTGATGATAGATTTGCACGTATACCAAGAATTGGCAGAGTGAAAATTAAGAAAGAACCAAAGAAATGAGAGTTTCTGGATTCTATTACCAAAGAGATCTGAATCTTGATAATTGTTGTATGGATTAAAGAATTGTGATCTCAATTACTCAATATTTCATTCATTTCCTTTTTTTATTTTTTTCTCAATTCTTCTCATTCTTCATCCAAATCTACAATTTAGTATCTTAATCTTTCTCTTTTGACTTAATGGTTAGTTTTTCTCTTTTGCCGTTATCCCATTTTCTTGGAATTTTTTAAATCTTGCCTTTGAATTTTTTTTATTGCTAAAAGTGGATTGATTTCCGGATATATATTTATTCTTCTCCCATGACTTCTTGAATTTTATCTTTGATTTTTTTTTTCCAGAGATTTTGAATTTTCTTGGCCTTTTATTTTTATACAGAATTTTAGCACATAGTAAGGATCAAATTCTGCCCAAAAAAAGAAAGAAGGGGGAAGTTGTGAAAATGCACAAAGGCCTGCATTTCACCAGCTAACAGATGTGGCTTTTAGAACGAGGCTTTTTCACGGTTTCTTGTGTTGCCTTTGAAATTAGCCCTTAAATCATTTTCGCTGGACGGAAAAGAATTTTGGTTAAAGGAGCGGCCGCTGAACGGTTCCGGCGACCGAACGAAGATTACGATGAGAAATCGGAATTTAGAAAGTGATTTACTGTTGATAATAGGTATTACACAAGCTTCATGCGCTGATTTTAATGAGTCAAATACACTTGCTACCAAGTCAGCAATTTGTGTTTAAAAATATCACAATTAGAAAATTTATGTGTTTATTCGGTCATTCTCAAAGTTTAGATGTCAAAATGAACTCAGTGGATAAGTTTAAGGGGCTGGAGATTAATTTATCCAAACATTTATCCATACTCCTCGGTTTCTAAAATGATCTACAGAAGTATCATAACATGTGAAACTCCAAAAGGAATATGAGATTTATTGAAAAATTAGTATTTGGCCAATGACCAAACAAAGTTGATGCAAGTCTTGATCTTCAACAAGAACTCGAGCTGCAAAAGATGAAGAAATATGAAGTGAACAATGAATATGGCAACAAGCTCATGACAATTTCCAACAAAATTAAATTGTTTGGTGAAGAGTTTATAGACAATAAATTGTTGAAACAATTCTGGTGAGTTTCCTTGAGATTGAAGCGATGGAGCAAAGAAGAGTAGTTCAAGATAATAATAATTAAAAAAAGAAGAAGAAGAAGAAACCTTCATTGCTAGGATGCTAAACAAATTACCATTGACATCACAAAAGGGAAAACTTCCACCATGCGGAGTATGCAAGAAAACAAATCATGGTGAGAAGTATTGTTGACATAGAGGTAAACCATAATTTTTAATTGTGAAATATTTGAGCATATAGAAAAGGATTGTAAGTTTAAAAATGAGCAAGCAAATATGACATGAGGAAAAAAAAAAAAAAAACTCTTCTCTAAAATTGGAGAGAAGAGCTTAAAAAAAATTAATGGTATAAAGTTGATGAGAAGTGTATCAATGATTAAAAAGGTGTGCTACACAATATGAAGTTAAATGAGATGTGCATTGAAGAGAGTTGCTCCAACAAAGCAATTACATGTTTGCGATTTTGAATCAAGGAGGCAGATGCTGAGAATTGATTTAAAATCAATGCGGAAAATTAACTAAGTAGTGGTCCTTGTTTTTCTACATGTTTATTGAGTAATTTTATTAAAAATTAGTCAGTAAAGTTAGTGAGATAAGTGGAGTTAGTTGGGTTGTTATCTCTTAGTTTATGTGTTAATTGTAAACCTATAAACAGTCAAGTTTAATTCAATATTTTGATGCAATGGAATTCATTTTGCTCATCTCAAAAATCCCAACAATAATAACAAAAACCTGGCTCCATCATTTTTCTTAAGTGACAATCAATTTAAAAGTTTGCAGACTAATTGGAAACCAAATTGAAAATCAACGGCTCAAAAGGACAACATAAAATAATGAAGACAAGAGAGAGAACCTAAGATGTTTATGGGTTTTTAAAATCATGACATAGGTGACATCCTAAAAGCAATGAATCATTATATAGTTGACTTATTTTCATTGCAAGTAAGCAACAAATCATTTTTCCCCAGTTATTATTCTTACGTTTTTTCCCCACCAATGCTTGGTGTACAATTTCTAGGGCAACCTATTTCATATTGCATGTTGGATAACCTAATCTAAAGATAGCATCTCCCGGATCAAGAGCAACTCACAATGACATAAACTGAAATGGAGACAAATAATTAACAAAAAAAAAAAAATTATAGAGAGATCACAATAAGGTGACAGCTGACCCCAAATTAGAAGGCTTAAAATATGACCATTTACATGCCAGCAAACAAAACATTTATTCCCACTGCAAATTCAACTCACAAAATTCTCAATCAACAAAGTCATGATTCATTACATTTTCCCCAAAAACTCTGTGTTAAGATATGTTCGCACTTCTCTTGATGATGGAAATGGCCAAATAGCAAATTTTAGAAAATAAAATTTAACCTTGAGCTTGTGGAATCAATTTTCATTTCTACCATTGCAAGAATGAAATATTTGCTATGAAACAAATTCCTTGTATTGCCCAGGGCTTAAATATTTTGCAATAACTTCATAGCAATTTTAAACCAAACAAAGAGACTAACAGAAAAATCAATCAAAAAGTTAAACTAAGGATAGAAGCACTCCTGGTCCAAGAACCATGTACAAGTTTTCCTTAGCTGATGTATATAGGTAATTAAGTTTTTCTACGTATTGAACAAATGGAGGTCATATTTGCCTTTCAAATTCACGACTTTTGTAGAAAATTTGTTTATAAGCTAGATATTCTAGTATTAAAAGTTCTAGCTTCTTTTTTGTAGATAAAAACTTATAAAAAGATTGTAAAAGAATACTCTTTGAATTTATGTAATAACAATAACAATATCAATAAGCATTTCAACATCTCACAGAAAGAAGTTCAACATATTCTCTAAAGTACCCACTCCAACAGCTCTCCGAGTGCAACATCTCTGGTAAGACAGAAAGGGATAGAGAGAGAGTGTGTGTGTTTAAAGTAATCTTTCTTGGAATAATAAGTTTTCAAAATTAAAAATTCTTCCCTTTTAAATAAGTTAGAAATAATTTTCATTTCAAAAATCAATTGAGCTTCTACTAATTAATTCGTAAATTAGAATACAAAGTATAGTGAGTTGTCTCATTTTCTCCAATTATATCTTTTAACAAAATTCTTTATACGTTTTCTTATCTCCCCTTTATCAATACAACAAGACCTGTCCTAACTTTATAGCTAAATTCTACAAGTCCCTTTTCTGTTAAACTGCTTCAAGGCACCTACAAATAATACATTGTCCCAGTGTCGGCTCAACAAAAGATACCTAATGATTCAATAAAATGGAGCAGGTACCTGTCCAATGGAATTTGAAAAATCTCCCGTGCTTTACAAGTAATACAACAATTGTAACATTGCAGCAAAATCAGAACAATTAGAATGAATAAAAGAGAGCAGCAGTAACAAAAAAAAAAAAAAAGAAAGGAAAGAAAAAAACTTACAAGTTCATTGAGATACTTGGCGTGTTTGGTAAAGGTATCCTGGAACGAGGAAAGAGTGTTCATTGCTCGTGCTCTTTTAGTAGAATCGTTTAACGCAGTACCTGAAATCCTAAAAAGTTTCAGAGACGAATAAAATAAATAGCTAGGGTTTTAAGTTTGGTTATAGAGAGAGATAAGAGAAGGAACCTTGATGGAGACGGTGGGATTTGGAAGCCATGACAAATAGCCTACGGAGACCGCCACCGCAGTATAACATCTACCTTTCACTCTCTCTCTCTGTGCACTAATACCGCCTCACCTCAGGCTTTGCTAGGAAGATACAGTGGCTCCATGATGGATAAAAATTTATTTTGAAATTTTTCACCATTGCTTAGATTTAAAAGCGTCTGATGCTGTGGCGTAGGGGCCATCGCGTTAGCCTAACAGCCTGAACGTCCTCAGATCGATCCCTAGCAGTAGCAATCCTCAATTACAACAGTCACTTCACTGTTAGTTTGTTGTGTCTAAAATATATTACTGTTTTTTTTTTACATTTTTTATATGTTATTTTGATCAAAATTTAAATTTTATTTATTTATTATTTTTAATTTTAAATATAATTTAATTTTTTTAATAAAATTTAATTTATTTAAAATTAATTAAATTTAATAATTTAGTTAAAATTATGTAATTTAATACTAAATTTAGATCTAATTAATCCCTTAAAATAGCAATCCTCAATTACAACAGTCGCTTCACTGTTAGTTTGTTGTGCCTAATATACTACTTTTTTTTTATTTTTTTATGTATTATTTTTGATCAAAATTTAAATTTTATTTATTTCTTATTTTTAAATTTTTAATATAATTTAATCTTTTTTAAATTTAATTTTTTTTAATAAAAGTTAATTTGTTTAAAACTAATTAAATTTGATAATTTAATTAAATTTACGCAATTTAATACTAAATTTAGGCCTAATTAATATTTTTTAATTTTTGTAAAAATAATAAAAATAACAGATAAAAAATGAGGGAATATTAACTTTTATAAAAATAATAAAAATAATAGATTAAAAAAATAGAGGGTGTAATAAGCAACAAAAATACTCGAGATTTTCTTAATTGCGAGTTTATTTTTTCACACAAAGAAAAAAGAGTTAGACATGTCCGTTCATTACTGGGAAGTTCATATTTGAGACACATTTAAACGGGATGTATTAGGTGTTTAACAAATACTTAATATATTTATATTGCACTATATATAAATATTGTAAATAATATAATTTTTTTTTACAATTTTTGACTTTGATTTTTTATTCTTATTGTTTTCATCAAGATTCAACCAATGTGTGAAATTAATTTAACCCGTGATCATATAATTATGGCTAATTTAATGTTATAATCACAATAAAACGATTGTATCAATAACCTAATACAACTAATATTTTGTGTTAATAAAGTTATAATAGCCAAAAATTTGGCACTCAAATCCCCATAATTGTGTTGAGAAATGAGAGATAAGAAATTGGACCTCTGTTGCTAAATACAAAATATTTGTTGCTAGAAGTAAATTCCGCCACTAAAAGGAAAAACTTTCGCTTTTAAAATGATAGTTCGTAGCTGAAAATGAAAATTTAAAAGACATATCATCCCCAAAGGTAAAATTGGGGTTAATTTTATTGGTGGTCATTAAAGTTTAACTATTATAGCGATATGATCATTAAACTTTAATTTATAACGAAAAAATCATTCACCTCTTATTTTATAATTTAAAAGTCAGTTTGACCGAAAAAATTAAAATTCGACATCAGCGCGTGTAATACATGCGTAATATCAATGCACGTCAGCAAAAAGTAACAAATTATCCTCCAATTCACTGCCTACGCGACACAACTTTAAAAAAAATTAGAATTAATTTTATCGGTGGTTATCAAAGTTTAACAATTGTAATGATATGGTCACTAAACTTTAATTTGTAATAAAAAAAATCATCCACCTTTTATTTTATAACTTAAAAGTTAGTTTGACCGAAAAAATTAAAATTCGATATCGGCACGTTTAATACACGCATAATATCAATACACGTCAACAAAAAGTGACAAGACATCTTCCAACTTACTGCTTACATGGCACAACTTAAAAAAAATTTACAACATGATGTTTTTTACTCTTCCCGACCCCCTCTCTCTCCTCTCTCCATTCTCTCTCTTCATCCCCTCTCTCTCATCGTCCAAAGCCTTCACGCTTCATTAAAAAAAAATCATTAATCAACCGATTTAATGGCTACGTGACACTGCCTCTACAACTCAACACTAGAAGAGAATCACATGTTTTTCTATTTTATATATATATATATATATATATATATATATATATATATATATATATATATATATATATAATTCAACTATAAATATTAAAATAATTATGGAATTTAATAATATTCCATATTTTTTATTAATTACTGACCATAAAACTAAATTCATGTGGTTATAAATCACATGTTGACTGTTTTGGCTAGCTAATTAGATGGTGTGTAGTATACGATACATTAGTGACCACGAAGCCATTAGATCGGTTGATTAATGATTTTTTTTGAATGGAGCGCGAAGGCTTTGGACAAGAAGAGAGAGGGGATGAAGAGAGAGAATGGAGAGAGGAGAGAGAAAGGGTCGGGAAGAGTAAAAAACATCATGTTGTAAATTTTTTTAAAGTTGTGCCACGCAGGCAGTGAGTTGGAGGGTGATTTGTCACTTTTTACTGACGTGTATTGATATTATGCATGTATTAAATGGGCCGATGTCAGATTTTAATTTTTTCGATTAAATTGACTTTTAAGTTACAAAATAAAAGGTGAATGATTTTTTCGTTACAAATTGAAGTTTAGTAATCATATCGCTACAATTGCTAAACTTTGATGACCACCTGGTAAAATTAATCCTAATTTTTTTATAAAGTGGTGTCACGTAGGCAGTGAGTTGGAGGGTGATTTATCACTTTTTGTTGACGTGCATTAATATTATGCATGTATAACACGCGTCGGTGTCAAATTTTAATTTTTTCCGTCAAATTAACTTTTCAGTTATAAAATAAAATGTGAATAATTTTTTTATTACAAATTAAAGTTTAATGACTATATCATTACAACAGCTAAACTTTGATGACGCCGATGAAATTAACCGTTATATCTGTTGCTGAAAAGCTTAATTGTAACACCCCAAGAATTTCCGATCTCGTGAATAGTACTTTCCGAGGTGAATAGTGCCGCCCGGGGCCTACCGGGCCCATAAAATTTTTTCTTCACCATTGGAAAGTATTATTCATAACGAACCTGGTGTTATAATTTGGGCTAAAATTGAGGTCAAATAGGTCACCAAAAAGGGAAAAATAAATAATTAACTTGATCGATATGGTTGACTGAAAACTTTGACTGGCTTAAAAATATTCCCTGTACTTCATAAAATTATTCCGATTACACCAATTGACTAGAAATTATGTATATGAATTTTTGGAATGATAAAATGAATTTTTTGAAGACTTTGAAAATTCAGCTTTCGGACTGATTAAAATTTACATTCGGGGCTAGTTTGATATCGAAACGACCTCGGATTGACCCGAAATTTTAAGCATGGCCTAATTAATATTTTTAGAAATTTTTGGTATAATTTTTATCAAAAATTGATAACTAAAAATGTATTGACCAATTAAATGGTGACATGTGTCATTAGACCCACTTAGGACTTTATTATTTTTGTCCTAAAGTAGGTAATTAATTAATTGGAATTAAGAGATTTTTATCTCTTGAGTTGAACGACCAAAAGACCAATTTTTCCCCTTTTGCCGTGGCTTCTTCTTCTTCTTCTTCTCCTTCTTCATTTGTTCTTTGTTCTTTTAAGCCAAATCACAAATTTCTCAACCCTCATCTAGAATTAAATTGTCTAATCTTGCTTCCCTTCACCTTTAGTTGTTTTGGATGGTGGAAGAAGGTGAATAAATTCTAATTCTTCAAGTGGATAAATTGGTGAGTTGGGGAAAATTTAGTTTTATTTGATAATTAGAGTAATTAAGTATTAATTATAGTATTATGAGTATTATTTGAGCAAAAATTTGACTTAATCTATGGTGATTTTGGCCATGGAATTGCTGCCAATTGAAGAGCAAGGAGAGGGAAGCAAACCAACCAAAAATAAGGGGAAAGACAAGGTTCTTGAGTGATTTTGTAAGTGAATAATTTTAAACCCTTTAATTTCACAATATATATGTTGTATATATAATTAGAGAAAATTTAGGTTAATTATTAATTACGAATTAATTATGAAATTTGACTTAGAATTGTGCAATTAGAAGATTTATTAGTGAAATTATGGTATTTAATTAAAATTTAGACAAGTTAAATTTTAGGAAAAAATTCGGTTAAAAAAAATTTTAGGGACTAAAATGAAATTTTCCGGATTAAATTGAAATAAATGAAAAATAGATGATTTTATGTTTAGTATGATTAATTTGAGTAGAAAATATAATTTATAAGGAAATTGGAATAAGGTAACCGAATAGGGACCTTAAGAAAAATTGTGAAATTTTGAGATATAAATTGGAATAAATGCAAAATAGAATATAATTAATTTATATGACATGTAAGGAGCATGTATTGAAAAAGAAAGTAATAAATAAATTAAATAAATAAAATAATGGTAATTGAATTGTATTATTTTAATTGAAAAACTGGTATATTCGAAATACTGAGACTGTTTTCAATAATAAAAACTAATTATTACCATGAATCGGTAATGATGCATTATTGTAAATTGTGTTAAATTGTAATTGTATTTTGCCCTTAGTATTATGTGTGAAATCAGAAATTAGGATGTACATGGCTAGCCATAGGGACATTTCTGTAACCGCGGTAGCAAGTAATGGCGACTTGCATAGTGGTAACCTTGATATGGTTCCACGTCTGTATTGGAGTGTTTGGGGAAAATAAAAAAGAAAGAAAGGAAAAAAATAATAATATGTGTGTAATTGATACTACCGGAGTACTGGGACCTATAGGATCTGTAGTTTCGCTCATCCTAATTAGTGATATATTTCCATGCTATACTAGGGGCAAGACAATTAAAATACTGTATTGACTAAAGTATAAAAAAAAATACTGTATAAGCAATAGTATTAAAATATTGTATTGACTAAAGATACTGTATGGGTAAAAATGTGAAACTTGAAAAGCGAGAATAAACTACTGTTGGGACAAAAGCATACTGAAAAATAAGAGTAAAAGTCTAAAAGAACTGATGAACAAAGAAAGTAGGACAAAAGTGCATATTTGAAATTTTAGGGACTAAAGTGAAAATTTATCCCTATAGTGAAAAATTCAAGTTAAAGTGATAAAATTTGAGAATAAAACTTGAAAAACTATAATTGAGAATGAATTTATCAAGTAAGGGTAAAATAGTAATTTTGTCAATAAAAGTGACATTTAGAAATTATTCGAAAAATGTTTGTCTTATAATGAAATACAACTATGAAGAATACGTGAATGAACTGTAGTGAAATTCTGGGATTTCAAGTTTATGTTCACCACTAAGTACTTTTGTACTTAGCGTGTGGTTTTGTACTGCACGCAGGAGACAAAGACTAAGTTCGTGCTGGAAGAAAATCAGTGTTAGAAGGATCCAGCATTTTTGGTGGTTTTGTGGAGACTGTGCATATAAATGTTGCCTTGTAGGACAACATGGCTAGTTTTTGGACTGTATATAGTTTTGGACTTATATATATGTTATGTACTGTATGTATGTGTGGTTATATGTAAAATTATTGGAAATGACTGTTGTTCTGTACTTGGCTGATCTTGTGGAGTATATATTGAGATTGTGGAGGTTGGGTTGGATATTGTGAACCTTTTGGGAGTGTTTTGTGACTATTGTAGGAAGGCAGAATTTGGGTTTCAGCCGTTATGCTGCCCAAATTTTTATAGATTATTTAATAAGATATTTTAAAATGTGGGACCCACGACTTAATGATTAAAATATTGAATGCTATCGATGGATAATTTAATAATAAATTATGGACCACCGCAATGTAGAGTGACACCGGTATTCGGACCAATGTCCGGCTATCGGGTGTTACATTCAGTGGTATCAGAGCTGGTTTAGGCGGTCCTAAGGTCGGAGAAATGAGGAGTTAAGTTTGATTGAGTGATTGGATTCTTTATGTATGTACATGCTATGAATTGAGATGTTTTGATTATAAGGTAATTTTATTGGAGAAACTGATGTTTATCTGTTTCCTGTATCTATTTTATAGTGTAAAGATGGCCTCTGGATCTCAGGCGGGCACTGAGGCTGATGATAGAGAAAGTGAAGCCTCTCTGAATGTGAGTGAGGCAGAGTTACAGGATCATGGCCATCCTGCTCCACCGCCTGCTGTACCAGTTCCACCGCCTGCTGCACCTCAGAAATTCATGCAGATGATGGTAGATTTATTATACCAGAGGATGCAAGCTCCTCCTCCACCTCAGCCATAGCAGCAGCAGCCACCTCCACCCCCACTTAGGAGGTCTATTCTAGAGCAGTTGAAGAAACTGGGGGCAGAGGATTTCTTTGGCAGGGATCAGACTACAGCGGTGGAAGCTGAGGAGTGGTTAGATAGGTTGAAGAGATTATTTCAGATCACTCATAGTCCGCCAGAGGAGATGCTTGAGGGGGCAATTACATTATTTCAGGGACCGACTTTCACTTGGTGGGAGACAGTCCGACGGTATACCCCCATTGAGCAGGTGACCTGGGATTTCTTTCTACAGCAGTTTGGTAATAAATATGTTGGGAAAGTGCATCAGAGGGCTATGGAGAGTGCTTTTTAGAGACTGAGATAGAAAAACAGATCTGTACAAGAATATGAGCGGGAGTTTGAGCGTCTTTTGGCTTATATGACTAATTATAAATTGACTCAGTGAAAGATATGTCAGTTATTTGAGAAGGGTCTCCATAATAAGATCAGGGAGTCCATTGCAGCTCAAGAGTATGTGGATATGGGATCCCTTGTACTTGCAGCTTCTCGAGTTGAGTCCATTCAGACTGATGAGGCCAGTAGACAAGCTAGATTTCAGCAGAGAAGGAGACCATTCCAGTCTGGCGGCCCTAATGGTTCTGGAAAGAAGCACGAAATCCTTCTTCACAGATACCAGATGTACCTCCAGTGCCTACTCAGAGCCAGAGATTGACTGCCAGGATAGGTACCCCAGCTCAGTCTGTAGTTAGCCACCTAGAGCTACTGGTGTTGGTAGAGGAGCGGGGATACCTATATGTGATTTCTGTGATAGGAGACACCTAGGAGAGTGTTGGAGGCGTACTGGAGCTTGCCTCAGATGTGGATCAAGAGACCATGTTATGAGAGATTGTCCGAGAGTTCAGACAGCTATATCAGGACCTCAGGCAGCTGGGTCTGGAGCCACAGCACAGAGAGGTAGAGATAGAGGGGTAACCTCAGGGTCATTTGCTGGTAGAGGAGCTGGACGGAGCCAGAGTGTAGCAGAGAGTCGACCTGCAACCCTTAATTATGCTGTGAGAGCCAGGGAGGATCAGGATGCACCTAACGTCATTGTTGGTAAATTTTCTCTCTTTGGTACTTCTATCTATACTTTGGTAGACCCTAGGTCGACACATTCTTATATTAGCACTGAGATTGCACAGGGGAAAGGGTTAGTTGTTGCACAGCTTGAGCATGATATTCAAGTTAGTAATCCTTTAGGGCACAGTGTGCTAGTTGATACAGTATACCGAGACTGCCCTATCAGTATTCAGCAGTGTACTTTTCCTGCTGATCTGATAGCTCTTCCTTTTCGAGAATTTGATGTTATTCTGGGTATGGATTGGCTTTATGCTCACCGGGCGATATTAGATTGTCGGTTAAAGCAAATCACCTTGATGATTCAGGATGGAACAAAAATAACTGTAGATGGGGAACGGTCAGATTTCTTATCAAATGTGATTTCAGCTACTGTAGCACACCGGTTGATAAGAAAAGGGTGTGCAGCATATTTAGCTTATGTGATTGAAACTGGGAAGGAGGGATTGTGTATTAGTGACATTCCTACAGTTTGTGACTTCCCAGATGTTTT